>OU974079.1:6499447-6856947 GCA_918843875.1 Diadumene lineata
ATTTATCATGGTGATAATGATAATAATGGTGACAGTGATACCAGTGATGGTATTTATCATGGTGATAATGATTATAATGGTGACAATGATACCAATGATGGTATTTATCATGGTGATAATGATTATAGTGGTGACAGTGATACCAGTGATGGTATTTATCATGGTGATAATGATTATAGTGGGGACAATGATACCAATGATGATATTTATCATGGTGATAATGATTATAGTGGTGACAATGATACCAATGATGATATTTATCATGGTGATAATGATTATAGTGGTGACAATGATACCAATGATGATATTTATCATGGTGATAATGATTATAGTGGTGACAATGATACCAATGATGATATTTATCATGGTGATAATGATAATAATGGTGGCAATGATACCAATGATGGTATTTATCATGGTGATAATGATAATAATGGTGACAGTGATACCAGTGATGGTATTTATCATGGTGATAATGATTATAGTGGTGACAGTGATACCAATGATGGTATTTATCATGGTGATAATGATAATAATGGTGACAGTGATACCAGTGATGGTATTTATCATGGTGATAATGATTATAATGGTGACAATGATACCAATGATGGTATTTATCATGGTGATAATGATTATAGTGGTGACAGTGATACCAGTGATGGTATTTATCATGGTGATAATGATTATAGTGGGGACAATGATACCAATGATGATATTTATCATGGTGATAATGATTATAGTGGTGACAATGATACCAATGATGATATTTATCATGGTGATAATGATTATAGTGGTGACAATGATACCAATGATGGTATTTATCATGGTGATAATGATTATAGTGGTGACAGTGATACCAGTGATGGTATTTATCATGGTGATAATGATTATAGTGGTGACAATGATACCAATGATGGTATTTATCATGGTGATAATGATTATAGTGGTGACAATGATACCAATGATGGTATTTATCATGGTGATAATGATAATAATGGTGACAGTGATACCAGTGATGGTATTTATCATGGTGATAATGATTATAATGGTGACAATGATACCAATGATGGTATTTATCATGGTGATAATGATTATAGTGGTGACACTGATACCAGTGATGGTATTTATCATGGTGATAATGATTATAGTGGTGACAGTGATACCAGTGATGGTATTTATCATGGTGATAATGATTATAGTGGTGACAATGATACCAATGATGGTATTTATCATGGTGATAATGATTATAGTGGCGACAGTGATACCAATGATGATATTTATCATGGTGATGATGATTATAGTGGTGACAATGATACCAGTGATGGTATTTATCATGGTGATAATGATTATAATGGTGACAGTGATACCAGTGATGGTATTTATCATGGTGATAATGATTATAATGGTGACAGTGATACCAGTGATGGTATTTATCATGGTGATAATGATTATAATGGTGGCAATGATACCAGTGATGGTATTTATCATGGTGATAATGATTATAATGGTGGCAATGATACCAGTGATGGTATTTATCATGGTGATAATGATAATAATGGTGACAGTGATACCAGTGATGGTATTTATCATGGTGATAATGATTATAGTGGTGACAGTGATACCAGTGATGGTATTTATCATGGTGATAATGATTATAGTGGCGACAATGATACCAGTGATGGTATTTATCATGGTGATAATGATTATAGTGGTGACAATGATACCAGTGATGGTATTTATCATGGTGATAATGATTATAGTGGCGACAATGATACCAGTGATGGTATTTATCATGGTGATAATGATTATAGTGGCGACAGTGATACCAGTGATGATATTTATCATGGTGATAATGATTATAGTGGTGACAATGATACCAGTGATGGTATTTATCATGGTGATAATGATTATAATGGTGACAATGATACCAGTGATGGTATTTATCATGGTGATAATGATTATAATGGTGACAGTGATACCAGTGATGGTATTTATCATGGTGATAATGATTATAGTGGTGACAGTGATACCAATGATGGTATTTATCATGGTGATAATGATTATAGTGGTGGCAATGATACCAATGATGGTATTTATCATGGTGATAATGATAATAATGGTGACAGTGATACCAATGATGGTATTTATCATGGTGATAATGACAATAATGGTGACAATGATACCAATGATGGTATTTATCATGGTGATAATGATTATAATGGTGACAATGATACCAATGATGGTATTTATCATGGTGATAATGATTATAGTGGCGACAATGATACCAGTGATGGTATTTATCATGGTGATAATGATTATAATGGTGACAGTGATACCAGTGATGGTATTTATCATGGTGATAATGATTATAGTGGTGACAGTGATACCAATGATGGTATTTATCATGGTGATAATGATTATAGTGGCGACAATGATACCAATGATGGTATTTATCATGGTGATAATGATAATAATGGTGACAATGATACCAGTGATGATATTTATCATGGTGATAATGATTATAATGGCGACAATGATACCAATGATGGTATTTATCATGGTGATAATGATTATAGTGGTGACAATGATACCAATGATGGTATTTATCATGGTGATAATGATTATAGTGGTGACAATGATACCAATGATGGTATTTATCATGGTGATAATGATTATAGTGGTGACAATGATACCAGTGATGGTATTTATCATGGTGATAATGATTATAATGGTGACAATGATACCAATGATGGTATTTATCATGGTGATAATGATAATAATGGTGACAGTGATACCAGTGATGGTATTTATCATGGTGATAATGATTATAATGGCGACAATGATACCAATGATGGTATTTATCATGGTGATAATGATTATAGTGGTGACAATGATACCAATGATGGTATTTATCATGGTGATAATGATAATAATGGTGGCAATGATACCAATGATGGTATTTATCATGGTGATAATGATTATAGTGGTGACAATGATACCAATGATGGTATTTATCATGGTGATAATGATTATAGTGGTGACAATGATACCAATGATGGTATTTATCATGGTGATAATGATAATAATGGTGGCAATGATACCAATGATGGTATTTATCATGGTGATAATGATTATAATGGTGACAGTGATACCAGTGATGGTATTTATCATGGTGATAATGATTATAGTGGTGACAGTGATACCAATGATGGTATTTATCATGGTGATAATGATAATAATGGTGACAGTGATACCAGTGATGGTATTTATCATGGTGATAATGATTGTAATGGTGACAATGATACCAATGATGGTATTTATCATGGTGATAATGATTATAGTGGTGACAGTGATACCAGTGATGGTATTTATCATGGTGATAATGATTATAGTGGCGACAATGATACCAATGATGATATTTATCATGGTGATAATGATTATAGTGGTGACAATGATACCAATGATGATATTTATCATGGTGATAATGATTATAGTGGTGACAATGATACCAATGATGATATTTATCATGGTGATAATGATTATAGTGGTGACAATGATACCAATGATGATATTTATCATGGTGATAATGATAATAATGGTGGCAATGATACCAATGATGGTATTTATCATGGTGATAATGATAATAATGGTGACAGTGATACCAGTGATGGTATTTATCATGGTGATAATGATTATAG
This sequence comes from Diadumene lineata, assembly GCA_918843875.1. Classification (NCBI taxonomy): domain Eukaryota; kingdom Metazoa; phylum Cnidaria; class Anthozoa; order Actiniaria; family Diadumenidae; genus Diadumene; species Diadumene lineata. The sequence continues at coordinate 6,503,146 of OU974079.1, forward strand.
TGGTGACAGTGATACCAATGATGGTATTTATCATGGTGATAATGATAATAATGGTGACAGTGATACCAGTGATGGTATTTATCATGGTGATAATGATTATAATGGTGACAATGATACCAATGATGGTATTTATCATGGTGATAATGATTATAGTGGTGACAATGATACCAATGATGGTATTTATCATGGTGATAATGATTATAGTGGTGACACTGATACCAGTGATGGTATTTATCATGGTGATAATGATTATAGTGGTGACAGTGATACCAGTGATGGTATTTATCATGGTGATAATGATTATAGTGGTGACAATGATACCAATGATGGTATTTATCATGGTGATAATGATTATAGTGGCGACAGTGATACCAATGATGATATTTATCATGGTGATGATGATTATAGTGGTGACAATGATACCAGTGATGGTATTTATCATGGTGATAATGATTATAATGGTGACAGTGATACCAGTGATGGTATTTATCATGGTGATAATGATTATAATGGTGACAGTGATACCAGTGATGGTATTTATCATGGTGATAATGATTATAATGGTGGCAATGATACCAGTGATGGTATTTATCATGGTGATAATGATTATAATGGTGGCAATGATACCAGTGATGGTATTTATCATGGTGATAATGATAATAATGGTGACAGTGATACCAGTGATGGTATTTATCATGGTGATAATGATTATAGTGGTGACAGTGATACCAGTGATGGTATTTATCATGGTGATAATGATTATAGTGGCGACAATGATACCAGTGATGGTATTTATCATGGTGATAATGATTATAGTGGTGACAATGATACCAGTGATGGTATTTATCATGGTGATAATGATTATAGTGGCGACAATGATACCAGTGATGGTATTTATCATGGTGATAATGATTATAGTGGCGACAGTGATACCAGTGATGATATTTATCATGGTGATAATGATTATAGTGGTGACAATGATACCAGTGATGGTATTTATCATGGTGATAATGATTATAATGGTGACAATGATACCAGTGATGGTATTTATCATGGTGATAATGATTATAGTGGCGACAGTGATACCAGTGATGGTATTTATCATGGTGATAATGATTATAATGGTGACAGTGATACCAGTGATGGTATTTATCATGGTGATAATGATTATAGTGGTGACAGTGATACCAATGATGGTATTTATCATGGTGATAATGATAATAATGGTGACAGTGATACCAGTGATGGTATTTATCATGGTGATAATGATTATAATGGTGACAATGATACCAGTGATGGTATTTATCATGGTGATAATGATTATAGTGGCGACAATGATACCAATGATGGTATTTATCATGGTGATAATGATTATAATGGTGACAATGATACCAGTGATGATATTTATCATGGTGATAATGATTATAGTGGTGACAATGATACCAATGATGGTATTTATCATGGTGATAATGATTATAGTGGCGACAATGATACCAATGATGATATTTATCATGGTGATAATGATTATAGTGGTGACAATGATACCAATAATGATATTTATCATGGTGATAATGATTATAGTGGCGACAGTGATACCAGTGATGGTATTTATCATGGTGATAATGATTATAGTGGCGACAGTGATACCAGTGATGATATTTATCATGGTGATAATGATTATAGTGGTGACAATGATACCAATAATGATATTTATCATGGTGATAATGATTATAGTGGCGACAGTGATACCAGTGATGGTATTTATCATGGTGATAATGATTATAGTGGCGACAATGATACCAATGATGATATTTATCATGGTGATAATGATTATAATGGTGACAATGATACCAGTGATGGTATTTATCATGGTGATAATGATTATAGTGGTGACAGTGATACCAATGATGGTATTTATCATGGTGATAATGATAATAATGGTGACAGTGATACCAGTGATGGTATTTATCATGGTGATAATGATTATAATGGTGACAATGATACCAGTGATGGTATTTATCATGGTGATAATGATTATAGTGGCGACAATGATACCAATGATGGTATTTATCATGGTGATAATGATTATAATGGTGACAATGATACCAGTGATGATATTTATCATGGTGATAATGATTATAGTGGTGACAATGATACCAATGATGGTATTTATCATGGTGATAATGATTATAGTGGCGACAATGATACCAATGATGATATTTATCATGGTGATAATGATTATAGTGGTGACAATGATACCAATAATGATATTTATCATGGTGATAATGATTATAGTGGCGACAGTGATACCAGTGATGGTATTTATCATGGTGATAATGATTATAGTGGTGACAGTGATACCAGTGATGATATTTATCATGGTGATAATGATTATAGTGGTGACAATGATACCAATAATGATATTTATCATGGTGATAATGATTATAGTGGCGACAGTGATACCAGTGATGGTATTTATCATGGTGATAATGATTATAGTGGCGACAATGATACCAATGATGATATTTATCATGGTGATAATGATTATAATGGTGACAATGATACCAGTGATGGTATTTATCATGGTGATAATGATTATAGTGGTGACAATGATACCAGTGATGATATTTATCATGGTGATAATGATTATAATGGTGACAATGATACCAGTGATGGTATTTATCATGGTGATAATGATTATAGTGGTGACAATGATACCAATAATGATATTTATCATGGTGATAATGATTATAGTGGCGACAGTGATACCAGTGATGGTATTTATCATGGTGATAATGATTATAGTGGCGACAATGATACCAATGATGATATTTATCATGGTGATAATGATTATAATGGTGACAATGATACCAGTGATGGTATTTATCATGGTGATAATGATTATAGTGGCGACAATGATACCAGTGATGGTATTTATCATGGTGATAATGATTATAATGGTGACAATGATACCAGTGATGATATTTATCATGGTGATAATGATTATAATGGTGACAATGATACCAGTGATGGTATTTATCATGGTGATAATGATTATAATGGTGACAATGATACCAGTGATGATATTTATCATGGTGATAATGATTATAATGGTGACAATGATACCAGTGATGGTATTTATCATGGTGATAATGATTATAGTGGTGACAATGATACCAGTGATGATATTTATCATGGTGATAATGATTATAATGGTCACAATGATACCAGTGATGGTATTTATCATGGTGATAATGATTATAGTGGTGACAGTGATACCAGTGATGATATTTATCATGGTGATGATGATTATAATGGTGACAATGATACCAGTGATGGTATTTATCATGGTGATAATGATTATAGTGGTGACAGTGATACCAGTGATGGTATTTATCATGGTGATAATGATTATAATGGTGACAATGATACCAGTGATGGTATTTATCATGGTGATAATGATTATAGTGGTGACAATGATACCAGTGATGATATTTATCATGGTGATAATGATTATAATGGTGACAATGATACCAGTGATGATATTTATCATGGTGATAATGATTATAATGGTGACAATGATACCAGTGATGGTATTTATCATGGTGATAATGATTATAGTGGTGACAATGATACCAGTGATGATATTTATCATGGTGATAATGATTATAATGGTCACAATGATACCAGTGATGGTATTTATCATGGTGATAATGATTATAGTGGTGACAGTGATACCAGTGATGATATTTATCATGGTGATGATGATTATAATGGTGACAATGATACCAGTGATGGTATTTATCATGGTGATAATGATTATAGTGGTGACAGTGATACCAGTGATGGTATTTATCATGGTGATAATGATTATAATGGTGACAATGATACCAGTGATGGTATTTATCATGGTGATAATGATTATAGTGGTGACAATGATACCAGTGATGATATTTATCATGGTGATAATGATTATAATGGTGACAATGATACCAGTGATGGTATTTATCATGGTGATAATGATTATAATGGTGACAGTGATACCAGTGATGATATTTATCATGGTGATAATGATTATAGTGGTGACAGTGATACCAGTGATGATATTTATCATGGTGATAATGATTATAATGGTGACAATGATACCAGTGATGGTATTTATCATGGTGATAATGATTATAGTGGTGACAATGATACCAGTGATGATATTTATCATGGTGATAATGATTATAATGGTGACAATGATACCAGTGATGGTATTTATCATGGTGATAATGATTATAGTGGTGACAATGATACCAGTGATGATATTTATCATGGTGATAATGATTATAGTGGTGACAATGATACCAATGATGGTATTTATCATGGTGATAATGATTATAGTGGTGACAATGATACCAATGATGGTATTTATCATGGTGATAATGATTATAGTGGCGACAGTGATTAAAATGACATAAAATAACAATTGAACTAGAACTGATATTGTTTAAGGTAATTCCGTAGAAATAAAACTGCCCGATGAATTTTTTTTATACTCTTTCAAACAAAGAATTTTGAGAAACGCTTTCAGACAATACAATAAAAAAGGGGGGTTACCGACTTCTTTGTTTGTGCAATATGACGTCAAAGCTCATGCATTTTAGTGACTTGAGAACGTAAAGAAAAAAGCTCAAAAATCGAAGAGAAACGGAACAAAAACACAGTAATTTGTTTTTTAAGAGCAAAATTCGTGTTTTGTTCAAATGTCTGCACTTTATTTTATTCAAAAAATATGAACAGATGTTAAAAAATATGTGATCTTGAAGAAATTGACGAAATAGCAACGTGCGCACGAGCTGCTAATTCATTCGAAAAAGTCCTAAGTGGAAAGTATTTTGGAAATTTCTCAAAAGTTAGCCCGATGACCTATGCTCAATTTTAAATATATTTGATGTTATGTTATAAAAAATAATTTTATCAAATAAAAAACATAGGTCACCGTGTTAGTTTGCGAAATATTTCAAAAAATATCGTCATTTTATTGTCAAAAAACAGGTTTTCCGAGAGAGGACTGGGTCGAGTTTCAAAATTATCGCGTTTTCTCGCTCGAAAATGTCGCAATTCTTCGAATTTTTTATTCAAAGTAATTTACAAACATAATTTGACTAGATTACATGATAAAAGTCCTGAAACCAAAAAACTTGAAACATGCGCAGAACTATGCGCAGTGCAAAACTACGGAATTACCTTAATTCACACATTTCATGATGATTTGTGTAAGTATGATAATAATGATGGCAATAGGGTGTTTATGTTAGTGCTGATGGTAATAATGATGAATAATATTGTACTATAAACCAATCAGCTTTCTAAGGAATGTTCTGTATGAATATTCAAACAGATCATCTCTGACCAAAGAGACCTTACCAGAATTGAAAGAATCAGTTGAACAGCTCAAGGCTATAATACATAAGAACATTCATGAAATCCAAGGCATGCTAAAGCCACAGTGTCCTACTGCTTTTGTAAGTTACTAGTAAGTTAGCAGAATGAGTGAGAAACAGTACCATGTATTAAACACCACTAACTTGAATTCTATGAATGGCAAATTTACAGCCAAATTCGTTGTATCGCGACCCACCGTTTTAAAACTTTTATTTGGTCTTTTCTGGACTGTCAATCAATTTCAAAGGTGGGGTTTATTTTAGATTAACCAATGACCGAACATGTTAGGGCAAGCTCCGCCCTATGAAATTGATTGACGGTTCAGAAAAGAACAAAATGAAAGCAAAGTTTTTAAACGGTGGGTCGCGATATAATGAATTTGGCTGTAATATGTAATGTACAAAGAACAACCAAGCATGTTGTATCAGGTGATAAAGATCTACAGCCAATCTTCAATTTTGAATTGCCCTATTTCACTATGACGTCATGGTTTGTTTATACAAATAAGAACAGACCTAATTCAGGCTAAATAGTTTTCCTCTAGTACATTTTGCTTTGTACTTGAACATTTATTTTGTTCTTTATTATAAATAGATCTTTAGCCTATTTTTAATTAAATTGAAGATGCTGTATCTTCTCTAGCAACCATTATTGATTTTCTTTGAATTGCTCAATATTAAGTAAAAAACTCAGTTTCAAGTCCCCAATTTGAATTAATTACATTATTTGTGTTTCATATTGTGTTGTAGAATCTTGGCATTGGTTTGATACCAGCTACTCCTCCAGTATCATTCATAGCAGCTGAAACACCAGCTAGTCAGAGGATAACTTCTTTCCAAGAATCTCTGAAAAGAACCCCTGCACTAGGTAGACACTCTCATTGTTTGCTTCTGCTTCAATCCATTCATCCATTCATCCATCCATTCATTCATTCATTCATTCATTCATTCATTCATTCATTCATTCATTCATTCATCTATTTATCTATTCATTCATTCATTCATTCATTCATTCATTCATTCATTCATCTATCCATCCATTTATTCATCTATTTATCTATTCATTCATTCATCCATTCATTCATTCATCCATCCATTCATTCATTCATTCATTCATCCATCTATTTATCTATTCATTCATTCATTCATTCATGCATTCATTCATTCATTCAATTCATTCATCCATCCATCCATCCATTTTTTCATTAATTCATTCAATTCATTTATCCATCCATTCGTCCATCAATTTATCCGTCCATTCATTCATGCATGAATTCATTTATTTATTCATCCATTCATTCATCCATTTATTCATCCATCCATTCATTCATCCATTTATTCATCCATCCATTCACTCATTCATTCATTTGTAATTGTCTTGGTTTGCTTATCAATTCATTCAGTCACTCATTGAGTCTTATATTGTGCATTATTATTGTTCAAGTATTCATTCATGCTATCTTTTATTCAATGTTTATTTGCTGGTCATCATGTTGTTTCTAGTATCTACACCTGATGTTGTAAGTGCCTGGTCAGAATCATTGGTAGGACGACGACCACCAGGTATGGTGGAGATAAACCAACATATGATTGTAGTAGCATAATATCATCCTTGTCATTATTATTGCTTTTTGTTCACTTTCATGTACGGTAATTTCTATTGTTACTATATTAGCTTAGTAGTTTCAAACTTTAATATTTTACTATTGTAAACCTAGAATTATTCAGTGGATAAATTTTAAATAAATTCTATGGAGTGGATACGGTTTATCCAGTGGACAACTTTATTCATGCTTTGTAAAACCTGTCCCTGGTGTTTTGTCAGCCCCGATGACAAGAGAAAGAACAATAATGAAACTCAATTTTAACCTAAACTGAACACTTTTATCTTAGTTCAGTCCCATAAGACTCGACCGTACAAACCAAACAGACAAGACAAAGAGTAAGTAACACATTTATTAGGTAGTATTAGATTATTAATATTATATATTAATAATGGTCTATTGGAAAGTAGAGAAGTACAATTTAAGGGTATCTATTCACTTATTAATATCAAAGCTATTTATTCATCCATTCATCCTTCAGTCCATTAATTGATTAATAGATTCATTCAGTCACTATGATGCCATATCAAAACAATCTTCAATAATCTATTGTTTAATCATAGAGAATCATGCTTGTTGAACAGGACCAAATTAACGCAAATTCACTGAAATTGTTCTAATCTAAGAAAGGAACTGGAATAGCCCCGGGCACTTGAGTATAATTTAGCCTCCGAAGGACGATGATGATGATAATGGTGATGATGATAATGATGATAATGATGATAATGATGATGATAATGATGATGATGATAATGATGATAATTTAGCACATTTGAAATCAGGCCATTTTTGATTTAAATGTTTTACTTTAAATACAAGTTTTGTCCATTTTTCTATTGGATTTGGTGATCCTCTCCCCACGTAAACAAGCAGTGCTGTCATAGTGAATGAGTGCACTTTATTCTTTTATCCATCCATCAATCTACTCATTCATTCATTTGTTCATTTACCTATTCGTTCATTTGTTCATTCATCCATTTATTCATCCATTCATTCATTCATTTTAGCAAAAAGCAACCAACAATGGAGGCTCACACTCAAATCCCCAAACCTAAAACCTTTTCAACTGGCATAACAAGAAATTACTACAAGATGGGCCGTGATCACAAACCTTTAACCAAGAAAGGACTTGCATCTTCAGCAAGAAAACAAGTAACAACAAAGTCAAGAACCAATGACATCATCAGCCCATTGGCTGTGGAGCATACTAGGAAAGGAATAAAGACAGAACCGAGAAGAGGGTCTACTAAAGAGCGATTGGAAGAAAAAGGAAAAAGGGCTGCCACTGATGATGTCGCTAATCAGGTAAATTGAATTATTAGTTATCAGAGTTAAACTGTCCCTCGTTAGTTAGATCGGCAGTATTATGTCTCAGAGGCTTTAGAACTGTTAAGCAATTGAACAATTATATAAACAATGGGGACATTACTAATATATATAGAATTGAATAGTTTTTTAGATTTGTAAATAGAATATATTTTTTAACCCTTATACAGGGTTTTACAGTTTTAGTGAACATATTTCTTTTCATATTATATTTTTTATACATTTTGAGAAATTATTGTTATTAAAACTATTAGTTATTAATAATAATAATGATATATAGATTATTAAAGAATAAATGTAAAAAAAGATTTTCATAATCATTAATAATTTAGACTATTTTGACATTATTATTGTTGTTTCACTGATTTCTAGATAATTGGAGCACTATCAGCAGACCAGCCTGACTCTGGTAGTTCTTCCCAGTCATCTAGGTCAAGCACCCCTAAACCACAGGCTATTGACGACCCACTAGAAGCTCTAGGTACTTACACTATTCTAACAGGGCTACCATAGGGGGGGGGGGGGTTGGTATAAGAAATAACGATTTTTTAAATTATTATTTTAGGGTGTAAGTAAATGCAGAAAGGATGTTTTTATGCTTTATTTATTAAATTCACATATAGTGTAAAAATCACTATTGCAGCCTGAGTTGCCTGTGGAGCCCTATTTCAGGACATCGCTAATATTGTTGCTATTATTTTGTAATCATGTATTTGTTTAATATTTTGTATTTCAGATGAAACAGCCTTTGTATCTCATGATCTGTTATCTCGTACGCCTGCCCCTAAAAGATCCCATGGTAAGCCATCATAAAATGCATTGAATGAATGAGTGAGTGAATGAAATACATGCATGGATGGATGGATAGATAAATGGATGGATGGATGGATGAATAGATGAATGAATGGAATGCATGTATGTATGTATGTATGTATGTATGATGAATAGATAAATGAATGAATAAATGGATGGATAGATGAATGAAGGAATGGATGAATGTGGATGAATAAATGACGACCTTCCGACGACCCCGATCCTTTGCGTTTAAACAACAGATTCTTGACGATTGTTGATGTGACGTCATAGTGAATTAGGGCAATTGGAGAACTGCAGAGCGTATTTAGATTTTAATTCTCTCTGATATTCAACTTTCACTTGTAGAATCTCCCAGCAAAACAATACACACTGAAGAAAAAGACACCGCAAGACGAAGCCTACTGAACGACTCGGGTGGTTTACTAGAAACAATACTGGATCACGTTACTGAGAATACCCCTCGTAAAACAGTCCGTACATCACTGTTTTCATCACCTGACGACAATGGCGAACCCCACCATGATAACAGCCTCACAGAGGACAACCGACCCTCTTCACGTCAAGATCTCCTTCCTCCATTTGCCTTCACAACAACAGGAGTTTTTGACGAGGAAAGTAACAAAGAGAAGAGAACTGATGCCTTTAAATTGTTAACCCCGTTCTCTTTCACTACTCCACTTAGTGCTACAAACAGTTCTGCCAAGGGAACGGTCAAAAATGATTTCTCGCCCTTGACGTCCAAACCTGGTGACAATGATGTCACTCCAAATATTGGGAAACTTATTCAGTTTACTCCAATAGCTGAGAAGACGACGCAATCAGCAGAGAAACACATTGATGAAGTTGCATCTCATGATTTTAGAGGAGAGTTTATTTCCACTGAAAGGCCAAGTGAGTTCACACCAGTGAGTAAGTTGCTAGGTTCTACCTTCACACAAACAGATAGAGTTTCATCGCAAAAAAGAACTACTACTGAAACACCAAAAGCTGAAAGACCGATGACGTTTACTCCGACAGCAGAGAAAATGTCCAGCCCAGCTGCGAAAGAAACTAGAGCTGAGAGGCTGATTGGACTCACTCCAACAGCCCAACAAACGCCTGATTTAACAACAACAACATCTGACGACTTACAAAGTCCTTTTATGTTAAGTAAGTTGTTTGAAGATCAGTTATCACTAAGTAATAAAAAGCTAGCCATGGGTTCTCCAGTCTCTTTGGTTACGCATGGCGACAGTAAGCATGATCAGAACCACAACGAAGCAGTTACAATCAGCATGCCCTCAACAACTTTGGCTGATGGTGGAAGGTCACATATCAGTGTTTTTGCACCAACTGTGCATGCGAATGACAGTAAACAATGGAGTAGGATGGATGCAGATGGTCAGACGTATCAGAGCAAGAGATCCCCATTTGGGGCATTGCATGTCAGTGATGATGAAGAGATATCTACGAGGTACGTATAGTTACTTGTTCTACATGTTGTATTCATTAAACAACAGGTGTTGACTGCGTGCTAAACGCAAACACAGGGATAGCGATGTTTTAGTTGATTTAAGTCTTCGATGGATTGGTTACTGCCGTTGTCCGTTTTCTGCAGCCCAAATACTTGAACGATCATCTTTTTGTGCTTGCCGTTACTCAAAACTCTGATTACCTTACGAGTGAAAACTATCATGATTCATTGTAATTAGTTCGTACAAACGTCCGTATTGGCGGTTGATTAATTGATTAATTGATTGTGATTGATAGGTTGATTTACTAATTGATTGAGTGATATAATGATTCATTGGTTGATTGATTGACAGTTTATCTAGTGCCAAGGCAAACGTCAGTGATATTACAGCATCATTTAAAGGAATGCAGGAATCAGATTTGATGAGCCGACTAAATAGAATCAAAGCTGCCCAGAGAGATGACTACAAATACATATCACCCAGTCAAGATACTGTAGGAGCGGAGGCTGGGAATGAACACTATAATATTGCCATGGAGACGATACAGGCAAAGCGATTGGATCAGATAAAAGAAGCGCAACAAGGCCAACAGGTAAGAAGACGTTTAGAGAATCACGCTTGTATTTATCAATATTTGTAAAATAATCGACCGTAATTTCGTTTAAATTGCTTTAAATATTTATCGTACTTATTAATCCTGAAAACCCAGATTATGAAGATTGATAAATAAATGTAGGTGTCTTTTTTCTTTTTTATGTATTTAAGGTAATTCCGTAGAAATAAAACTGCCCGATGAAATTTTTTTATACTCGTTCTAACAAACAATTTTGAGAAAAGCTTTCAGAAAATACAATAAAAAAGGGGGGTCACCGACTTCGTTTTTGTGCTATATGACGTCAAAGTTCATACATTTTGGTGACTTGAGAACGTAAAGAAATAAGCTCAAAAATCGAAGAGAAACGGAACAAAAACACAGTAATTTGTCTTTTAAGAGCAAAATTCGCGTTTTGTTCAAATGTCTGTACTTAATTTTATTAAAAAAATATGAACAGATGTTTAAAAAATATGTTATCTTGAAGAAATTGACGAAATAGCAACGTGCGCACGAGCTGCTAATTCATTCGAAAAAGTCCTAAGCTGAAAGTATTTTGGAAATTTCTCAAAAGTTAGCCCGATGACCTATGTTCAATTTTAGATATATTTGATGTTATGTTATAACAAATAATTTCATCAAATAAAATACATAGGTCACCGAGCTATTTTGCGAAATATTGCAATAAATATCGTCATTTTATTGTCAAAAAACAGGTTTTCCGAGAGAGGACTGGGTCGAGTTTCAAAATTATCACGTTTTCTCGCTCGAAAATATCGCAATTCTTCGAATTTTTAATTCAAAGTACTTTACAAACATAATTTGACTAGATTACATGATAAAAGTCCTGAAACCAAAAATTTTGAAACATGCGCAGAACTATGCGCAGTGCAAAACTACGGAATTACCTTAATAGCTATAGTTATTATTATTATCAATTGCATATGTATGTCTATATCTAAATAGATATACACATGTACTACTTTTGCTTTATTTGGTTTTGAATTGTAAACATATGGTTATAGAATAGAATAAAATAATAAAATTGAATGAATAATACTTCTATACTTTTTCGATTGTTTATAAATAATTAACTGGTTTGTTACCAAACAAGCTGTGAAATTTTAACATGCTGCTTTGCTTTGTTTCTTATTTGTGAATATTGGAGAATATCTTGTACTTATTCGACAATATCGAAAACACCATTTTGGCGGGATTAATTGTAGGCAACTTGAACAACATTCACACAATATTTGGAACAAAATTTCGTTGATTTGCCCAATCATTTTATTAATCGTCTAGTTATTCTAACCATTGGTCATTTCATTCATTCATTTGTTTGTTTTTGTGTTTATTAGTTAATTAGTTTACTTGTTTGTTTTGATATTGTTGTATTCATTCATTTATTCCTTTTATCCATCCGCGTATTCTCACATTCATTCATTCATTCATTCATTCATCTGTCCATTCACTCGTATGTCCATTGCTAGCATGAGGAATAGACACCCTGCATGTGACGTCAAAGCAGACCCATCTGGAGGACAAAACAAAAGATTTTTGCCCTCTTGGGAGCTGAAATCCATTATTTTGCCCTCAGGGTTCAGCTGCATTCCAACGGACTGCAAGGAGTCTATTCAAAGAGCCCTTATCTCTATAGATGGAGGCAGGTTTTACCGGCTGGCATGGGGACGAATCTTTTGTTTGTGTATCCCTTTGGATTACAGAACGAAAGACTTGTCCCTGGTGGACTAAATAACACGTCTCCATAGAAACGGGTCATCTATGCTATCAGAACCTCATAAGGAGATCGAGAGAGGAAATTGCGTTGGTTCCGTGCTTCGGAACATTCGATTTTTTCATCGAAAAGCCTTTTTAAGATAAAATCATATCTTTCATGCTTCCAAAACCTCACAAACTAAGTAAATGACACACATTAACATGCAGAAAGGAAAATCTCTAGTAAAAACTATTTTGCAAATGTTTGTTTACACCATCAAGCGGCCATTTCGAATCTAGCTATAAGTATTAAACATTGACCAAATATGGTGTCACAATTATGCTAATCAGTCTGAATTTTTTGGAACGTGGAATTGCGCTACACGTTTCAACCCTCTTTTGAATTTCTGATGATACATGTATATCCGTTTTGCATTTTACTACAACAATATGATTTCCACTCCACAGGTTACACCAGGGTCGAACACACAAAACAACTTTGAAAACCACAGGGGCGCTGAAGGAGCACTGCTGACTCCACTTACCGCTAGTAGTGCAGGCTCACCACAAAATGGCACTACTGATCACGTGCCAAAGTTCTCATACGACAGTAACATCAAACCTGCAACTAGCAATTTATCAACACCAACGTCGATGCTTAGCGAAAGATATCTAGCCGAGTCACCTCACGGAAAGGGAAAAGATGAAATCGTTTTTAGTCTCGATTCTACTGTCTTGCCTTCCTCTGCAACAAACGGCCTGTCATCACCAGAGGAGGAAGCTATTACAGAAAGGAGTCCTGATATAGTGGGGTCGGTATTAGGGGTGGACTTAGGTGCTGGCTCGTCCGACCACTCGTTCGATAGTGGACAGTCACCGATACCCAGTTTGTTGAGAAGTGGCGGTAAAACGGCGTGGCTGCCTTCTAGTGGTTCTACTCCTGATCAAGGTAATGATGGTGGCGGTGATAATGGTGGTGGTGATGGTGATGGTGATGGTGATGGTGATGGTGATGGTGATGGTGATGGTGATGGTGATGGTGATGGTGATGGTGATGGTGATGGTGATGGTGATGGTGATGGTGATGGTGATGGTGATGGTGGTGATGATGATGGTGGTGATGATGATGGTTGAGATGATGGTGGTGATGATGGTAGTTGGGATGATGGTGGTGATGATGGTAGTGGTGATGGTAGTGGTGATGGTGGTGGTAGTGATGATGGTGTTAAAGATGGTCATGATAATGGTGATGATGATGATTGTGATGATAAGTGATGGTGATAATAGTGGTGATGATGATGATGGTTATGATGATGATGATGGTTGAGATGAGGGTTGTGATGATCATCGTCATCATCATGATGGTGGTAGTGGTGATAGTTGCAAACAGAAAAGATTTCAGTAGCTTAGATAATTGCTGTAATAAACGATGCTTCTTTTTTTATTCAGATATCACCAAACTTGAAGACAGAAGATATAGCTACGATAATTTTTTAAGTATGTTTTTTTTAATACAGTATATAACTTTCAATTGAAAATGAAATAGCCTATTGCTACCCAGTTTTAGGACTGACCATTCAACTAGTGATTATGAGCCTAGGGAAAATACAGAAAAAAATCGGGAAAAGTTTAAAAAATATTCGGGTCAAGAAGAAACTCAAAGGCAAAAAATTAATACCACAGGCCACTAAAACAATGCAGATAGCATGTTGTTTTTTCGTATTGGTCATGTAGTCCAGGAGTGGGTGCACGACTCAGCAAACATACGGAGGTCATTTTGGAAAAAAGATATTCGATAAAACGAGGACTTTCAACCCCTGCTCCCCCTCTGCTAGATCAGCCACTGAATGTATTCAAACAAATGTATGAACCCGTGGAATACACTTTAGCTTAGGGACGGACCATTAGATGTTTGAGGGGGGAGGGGGGGGGGTTGGGCAAAAAAAAATTCGAGCAAAGCCTTAAACAGAGAAAAAAATATCGTGCACCGCAGATGTGCCAATAAAAATATCGTACAAAGAGGAAGAAAATGTCCCGAACAACCATCACCCCCCCCCCCCCCTCAAATATCTAATGGTCCGTCCCTTATTACAGATTTTTACCGACCTTATTACGCTTTATTGAACACATTTTCTTTTGTGTTTTCAGTGCATCACACTTTATTGCACTTTAACTATTATGTTTTGTTTCACGGGGTTTTGAAAACCACTCTTTCAATTGCAACTGTTTCTTTTCTTTTAGATGAAAGTTTTGATACATCGTTTCTGGTCAGGGCAACTCCTCGACATGAACCTTCAAGAGGTAAGATATCTCTCTATATCTCGAACGGACAGGCTGACCGACCGGATCATTGATTAAGCGATTGACTGGTTGTCTCATTGATATGTATAGATTGGGTGTATGGGCTCATTCAATCATTCATTCACTCATTTATTCATTCATTCATCCTTTCATTCATCCATCCATTTATTCATTCATTTACTCATTCATTCATTCATCCATCCATTTATTCATTCATTTACTCATTCATTCATTCATCCATCCATTTATTCATTCATTCATTCATCCATTCATTTATTCTTTCATTTACTCATTCATTCATTCATTCATTCATTTATTCCTTCATTCATCCTTTCATTCATTCATCCATCCATTTATTCATTCATTTACTCATTCATTCATTCATCCATCCATTTATTCTTTCATTTACTCATTCATTCATTCATCCATTCATTTATTCTTTCAATCCTTCAACCTTTCATTCATTTATCCTTTCATTTATTAATTAATCCATTCATTGAGTCATTTAATCATCAATAATTGTGACTATTGATCCTGTCTTCTCGAAGGAATAATAACAAACAAAATACAATATTAAAGATTTCTGCAAACTATTACAGTAAATGGAGACGGGGGTAAAACGTCATGTCGTTCCAGGTCAATTACAGAGGCAGACATTTCTCCTCGATTATGTTAAGACCTTGAGTGGTGGTCCACCAACGGTGATCGAACCTATGACCTCCCGCGCAATAGATCGGTGCTCAACCAAGTCTTCTGAGCGGCAATTTTGTACCTTGTAGTTGTGTCATGCAAAAGTTGTATTGTTTGACTGACTTGTCTCTTTTTTGTTTGCTAGGTCCCCATGCACTTCGAACACCAATTCAAAACCATGAAGCTGCGGCAACAGTGACGTCAAACCAACGCAACGTTTCGCCAGCTATTGGTGATCTCATCGATTTCTAACTGTGCTCAAAATCAAGTTGAAAAGGTTTTATGAATTAACAATAATAATAATGTAGTATTACCGTGAATTATGGCTGCTTTGTTCATCAATAATAAAATATATCAATATGACAGATCACTAGTAAATAAAAAAGTTTAAAATACTGATTGTCGAGAATACTTGTGCTGGATTTTACCAAGCCTGGATTCAGTTATTCCCCGGACAAACTATGACCATTGAACTGCACACGACTGAACATCGCTCACCCACTGAACATTTGTCATTGTTTTTACCCACCCTATAGAATTTGTACAGATTTTTCTTAAAAACTAGGGTTATGATATGATACAGTACTGTTTACCACACATACAAAAACAACGCTATTGTAGAAAAATTAACATCTATAGTCCAGTTTCATGTTCTTCGTTGCCAGGCTAAGCCTCGATAGTATGTGATATATTCTTTTGTACGAGGTACATCCCGTGGGAATGAACGAATCCAAAAACAATATAAATACCAATGGTTTTGTCTTGACTCTTTTGTTAATTTACCTACAATTGAGGCTTAGCCTGAGCAATGACGAAATTTCAAAGGGTCTATTGATCACTGCATGCACAAAGATTGTTCATTGATTATACACAATCTGATATCTAGACGAATGCTGTAAATTAATGAATTAATCGAGATAGTAATAATTTAGTAGTTGCAGCGGGCAAATTTACATATGAATAGACCAGTTTCAAGTTCTTCATTGCTCAGGCTATAAGCCTGCATTGTAGGCAAATTAACAAAAGAGTAAAAAACAAAACCATTGACATTTTTATTGTTATTGGATTTGTGCGTTCCCACGGGATGTACTTCGTTGAAAAGAATATGTCACATGCTATCGAGGCTTAGTCTGAACAACAAAGAACACGAAACTGGACTATTGGGCAAGGCTTAATCCGGAGGGTCATGGTGGCCAGAGTGGTCCCCAGACTTCTCGCAACCGACCACTGACTTTGAATTGGAATTCGTAATATTATTCAAAGAAAAAAATATTTTGTAAGAATGCAAAGTATTTGCTTGTATTACTACTCATCAAAATTAGGCTATTGCGCTATGACGTCACATCGAAACATTCTATTGTTTTGATGCAAAGGGCAAAACTGACAGAATTCATTGGAAATTATTTTATAACGCTTTTAATTGCAATTTTTAACCTCATTAATAATTAAGAATCAATTTCCCAATGGAATTCAATGGCTTCGTATCTCTATAACTGCTAGAGCACTCTCTCTAATTAAGCCTGATTTGTTTCCATATAATCGTTCACGATCGCTGGATCGCTGAAATTACTGATGCGACGATCGCTAATGATCGCTGTCAATTGTTTCCGTGTGTTTCCATCGCTGAAAAGTGTTTCCATATAATCGCTGACAATCGCTGGCATCATTTTCAGTGACCCGGCGATCGTGAATCATTATGTGGAAACAAGTAAACGCCTTTTTTTTTGGGGGGGGGGGGAGGGGAGGTGGATGATTTAGAGTGAAAACTTAATTTGTAGCGAGATATTTTTGATTGGTTTCATTTCACTGCTTAACAAAATTAAAGTAGGAAAAACAAATAATAACTATGAATTAATCAACAGTGAATTGCAAACAGGATTGAATAGCGATGTATCAATTTGAAACAAAAAATCCCTTTGCGTCGAATCGAAACAACTAAATGTATTTTTTTCCAAAAAATTAATTTGGCACTTGGTACGTTTGGTTGGAGTACATTTATTCAAAGTGCAAGAATATAAAATCGCTCATTTTCTAGCGAAAAGTTGAAAAATACAATGGAAACAAAAAATTATTGTGAGAATTGTGCCTGGATTAATCAACTGTGAAATCCATTTAAAAGCACCCACAGAAATCATTAAGAAAAAAATAAATAAATTCAAAATTATTAAAATCTTTATGAAACAAACTTTTTTTGAGACTTCATGTCGATCAAATGTGAACGATCTTTTACGCCAAGTTGCCATTAAAATGTCAGCAAACCCTTTGAATGCAATTTAGTTCCGTCAAAGGGCTCGACAGCTCTTGCAGACTTCATTTGTACGGGAGACTCACTAAGCAAATTTGATTGTCTATTGAGTTGAGAAAGCTCAAATTAAACTGTTGGGGTCTTCATACTAACGTAAACATTGTTCAACCAAAGTTTATTAAAGGTACTACTTTTTCGACATTTTGCAAATGTAATTTAGCGACTCAGGGAACACACGTATTTCAAAAAACATTGTTCAACAAAATAGGAGAAAGTACGGCCGAAAGAAATTGTGCGTAACACTTTATAATTTTTTATGTAAATATATCGCTTGGACTCTTGTACAAGCTGTGACCATCTTTTACCGATGGACTTTTTATGAAGTCGGCTTCAGTGATATGCTTATATTGCCTCTCAATGTTATCCAAAATTCCTGATTCCTTTCGACTGTGCTATCGACTTTAATCCGTTTTTTGGAACAGTTCCATATTGACCGGGGCAGTTTGAGATAACGCGGATTTTTAGATAATTTAATGATGTTATAGGTTTATTGTATTAATATAACTAATGTGTAGAAATTAAGACAGAAAATGTAGAAATTTTTTTCGTCTTTTTAATAAAAAAGTGTTCTCTGGCAAAAAAAAAACTTTATCGTTTTGCTTTTTCTTTTTTGTGGTGTTTTAAAACAAACCATATTTGTAAACTTCATTGAGATTTGCCGTTTAAAATGACATTTAATCGAAGGACTGATTGTGAAAGGCGGTATGGATCAAAAGAGTAGTTTTGCGCAAATGTAAGTGATTTTATGTTAGCAACAGCAAAACTTGCTGAACTCTGCTGAATCATAACAAAAGTTCTTGTTAACTTTTCCCGATGAACAACAATTATCAGATATCATTTTTCAATGATGGTAGAATTAATTCCACTAGTAAATGGTTGATTTGTATTGAAAATATATTATATTTTTTTATTGAAATATTTTTTTCTTGACTGAAAAGGATGGCGCCAAATTTTCCCGCCAAAATTTCAGCAAACGCGCGGGCGCGTTCGGCAGTACTGCAAAGTTTTAATTTTACGGGGAAAATTGATTGTTTTTTTTAACACAAGTCGACAAATGAGTTAGTCGTTTTAATTGTCTTGAAAAAATGTTTGGTATATTTTAAGTGAAACTGCATTAATCTTGCTTTATACTGAATTTGAAAATAAACAAACTCAAACAAAAAGTGAAACACTTTGAACAAATTGTACTGCTTTATTGTAGTCCCTCAAATACAATTACAATTCTTACAATAAATCCATTTTACTCTATAGTTACTCTTTAATTATTTCTTTTACACGCTGAATTGTATATTATGTTCATTTGCTGTTCTGTATGATTTTAAAACTAAAATGCAATTTTTCTACTAATTTCACAAGATATTTTTGCGAATTCACTGAACTGATATATTCGTCCATTTACATAAACGTTACCCAGGTTTGTGTTATTTTAGATGATATAATATATATTATGTATATAATATATTATAGCAATGTCAATAATTGATTTACAATTTTCTGGATGTTTTTGTGATTTCTATTTTTGGTAAACAGTTATTTTAACTTTCAGTGGAATAATTTCAAACTTGATATCTAAGTCAAAATTACAATACCTTAAGAAACTCAAGTCATCGTTCAAAATGTTCGGCAATTATATCATATTTCTTTGTTTGTCTTTTACATGGAAATCCTTTCGCACAAGAGGCAAACCTAACATCTCTTTTACACCATAATCCTGGTGGACAACTTCCCATCGTTTCTGAATTCTCAAAGCCCATTGCGACAGCATCTGATTCAGAAATGCCTCTTGTACAAAGAAATCGTTTTGGGCAAATAGCAAATGTCGCGCGTCTTTTGCACCACAATCCAGGAGGGCATTCGGATTCTTGCTCTGAGTTTTCAAGATCATTTGAAACTTTTTCTATTTCTTCATCTCCAGGAATGTTGGAATTCCTTTTGCACCAAAGTCCTGGAGGGCAAGTGGGTTCTTTATTTGAATTTTTCTGATCATCGGAATCTATTTCTGGTAGTCCAGGAAACCTGGAATGTCGCTTGCACCACAAACCCGGGGGACAGTCTTGAATGTTATTTCTCTTACACCACAAACCTGGTGGACAATCCTGACTGTCAGAGCTTTCAGACCTTGGCTCGTCGGCTTTGATCTCTCGCTTGCACCATAAACCAGGCGGGCATTTGGCGTTCTTTTCCTGTCGTTTACACCACAATCCAGGAGGACATTCACTGAGACTTTCTGAATTTTCAAAACCCATTTCACGGGCTTTGCGTTGACCAATATTTCGCTTGCACCATAGACCATGCGGGCATTTGGCGTTCTTTTCCTGTCGTTTACACCACAACCCAGGAGGACATTCACTGAGACTTTCAGAATTTTCAAAACCCATTTCACGGGCTTTGCGTTGGCCAATATTTCGCTTGCACCATAGACCAGGAGGGCATTTGAAGTTCTTTTTCTGTAGTTTCAGATGTCGTTTGCACCATAATCCTGGTGGACAATCTTGTATGATTGCAGAGTTCTCGAAACCCATCCCACGGGCTTCACGATCGCTTAGACCTCGTTTACACCAAAGACCCGGCGGACATTTTTCAGATTCAGAATTCTTCAAGTTTGTACTTCTTTTGCACCATAATCCCGGTGGACATTTTTTGAGACTTTCAGAATTTTCATAACCTGATTGGCGGGCTTTTTCCACTGTGATCCCTCTTTTACACCACAACCCTGGTGGACATTCTCTGAGACTTTCTGAGTTTTCAAAGCCCATTTTACTGGCTTCGTGCTTCTTTATGGTTCTCTTACACCATAACCCAGGGGGACAGCGTTTTTCGGAATCAAAGTTCTTTTTAAGTAATGTTCGTCGTAGATGACCATAAATTCTATTTGTTGTTCCGGCTTTCTCCTCTCTCTTATTAGTCTCTGAAGGCGTGTGACATGCCTCACCTTCTGGACATTTCTTTACTTTAACCGTTTGTCCATTCTCTTCACATCGTTTGTCGTTGCACCTTTTTTTCTCTGTTAAACAGCCTTCACCTTGACAATCAAGGCTGTGGCCTTTTAACGGAAAATGAATTTTTTCTTTGCGCTCTTCAACCACAGATAACGATGACAAGTGACATAAACTTGAAAATATAACGCAGAAAATGAGAATCGCAGTTGTTGATGACATTGAAGTTGTTAGGTATGGTGTTTAGCCAGATATTCTCCTTATGATCAGACCTCAGCTCATTCCTTTGGTTTTCCAAAGAGTTGAGTTAACCTGCGGTTACTTTTAATCTGTTTTCTTGCGTGGGTTTAACTGTCGAGTGAATGCGTCCCTGTGTGGCGTCTTGAAGTGATAAGGTAATAACTGATATCCGGCTAGATCTAATTGCCTTTGTTCTGCTAGACCAGGTGTTTAAAGACCTCTCCTTGTATTAATTGACTCTTATTAGGCCAATTTTCAGTAACTCGCATATCCTAATAACATTTGTTGCGCGGCATTATATTCCTACATTACTTAGAAACCTGATCTTCAATAAAACTGTAGAAGCTTGATGGAATTAAGGATGGAATTTTGCATTCAATTTCATCGCGTTTTGTGCCTTAATCTCCTAATGTGTCTGCCTATATTTGCCATCACTGTGTGAGCAATAGTTTGAAGTTTGTGTTGCGAAAATGAAACGTTGAATTGCGTACATTTAGCACCTGTTCTGGATAAACATTTATTCAAGTTTTCGTTCGTGTTGTACTGATCTAGGTCACATGATTCAAAACTTACTAATAACTAAATCGGTCAAGAGAATATTCTTCTACGTTATCCCAATAATGAATAAAATAAGATTATTTTCAGAAAGCTCTTGAAGTTATTTTTACGGATAAGAAGCTAATTACTACTTATGGTATTTGCTCAGAGTTCAGTCAACAGTGTGGGAACTAGACCAAGTTTGGTTATTTGCTAGTGTCGGCGCGTTTTTTGTGTGTGTTCTTCAGTTTTGACTGTTTTATTTACTAGGCTATGTTACTACTTAAAATTAATTCATGTTTGGCAGTTAATTTTGTACAATGGTTTTGTCTGAGATACTATAACAAATGACTGTCCATTAGTTAATAAAATTTGCTAACTATTGAGTCAGTACCTGAATAAGCTAGCTTCTGTTCGCTTTGTTAAGAAAAAAAACCTTTTCTGTCCTTTTTTATATATTTTTTTAAGTTTCATCGTAAAACAAATGTTGAATAATTCCAAACTTTCTTTCATGTGGTAGAAAAGATTTTCCTTATTTTCAAAATCAAGGCCTCTTTCCTTTTCTAATTTTAATGCTATTTTTTAATTTCTTTTCTTTTTTCGTTTTTTTTAATTTATTTTATTTCATCCTTTTCTGGTTTCTTTTTCTTTATCATATATATTTATTTTTTTAAATTATTTTCCTATGTAGAGTTTGTATATCTTTCTTGATACTAAACTTTTTATGTGGCATATATATTTTTTTCTGTGTTTTTGTTTTACTTTCTTTTGTAGTTATTCGGTGTAAAGTTTTTTTCTGAAAAAAATTCTTTGT
Organism: Diadumene lineata; assembly: GCA_918843875.1. Taxonomy (NCBI): domain Eukaryota; kingdom Metazoa; phylum Cnidaria; class Anthozoa; order Actiniaria; family Diadumenidae; genus Diadumene; species Diadumene lineata. The sequence goes on from OU974079.1 coordinate 6,525,906, forward strand.
ACGTTTTTTTTTTTCACTTATCATATTGGGACTCTGTTTATTATTGTTGTATTTTTCAAACACTAGAATTTGCATGTTATACTACATTTTGTGCTGTTTTTATAATCCTCTTTTCAACTGAGCAAAATAATCATTTTCTAAATTTTCGTTTCAAACTTTTGACAGAAATTCTGTCGTCAAATGAAATGCTTAGTGGCCAATCTGTTATCAACTTGAAATTACTTTTTGAATGACAACATTTCTTAAAGGTTCCTTGTATTCTTTCAATCTGCAAACTTGAAAGATTCCCCTTGAAAAAGAAGGGATGAGAAGGAAAAACAGAAAATTCCACGTCGAAGACAAACACTTCCAACATAGAGACGAACATTTCAATATAATATTCATGGATTTTTAAAAGAATAAAGGTTTAAGTTACTAAACATTTTATCGTATTGAATGTGAAATAGCCTCTGTCAGTAATCTTCTTATACCTTTTAAGAGATCAAACTTCTTTAATGATATCAAAGCGATCACAATTGCAATTGAAAACTCTCCACACGAAGTGAAAGTTCAAAAGAACTTCTAATTTGTAAATATATATATATATATTTTCAAACATTTTCCAAATTATTTTTTGGTTTAATAAATTGCTAAAAATACTCCCGAAAATCGACAAAGCACAGCGTATACTTTTCTTCATTGAAAAAAGACAAAAATGCAAGAATGAAAAAAAAAAAGAGGTGAAAGATGCAGAAAAGAAAGAATGAATTCAAAAATTCCAAGGTAAGAAAGAAAATAAACAACATACAAGCTGGAGAAAGGAAAATAGTTAATAAATAAGAAAGAAAGAAAGAAAGAAAGAAAGATATATATAAAACACTAGTATAGTTGACCAATCCATGAAAATTTACGTTTAGAGTTTGTATACAATTCAAAGTCACTTGTTGGCGATAAACCGTTATGGCTAGAAAATTGTTGGTGAGTGATAAGTGTGAAGCAGGGTGTTTTTCAAAGCCTGGTCGTGGAAACTGGTTTTTATTGTTGAACTAGTTGTTTTCTTTGGGTGTTTCTGTGAATTATTTTCCATCTCCTTTTAGCTTTCTCTTCCTTTTGTTCTTTTCTGGATTTTTTCAGCCTCTTCCACTATTAGCCTCCGTTGCAGATGTCTTATGTGGTTCGCCGAAAGAAACGTTTCTTTCGGCGAACCACATAAGACGTCTGCAACGGAGGCTATTCCACTATAGCATTTTTATTGGTCGTCCTTATTAAAGTCTAAAATAAAATAAACTGATTTTAGAAAACAAAGAAACTCACTAGAATGCATTCTCAGTCCCTTATTTGTGATGCCAAAAATGTAAACAAAAATGTAGCAATGTATCTGAACAGTTACTCATGAATAACTGAAAAATGGAAAAAAAAATGAAGCATAATAACAGAAAAAATGAAAATACTCCGAGCAGAATTCTTTCAATCCTTCACGGCATAGATTTTGTTGTTATCTTTTGACACTGAAAGGAATGTTTTTTTTTTAACTTTATCTCTGTAAAAATGGAGTGTTTGGTAGGGCCAAGTTAGATGAATAAATGTCTATTTCTTGGTGCTTGGCATTCTTCGTTTTCCCTATTTCCCCTTATTATATTTTTTATTCGTCTTTTTTAAAATTTTCTTCTCGGCCTGGCAAAGATTTCTAAAAAAAATTCCACAATCAAGAAAGGTTAATTTTTTGTCGGGCATGCACGAGCTTACGCCATAAAACGCCAAACATTCTTAGGCAACGTTTTACACGAAGCCGGCTATTTTCGTAAACCCACGCGCATTTTTTTCAGAGTGGTAATTTTCGAAAACGCCGGCTGTAAGTTTTCGTGTAAATGCTTTAGCCAGCTATTTTCGAAAAAGCTGAAGTTATTACTTTGGTCCATCCTTAATGAGAGAGAGTAATTCAAACATTTAGTGACCAAGACGCTTACAGACGCTCTCCAAGCTACGAAAACGATGCGAAAACGATAAGCGTTTACAGGAAAACGCCGTGTAAAAGAATATTCAACACGTCCTTGCAGAGGTTTCTTTTCTCTGACAAACAATGTAATTTTTTCCGTCGCCACGATTTTTATCCAGTAATTTTTTCTTTGCCTTTCTTCTCTTTCCTTCGAGGGCTTTCATTCTTTTCTTCTTTGCGCTTTGAATATTTACATAGAAAATCGCAATACAAATACCGATTATTATTATTGTTTCTTTCGTTTTCAATATTTATAGTGACTCCACGTCAGCCGGAATGTGTGTTTTGACTAGAAGCATTATGTTGTATGAGTTGAAATTAACAAGAATTTCATTTTGTCCGATATTTTGCATAATACACCATAGGTAGACGCTGTTTACGGGGCTCCTGTTAAACTAATTCCAATCAAACTTTTCAAACTTTGAAATACATGTACGTACGATTTTCGCTTTCAATAGTGGATTTCTCACTTTGCTTCTAGAATTGGAGTTTTTTTTCATTTTGTTAATGAGAAGAACAATAACTTTATTAATGTCTTTAGAGATAGCTTACAACAAGTTAACTCATTGGATATACCCAAATCCCGGAGGGGGGGGGGGGGGTGGACTCCGGGGATAAATGACTGGGGATGCTCGTAAGAATTTATCAAAAATACCCCTAAAAGATACCGGACGTTTTTCAAAAGGGTGTGCCTTCTTCTCCAAAAGATACCAAAATCATGAGTTTCAGTGGGTTCCAACCACTAAAAGAAATGAAAAGTGAGAATTTGGAAAACTTCATATTTTTAAACCCTAAAAGAGACCAAATCGTGGATTTTTACCCTTAAAAAATACGACGAGCATCCCCGATCGTTTACCTCCGGAGTCTCCCCCTCTGGACCTAAACTGACCTAACTAAAGGGGAAAAAAGAAAGAAAACTATTTACCATGTATTTGTGAACTTAATGTTCACGTGTGTAATCAATATTTTATCAAGGTCATGCTTTTACGTACCCTAAACTCAAAATGCAAATTAAAATTTAAGACACATAGAAACTGTTTCTTTTAGTTTGGGTTGAGGATATAAAACTGAGATTTTTCAATTTCTTTCCTCATTTAAAATACTGACTTTGTTGTCATTAAAAATGCCTAAAATCATAATGCCGTATCATGGGCAAATGCCATAATGATTATTTACCGCATATTTGTTTCAGTTCTTTGTCTTTCGTTTTGATTATAATTGTAACTCAAAACAAATATTTCTTGGATTAGCTGCGATGGCATTAAATAATTCATCATTATTGTAACATGAAATTGCTAAATTATATGTTTTGAAAATATAGTATGTACAAAATATCAGTGAAAGCCCTGTTTCAGAGGCAAATACAATTTCAGAGCGAAATGTAAACTGGCTGAACTATCGCGTGCTATTTAATTATATGATAGAAGAGTACAAGTATTTCCCCTCGACTAACTATTCATTTGTGGTGACTCATCCGCATCGATGACCATGCCAAAACAACGAGGTTTTCGATGTAACAATCGCAATTAAGATTCCATTCTTATACAAAATGTCATACTGTTTAGATGTGAAAATATTGAGAATGCGATCCGGCTTTTAACGATCGAAATTATTTCAATGACAACGGAACGTTTTGAAAAAGAGAAAACTTTTATTTCTACGTTTTGGTGTGGATTACAAAAAGCAATAATAAGATTATTTGTCTTCTTATTTATATTTCATTTTCTAGTTACATGTAATTTGCTATGTTTGTTTGCTTCAATTATTTTATTGTGCTTATTTGTAGTGTTTGTTCCTTGCATGCGTGCTTGCTTGCTGGTTTTTTATTTGTTTGTTTTTTGGCTGTTGTTGTTGTTGTTGTTTTTTTTTGCTGTTTTTTGTTTGTTTGTTTGTTTGTTTGCTTGCTTGCTTGAGTTGTGTCTTCGTTTATTTGTTTGTTTATAAATTTGCTATGTCATTGCATTGTTTGTTTTGTTGTTTCATTTTTATCTTATAAAACTGGCAAAAGTGCTTCTTCACATCGATCGATACCTTTTCATGACAACCATTACAGTGAGGGCACTCGAACCGTGAACACTTTGTGCTTTTTTGACACTTTTTTTAACATGCATCCTTCGGGTGAATCTATTTGAAAACATTTGAATTTTGATAACTCAGTGCATTTGAGTTCAGTCCTACTTTTTCAGAGAATTTGAAGCAGTAGAAAGCTCAGAAAATAAAAAGCTAAATAAAGACAAGTGTTCACGGTTCGAGTGCCCTCACTGTAAGAAATCAACAAGAATGAATCGAAACACCATAAAATAACTTGAACTTTTAATGGTGCATTTTAAGATATTAAAAGTATTTATACTTAAAACGACGTGGTTAATTCCCCAGCAGTAACTGATCCTTAAATCCGATTATATAGTATAGAGTTTAGAAATGCTATTTCTGTTAAAATGAACATGGCCATTACTTCAATAATTTGACGTCATCTTAATACGTTTTTTCCGACCGTTCGATAGCTAATTGACTTGGTGGAATGTGCGTAAATCCACACAAAAATATATTATGCTTAGATGTTGACCAGAAAAAATGATTGCAAGGCGAGTGTGATGAATACTATGTCGGCCAAACCACCGTAAAAAATCGATATCAATAACTCAATGTTTCGTCTTTATAAATATAAAACGTACAAAAGAAAAGGAAGTAGGCTTCGTGCACATTTTGGACTACGCGCTGTGTGCGAATAAATTTGAGTAACTGATAAATCACGTTCATCAGTGCGCCATCCAACCACACACATCCAAAAAGGACAGATATCGACTCCGTTTACATAATGGTTCATTGAGACATGTATAGCGATTTTTAGAAAATCCTCTATCAAAGGGTAAATGCATTTCAGTCACTGAGCATTGCCCACCTACTGAACATTGTCAACATTGGCCAGTTTGGCCACCTCCACCAGATTCAGTGACTGGACAATGAATGAAATGATCAGTTAAAAATAAATAAATATCAAAACATAACTAATCGTAGAATTAGGATAGCAATAGGGCGGGGATGCTTGTCTGAATTTTCTTGATTAAGGTACCAAAGTTTTATCCAGAAGGGCGTGGCAATACATGATTTTTACCCCTAAAGCCTGGTTTCCATATAATCGCTACGATCGCCACAGTCGCCACAATCGCCGGAAAAAGTGACGAGCGATCGCAGCGATTATATGGAAACCACTAGTTCAGCGATCTGAGCGATCGGGGCGACTGTGGCGATCTCGATCGCTGGGATCGCTCGAATTCTATCTCGGCGATCGTGGCGATCGAGTTCAGCGATCGTGGTGATTGTAGCGATTATATGGAAACCAGGCTTAAAAGGTACCAACTCAAATAAGAACAATTATATAAAAAACTAGACATTTTTTTGAATATCCGTGAATACCCTAAAAGGTACCAGCTTTAATTCGGAGAGTCTGAAAACCTCAAAGAGATCCTACTAGATACGTACTAGATCTCCGATTTTGACCCTTATAAGGTACGACAAGCATCCCCTCCCTCTGATATATGGGAGTCCCCCCGGGATGGAAGAAGCTATTACAGAAGGGGAGCTTTCTTTGGTTGCCATTGTCTCTTTTAAAAACGCACGGGTACACTACACACTGGCGGCTGAACCAGAACAGCTTTTTAAAACAGCTTCTCCCCGTCCATCCTGATTGGAAATTTTATATGATCATTTTCTTGATAGACGCACTTTAAAATATCATAAGCTCTGCTGAAAACCAATTGATTTGCAGTAGTGTAAAGGGGCTAAATATAGTCATGGGCCCAATTCGTACCGTCATGCCTGGGGCGAATTTCCAATCGTTGAATTTATGTCAATCAACATTACTTCGAACGACCACATAGAGTGTCATATAATCACAAAGTTTGATGTTCATAGAATAAAATTTGAATACGTTACAAGCCGTCTAAGAGTCCACAATTTAGAAAACGGAAAAGTGTGGGAACAGAACAAAACGGCCAGGTTTTAAACATTGCTTTTTAAATTTGAACGATTCTGTCTCATTCTGATCTCACTCAATCTACATTGAACCGGCTTTCCATGGGATTTTATTACACTTGAGATTCTCATACACTGTAGATTAACACTGGTCCCAGGCTCGAATGTAATTCGTCGTCATTTTACTACTACAGACACACAAGCCTTCGCGATTTTTTTTCATTTACTCATTGAACTTATTTCCATTGCCTTTTGATACCAATAGAGGTTACCGGTATTTGACTGCATCTAAGCATTAGTTTGGCGACAACCTGAACCCTCTAATCGACAGATGCAGCTTTAGTCAGTGATAGCCTGTTGGTTTTCTGAAACTCAGACGGTATTTATAACCCTTTTATTGAGTTCATTTTGATCCAATACTTGACTCGATCGCTTGGCGGCTTTCTCCGTAAGCAAATATTATGTTAAGTGTCCAATTTGATTCGGTGAAATGTTTATCCAACGCGCGCGAGTTAATTGCATGAAGTTCTTTTTCAAACAATTAGCTTTAATTTTGTGTGCGGATAATAATATTATCCCTGTTTTGTGTGAGTTATATTGTAAAGACTAAATGGTCAGCTTATCTTTATAGCCTGAACATCAGGCTCTCTTAAAGTCGCTCTAGCCCACAAAGTTTTACTTTGAAATTTTGAAATTTACACCAAACGATTTGCTGATTTTTTAATAGTATGTACGTTAACTCTCAGTTCCAAATTGTGCGCTTAAATTTCCCCTCATGTCATGGGGGAGTCCAAATGTGAAATCTGGATTTTAGACTGGAATTCTGTTCTTTGAACTAGAAATCCACGTTACTAGAATTCAAAAGAAGATTTTTTTTAAAATTTTTATCCAATCACACGCAAAGTCGAGAGAATGACATCATCGAGACCTAGAAGAGGAGAAATTGTCAACAATCAAGACTTGGGATATTTTTTTTTCATTATTGAAATCTAAAAATGGTTTGTATGTGGGTATAATTATAGATATATTTAAGTGTCTTCCACATTAAGGTAGTTGCACGCCGGCTGAAAATGACCATTTTAGAAACATCTCAAATTAAGTCTGAAGGTTGATCTTCATGTCTATTTTATGTTTTCATTTTTATTTTTGGCGAAAGTTTTAATAATTAGAATATATTTTTTTAGCGCTGAAAGTTCAGCCATTTTACAGAAAACACAAAGGATTAAGTCTTCTACCGAGTTGGGAGACTGGGCAGAGAAAACAATATCTTCGAATATCTTGCTGCTACAAGCATCCTGAGGAGCAGTTATTGATTTAAAATGATAAAACATTTTATTGTGCAGATAATCAAGGCAATTTCGAAGGGAAAATGGCATATTTTGCAACAAAAATAAGGATTTTTGACAATAGGTGTCAGACAGATTCATTTTTCTTGGCGTTGATCGAGAATTTTGTTATGAAACTTTCACAAATTAAAGATAAGATGTTAACAAAGAAATCTGTGCTTGGGGAACTCTGACATATTGATCACTTAGAACTCCGGTCTTACGGAATATAGGTAATTAATAACTACGCGAATATTTTACTGATTATGTTCCCCAAGCACAGTTCTTCTTTTCCTTCCATTTTGAAAAAAATGGAAGGATATTTTATATACTTTACGAATAAAACGAGTTTAAAGTCAAATTTTTTATATTTTGTTTTTCCAAATACCCCCCCTCCCCCGTCTATTCATGACGCCACAAATTGTACAAATTTGAAATCCATAATTATTAAACTTTCCATCAATGAGCTTTATTTTTCTTTGAATGATAATTATCTCATTTAAAATTCCTTCTGAAATGACCAGTATTTGCCGGTGCAACCACCTTAAGTTTTACAAAATTACAACCGAGCTGTCGGACCACAGGTACATCATCAGGGCATACAAACTGAATTGTATTTAGGTGTGTAAATACCATTCCTGATGATGGACCTGTGGTCCGAAAGCTCGCCGTGTAATTTCGTAAAAAATTCATGTGGAAGAAACGTGTATATATATATATCTATTTTTTTCTTTAAATATTTTGTACAGTGACGATTGTACCACTGACAGAGATAAGGTTTGGACCTACCATTTCCCTTTCCTTTCATCCTTGCTCTGTCCCATGCGCTTCTCGTTGTTATAGGTACAAAACAGGAATCCCAAAAATAGATGGTCACCATTTCTCCCAAAATCATTTCAAAGTGATCTATGTAATGGCATATAATAGATAGGATCAGCCTTCAAAGAAATGAAGCTATTGGCTATGTCTAAAATTGATGGCTCGTCTTCTGGAAAATTAAGTTCGAAAATTCACCTACAAACTTAAACCCGGTGTAACAAAAAGTACCGAATTGAAAATAATAATAATAATAATAAATAAATAAATAAAAAATACCCGGAGTTCAATAATTTTTTTTTCTGGTTCACGGTAATTAATAGGGACTAATATGGACTAATGATTAATTTCGGTACCGCATTAGGACCCTCTAAGTAGCCAGTGACGATAAACTGAATGCATGTTTTTTTCTCAAACAAAACGATTGTCACAAATATTAGTGGTCAAAGAACAGGTCCTTGAGTCCATATATTAATCACCGTGAATTAGAACTGAAACAATTTTATTAAAATCAGAGTATTTTTTTCAATTCGGTACTTTTTGTTACACCAGGTTTCAGTATGTAGGTTAGTTTTCAAACATTATTCTTCATTTCAAATTTTTGTCTTAGTTGGGCAGAAAATTAACACCTTTTTGACACGTTAATATATGCCTAATCTTTTGGGCAAATTTCAGTTAACTAGTAACCCAATTAGGTATCACTGTCCATTTTCCATACATTTTGTAGTTTTTTCCTTTTATTTTCTGATTGTGGTAGCTTAACTTTAAGGGGATTGTTATCTCTGATTTCGGGTGCTCTTCTAAAGCAGTCTATAGCTGACTATGTCCATGGAATAAAACCTAAATAGTTACTAACAAATAGTTATTTTATTTAGTGACTATAAGTCACTATCATTCGGCAACAAGAGAGTATGAGATATACTCTTGCATTCAACTAGAAAGATCCGGCTTTATGAACATTGTCCTTCATTTTCAGTTATTGTTAAGACATGAAAACATGGTTTCCCTTGTGTATTTGCTATTGTTACTAAAGCTGAATGATAGTGACTAATAGTCACTAAATAAAAACTATTTGTTTGTAAATATTTAGCTTTTATTTCATATAGTGTAAACACTCTACTTAATATAACTACGAAACTATTAAACTAAACTAAACTAAACCAAATCCAAACCAAACCAAACCAAACCAAACCAAACCAAACCAAACCAAACCAAACCAAACCAAACTAAATTAAATTAAACCAAACTAAACTAAACTAAACTAAACTAAACTAAACTAAACTAAACTAAACTAAACTAAACTAAACTAAACTAGGCCTTTCATAACTGGACAAATGGAGTAATAGCTTTAAAATGTATCTTGGTTAGTTTGAACGGACTCTTTGAAAATACCTACATCTGGTACCGTTATATATCGATTAAGTATACTGGTGCTTCTATGTTACTGTTGAATAGATTACCCACAATGACATTTTTGCTCTGGTTACTGCTTGTCTTCTCCTAAAATATTGATAACTGACTGGAAACTATTTAATTATATATAAACATGTTTTGACTTTCACCTCAGTTCTAGTCAAAATATTTCTCTTGTATTTTCTAAGTATCGCTTGCTTGTTATTTGTTCTGTAAAACATCAGGCCGGAAACATGCCAAATTTATTTGATAGCTTTGACTGAAAGATTTCGTTGCGTTTAAGGACGTTCCTGGGTATTGGTCGCGCGCATCGTTACTGCGCAAGATTGAGCGCGCGCGCTCATTACCGTTGGTCAAATTAATGATAATTTTTCCTTCATTTTTTTTCATCTAAGTCCCAATTGTCTTCGATTGAAAAGCAATTGAGTTTATTTTTCTGTAGTTTAAAGTCAATTTGCTACAAAAAGAGCAAATATTAAACGTTTTATGCCGTAAACGGTAAATTATTAGAACCCAGTCTCCGCGCGGTATTCAAGATGGCCAGATTTTTTTTCAACTTTGCCGCAAGATATCTCGAAAACAAAGCCGGTGACCCCTATTTTTTTCTTTCGTGAAATGAAGCTTTTTATCAAGACTACAACATATGTGAAACACAAAAAAATGACATTACATGGAGCGAGGAACAGTACACTTTTGTAAAATAAATCGACCCCTACCTTGGGATGAATCCAGCGACACCGCTTAACTTAAACGCATCTTTATTTGTAAAGAAAGGCATAAACAATCCTATTAATTCTTGGAAATGGAAGACAACAGGTTATTAATTTTCTTTCCAAATTTTGAAGAGAGTTGATTTCTGTTTTACAACATTTTTATGACTTTATTCTTTGAAAATGGTAGTGTTTAAATACGCGCGTTTTTTCATCAAAATACCCCATTTTCTACGACTTGTACCTCAAAAACAAACTCGGTGACCCCCGATTTTTATTGCATTTCTGAAATCCTCATATAATGAAATAGCTTTGTACAAAGTTTCATAAAAATGACATTAGAACTTCATTTACCCAGGAACGTCCTTAAACTAAATCTTTGTTACTGAATAAGATTCCTTTGTGAAATGATTACAATTGTTTGTACGATTTCAGATTTTTTGCTGGTTTCGGAGTGAAGACATGGCCTCAGTTCGGTTCCTTTCTATGTATGTTTACTAATAAACTGAAATAAAGTGGTTCTTGATATGGCAATTGCCCGGGGTAGGAACTCTTTTGACCAAAAGTGGATAGGCAGGGTGCTTATTGGACCTTGCAGGGAGGAAACCTTCGCGTACTTTTTAGGCTTACGTCTGAGTTCGGCCGGACTTTTCAGTGCCAATATTTTCGTAAAAGGCTTCTATAAACCTACAGAAATTTTGGAAATCATCCGAAAAACAACTATCCAATGCAGCTAAGTTTATATATTTATAAATTTTGGATAGAAAAAAAGAAGAAAAAAAAAAACATTGCATTTTTACCAGCGTTTTTAAAGATAAGAGTAAATATAATTCACTGAAATAGATTGTTTTAACATGTTTTTCACTTTCAATCAGTATTTTAATGCTAGTTGACAAACAAATTTAAAGGATACTAGAGGTAAAAACTAGTAAGAAATACTAGGTAGAACTGCGTCGGTGTTTCTAGAGAAACAGTTGTAAAATGTGATGATAAATTAGCCACCGTTGAGTGATTGTAGCGAAAACTGACGTTTCGGACGTTAGTCCTTCGTCATACCAAGAAAGGATACTATTTGATCATCCCGTTTGATTTTAAAACAATAATTAGCAAAAGTGGACATGGAATCAGACGATTCAAGTGTCACTAACTGTATACAAATGCTTGAGCAACCTCAATATGTCAGTTCAAGTTTTATGGCCATAATCAAAATGTACGTTTATAGATCGAATTTGCTACACTCGACTCAAGAGACTACCGAAAGTATGTTTGTACTCTTTCGCATATACTCTATGCACCAAAGCGTTTGAACAATTCAATTCATAAAAAAGACCTGGTTTAATCTGACTTCTTCGAGACTTCTAAACTTATTGTTTCTGAAATCACTTCAAACACACCTCTTATGGGAGGACCTGCTCTATTGTCGGAAGGATAACTTACTTGAGGTGTTAAATCAATCCTACTAGTTCAACAGGTTAAATATGATTAAATATGATAACAGGTTCTTACGGAATATAAGAAGTTGTTGATCACAAACACTTCTCATTCACCACAAGACTTTCACTTGAATCAAAGGTAAGATTGATTTATTGAATTTTTCTTTAATTACGGGCTGCCATGCACTACGTGGTTTATGGTCTCGATACAAAGGCTGGGTGAGGGGTATAAGTACCGACACACGAGGGCAGATCGTGGTCTACTCATATTTGAAGACTGGTGTGGGTTTTCAGGACTAGGTAATAATGGGTGTTATTAGGGTGTATAGAGACGCTGGGTCTCCGGTTTAAATAGTCTCCAAATAATTGAGGAGAAATTGCTCCCTTTGTCATTATATTTGCAATTGGTGATAAGCCACGTGAAATTTTAATTATTTGCAGATATCAGAATTACAATGGAACCATTTTCTCAGTTATTAGTAGTTATTTACAGTCGTAGTCCGGCCATGAATCAAAAACTGTGTCTTAATTTCTCGGAGTAATCCCTTGATCTTGACCGACTACGGGAGTGGAATTTTGAGATTGGATGGGAATCAACTCAATCAAGTATGAGTCGTTTTCGAATGAGTGGGAAACGGTACGGTTACGATACCGCTACCATACGACAGAAAATGCGAATATTTTCTTATAAACTACGGCTACGAGGCGATACGGTACTGTTTCCCACTCATACAAAAACGACTCTAATGGACAAAATTTTCCATGATTCGCGAATGGTGCGGATCGATACGCAGGAAAATTGATGACAAATTAGGGTTCAAATGTTCTGCTAAACCGTAAGCCAACCAACTCTGCGCGCGTCATGTATCTAATGGACATTATTTGTGTATATATCTTCTTAGGAGAATTGTGTAACAATGCCGACAGTTCCATTGCTGCAGGTCGTTGTTGTCATTTGTTTGGCTTTGGTTGGAAGAATTACTAAAAGTAAGTGATACGTGGAATACGTGGAATGACTGCGCATGTATACAAATGGAGACGGGAACTCCAGTTTAACTTCCTTATTTGACAAGACGTGGAATTATCACCAATTGCAAATGTAATTACAAAGGGAGTAATTTCTCCTCAATTATTTTAAGCTGTAAATGAACCCGAGACCTGATCCTGTACAATAGTGCCATGCTAGCTCTCAACTGAGCCAACCGCCGGCAGGTTTGATGTTAATTGACAATTACTAATCTGTATCGTTTGATTGAATCACAGTAGTAATGGGCTGGAGGTAGCGTAGTATCAGTCGTCGGTTTGAAAATCGGCTCGTTTGTCGGCAGTTGTCAGTTCAAAATTAGGCCATCAAGAGAGTATGAGATAAGAGAGCTTATCCCCGGACCCCATCAGGGGCTCTATACTCGTCGTGCTATTTTAGAAACGTGTTGCCAATGTTGTTGTCGGCCAATCACGTTCCGTTCCCGAAATAACTTTATTTTGAAAATATAATGAAATAAACCCCTGATAAGTGTAAAGGAGATAAGCTCTCTTATCTCATATTCTCTTGAGGCCATTTATCAGTATTTTTTTGGTTTGCTAATGTCAGTTGTCAGTGTACAGTATACAATAGCCTTGTTTGTCAGTGGTAGTTTTGGCCATTTATCATCAGTTGTCAATTAACCTCATTTCTACCCTGTTGAATATTTTAGGTCACCCATCGTACGCCTCGTGTGCACCAAGACTCACACTCATTGATGTCGAAAAAGAATTCCCTAACAACTACTACTACCCGTTCTTCATTCAAGTCCACCGATGTGGTGGTTCATGTAAACTCCATCCTACCATCAAAAAGTGTATGAATACTCAGTCCAATCAAGTCAAAATCCCTCTACTTGATCTAAACGAAAGTAAACAAGTGAACGTGCATGTTAGAAACCACACTGCTTGTGCTTGTCATTGTGTTCAATCATTGCTTGATTGTCGGCTTGATCTTGAAGAATGGAATCAAGATCAATGTAGATGTGTTTGCAAGTATCCTAAAGCACCGCCTAAAGATTCGCCTTGTAAAGCTGGATACAGGTAACAATAGAGGAACACTCTCTTGTGTGTCTCAAGTAAATATAAAATATAAGGAGCAAAAATCTCGATGCGTTTACAATATCAAACTAATAAAATATACGTACATCAATTTGTCTAAGTATAATTACATACAATAGCAATAATGAAACAAAAATAACATGATGACACTGAAGATAAAATATGTGTTAGCATTTAATGCCAGTTTGAAAAAAAATGTGTTTTGAGTTTGGTTTAAATGTTAATATTGAGTTTGCAGTACTGATGTCGTATGGTATAGAATTCCAGAGTTCTGGCAGCCGCATATGAAATGTACGCTGACCATAGGTAACAGTGTTTATCCTAGGCGAAGTAAGTAGTTCAGGCTGTTTTGAAGATTTGAGTGTGCGGCTGGGTCGATGTAGACTTATTAGCTTGGAAAGGTAGTCAGGTGCTTGATTATTCAGAGACTTGTAGACTAGCAATAGAACTTTAAGATTGATCCTAAATTCAACAGGGAGCCAATGTGGGTCTTAAAGTACATTTGTTAAGTGGTCTGATTTCTTTATCCCTGTGATAAATATGAATGTTTGTTTTACAGTTGGGATGGAATTCTCTGCAGGTGTCGTAAATAAATGAGGTAAGTTTATGTGCACAAATCAGTATTGTAAAGTGCATAAAATAGCCATATGTAAAACAGCAGTGAAATAGGTATATCAACTAATATCATGAAATGTTGTCAGTTCTCTCTCGAAAAATCATATACTGGACATTTTAAGGATGTTAACAGCTGTGCGTTTTTCTTTGCAGACGAAAATGAGCCCGTTCACTGAAGTGATGGCGATTCCTCAAGACGTTCAAAATAGCGGTCACTTATCACAGAGTCAGAAATTAGTTACATGCATAGAAGAAATTAAATTTCCACCAATTAATGAATAAATTATATAGATTTCAATCGAAATTATTGGTGATTGTTTTTTTGAACTTTTAATCAGAATCTCGCTATTAGCTTTGGGGCCGTCGGAGGGGGAGGTTGGGCCTCTATGTGAAAACGAACATGCCTCGTATAGTCATAAACAAATTCATACACCGGTCCCAGAGCCCTCTCGTTCCTCTCAAAACTCGAAGTAAATAAAGCCGCGTTGCTGGTAAAAAATTCAAGCACGGAGAATGAAACTAATTTTGCCAATATATTGCTATGTGAGAGAAAAATGTTCAACCATTAAAAAAAAGAAGTAAAGGAAAATGCCAGAGGGGGCTTTTTTACCGATTAACAGGTTAGCTCAGTTGGCAGAGCGTTGGCTGTTAACAGGAAGGCTGCGGGTTCGAACCCTCAACCGGACCATCACTCAGGGTCTTTAAATAATTGAGGAGAATGTTCTTCGATTTATAATTGTAAGGGTTCGCGTCTTCTCGGTAAAGGACGATAAACTGGGGGTCCCGTCTCGCCACACTATATACATTAACCATTAACGGGGGGACGTAAAAGAACGACTGAGGACGCAGGTAACGACCATCCTCGGTGATAGGCCTACACTAATACATACTAATTACTAATCAACCTCATGCTTGTAAATCCGGATTACATACTAATATAAAAATTAGGTAAACCTAATAGCGGAGCTCCAATTAATGAAATGAATTATTGATTCAATCATCCATTCTTTCATTTGTTCATTCACTACGAATTATCAAATTCTTGATCAATTTTTTTTTATATGTTATTTTCTTTTCCTGATCAAATAATCATATAAACAATTGAAACACACAAAGCTTTATGTATGCTACAACATTTTATCATACGCAAAAATGCGAAAAATATGTTATACGTGTTAATAAAAATTAGGTAAACCTAATAGCGGAGCTCCGATTTGATGAAATGAATTATTTATTCAATCATTCATTCATTCATTTGTTCATTCACTATCAATTATCAAATTGTTGATCAATTAATCAATTAATCAATTTTTTTCTTTTTCTTTTTTTTTTTTTTGCTATATTATTTTCTTTTTATGATCAAATAATCATATAATCAATTGAAATATTCAAATCTTTATGCATGCGACAACATTTTATTATACGCAAGAAATATGTACAAAAATGCGAAAAATATCCGACCCTATTTTTGGCTTCCTTTATGTTGTTATGCAAGGTAAAAATAGCACCTGTCAATTAAAATTGATTGTCCAATGAGAAGTTAGAAGAGCACTAACTGGCTTCTTTGAGTTGTAAACAAATCCCCGCGCGATTCTCGCTTTACGCTCTTTCCCGTTTGCAAAAATGTTATCAAAATCAACAAAACTTTCACTTTTTTGGTGAAATGTGTAATGAATTACTTATTGGTAATCTAGCTATCGAAAACGGTTGTGCATTGTTAAGTATCAAATGTGAATACTACGTAACCCTTTAAAAAATAGTTATTATGAACTTTTGAAATTTTAACTTGCAGATGAGTACAATGACGAATTCACACAAGCGTTTTATTGCATTCAATAACAAATCAAAGAATTACAAGAATCAAATAAAACACACACACACACACACACACACACACACACACACACACACACGCACACACACACACACACACACACACACACACACACACACACACACACACACACACACATAAACAACTCAACGACGGTGAAATATCTTACAAAAAGAAGTAAATATAAATATTGCAAACTGCTTTCATGTGGATGGTAAAAAAGAAATTCATTAAAGATCGTCAAAAAATGTAAACATACCGGCGCCACGTTTCTTGTCCTGTACTGTCACTTTTCCACTGAACTTTTTGTCCTCAGTTCTTATTACAATAAACCTGTTCAGGTTTTTGAATTTTAAAAGTGGCAAAAAACATTTGCACGGCCTCTAAAAAGTTTACAAAGTTCAATTGAACGGCGATGGCAAGCTCGTGTTGCTCGATCACACATTGTGCTAAATTTGCATTTCCATCCACTCCCTGAACTGGCAGTTCTACTTTTTTGACAAACATCTTGTATGAAAATTATTTTGTCGTGAATAGTTGATAAATCTGCATTGATTCTAAAGCTCTCCGTGTTATGAATATCCCGTAAAAATTGATGAATGAACAGAGTGAAATTATCTTCGTGAGTCGTGTTCGTCTTGCTGTTCACCTCTTTTGAATTGCTGCAAATGCAGCGCGTGTTTGTTTTTTTTTATGAAAGTTTTGTCGCCGTCGATTTTACTTTTACAAGTAGACTAGTTGATAAGTTGATAATGACTGGCAAACGCCACGAAGAATCCATGGAGAATACGGCCTTTCTGCCATCTGACAAACTTGTGAAATAAACTCTTCCAGAAAATACGACTTGAAAAATCTCCAGCTTTGAATGACTTTTGAATGAATTATGCAGCTCTGCATGACTGCACATTTGGATGGTTAAAAACAGCGCCATGAGCGACTTTTACCCATTTTGTCAGTGAAAATATTTTGAAGTAGCTTTTCATCGTTGAATCGTAGTTATTTTTCTTTTTCACACCGCGGTCTTTGTTTCTCTTTCTCAGTCAAATCTCCTCAAGCCGTCAGCTTAGCTTTACCATTTTCATGCTCTTTGTCCAGTGTAGAAATACATTTTGTAGAAAAATTTCAGTGAACTACATCAAACTGCAAAAATAATGAATGTTTTGGCGCCGACTAAAACTGGTCAGCAAATTTGCGCGTGAGTGTACACGGACGTACGTATGTATGTATGTATGTATGTACGTACGTACGTTGTACGAATTTCTGGGCTTCCTGTGGTCGATTTGAAATTAGCTCGATGGTTTACCATATTTTCTTAATTATGGTGCTCCGCTTGCGCGGGCCTTCGGCCCGCGCGGAGCTCCGCTAAAAATAGCACTTGTCAATTAAAATTGATTGTCCAATGAGAAGTTAGAAAAGCAGTAACATGGCTTCTTTGAGTTGTAAACAAATCCCCGCGCGCTTCTCGCTTTACGCTCTTTCCCGTTTGAGAAAACGTTATAAAAATCGACAAAAATGTCACTGTTCTGGTTAAATGTGTAATGAATTGCTTATTGGTAATCTAGCTATCTAAAACGGTTGTGAATTTTTAATTATCAAACGTGAATACTGCGTAACTCATTAAAAAATAGCCAGTATGAAGTTTTGAAATTTTAACTTGCAGATGAGAACACTGGCGAATTCATACAAGCGTTTTATTTTCAATAACAAATCAAAGAATTACAAGAATCAAATTAAAAAAAACCCACACACATAAAGATATCAACGACGGATAAATATCTTACAAAAACAAGTAAATATAATTATTGCAAACTGCTTTCATGTGGATGGTAAAAAAAGAAATTCATTAAAGATCGGCAAAAAATGTAAACATACCGGCGCCAAGTTTTTTTGTCCTGTACTGTCACTTTCCACTGAATCTTTTGTCCTCAGTTCTGATTACAATAAGCTTGTTCATGTTTTTAAAATTTTAAAAGTGGCAGAAAACATTTTCACCGCCTCTAAAAAGTTTACACAGTTCAACTGAACGGCGATGGCAAGCTCGTGTTGCTTGATCACCTATTGTACTGAATTTGCATTTCCATCCACTCCCTGAATTGGCAGTCCTACTTTGTTGACAAACATCTTGTGTGAAAAGTTTTTTGTCGTGAATAGATGATAAATCTGCATTGATCCTACAGCTCTCAGTGTTATGAATATTCCGTAAAAATTGATGAATGAACAGAGAAATTATCTTCGTGAGTCTTGTCGTCTTGCTGTTCACCTCTTTTGAATTGCTGCAAATGCAGCCCGTATTTGTTTTGTTTTTGTTTTTATAAAAGTTTTATCGCCGTCGATTTTACTTTTAAAAGTAGATTAGTCAATAATTAATGACTGAAAAACGCCACGAAGAATCCATGAAGAATACGGCCTTCATTTTTACCATCTTTCAAACTTTCAAATAAACTCTTCCAGAAAATACAACTTGTAAAATCTCCAGCTTTGAATGACTATTGATGAATTATGACAGCTCTGCATGACTGCATATTTGGACGGTTAAAAACAGCGCCATGAGCGACTTTTACCCATTTTGTCAATGAAAATATTTTGAAGTAGTTTTTCATCGTTGAATCGTAGTTCTTATTCATTTTCACGCTGCGGTCTTTGTTTCTCTTTCTTAGTCAAATCTCTTCAAGCCGTCAGCTTAGCTTTACCATTTTCATGCTCTTTGTCCAGTGTAGAAATACATTTTGTAGAAAAATTTTAAAATTAGACAAGAGGTATACTTACCTTGAAGTGTAATTGTAATTCTCTGAAGATGCATGGAGCATTATGGGATAAATGTGCATTCCTTTGTAATGCTAAGGTCAGCGGTCACACTTCAAAGCATAATATTGTTATGCAAATGAGTTTAACCCTTTCGCTCCTGTACCGGCCAAAACCGGCCGTAGAGAACTACCTTGCTTTAAAAAATCATATCCTCCTGAATTAAGTCATTAATGCCATAAATCACCATTCAAAGCAAACACTAGAAATGTGGCTAACTTTTAAGTATCATTCAGGTTGAAGAAACTAGCAATTTGGGCAAAAACATACAGTTCAAACTTTCAAAAGCAGGAAAATCACGTTTTTTCGCTATTTTCAGATGTTGAAAATCACACATTTTGCAGGTCGAGTTTTTTGGCAAAAAACCTTGTCTTCAAGCAAAAAGTTTCATATCCTAGGAAAATTCAGTCCTTCTACTAAGCGTATGCAAGTTTTTCAAGTTTTATTTCATTCTACTTACAGCGCTAAATCCCTACGAACATGCCTATTTCGAACTACACGTGTTTCGACAAAAATAACACTGCAATGCATTCTGGGAAATCAACCAAATTTTCGGCAGCCGTCATAGCCTCCCCCCATTTCAAGTTTTTTTTAGAAGTCTAACGCTACCTCGGAATTCTGCCGAATTTTCAGGCTTGTTGTGTTCTTCTATCACCACAACTTGCAAAAATAGCCGAGGCAGTCCGAGATTTTGCATCTAAAACAGTCTTGAAGTGATGATTTCTTCAACGGTCACCAAAATTCACGAGTGCGAAAAAAACACGAATTTTAACTGGAAATCATCTCACCAGCTTGATTTCTTTCAAACAGTAGACTCATCACAACTAGAAAGCGGAGCAATTATAGAATACCCTGTCACCCAATGATTCCAGTAGCGGCACTCTTTGAAAACGACGAATATTAACAATAGATGTTATTGTTATGCTAATAAGTGACAGGGTATTCTATAATTTAGCCTAGAAAGCTTAATGATGCTTTTCCAGAAGCGTTTAGAGGCAAAATAATAGCAAAAAACAACGACGAAATCACGAATGATGCGAATTCGTCAAAGTTCTGATTAGACTGAAAACCTGTTTCTAACGTGTTAAACCTGTTTGCCAGCTTCATGCCTCCCCGGTAACACAAAAACACAGGAATCTTGATCGAAGCCAAAAACAAACTGCTCTGGACGAGCTAAAAGTTTGTATGTGTCAAAAAACGCCTAAAAACGCCAAAAATCTCCAGGAGCGAAAGGGTTAATATAAATAGTCTTAGGCAATCGCCATGAACCATTCTTCCGTGTGCCAAGTGCATGGCGACGGTCCAATAACAACTGGGTGGGTGATAGAGGTGGGCCATTTATCCCATAATGCTCCATGCATCTTCAGAGAATTACAATTACACTTCAAGGTAAGTATACCTCTTGTCTAATTTTAAAATTCTCTTTCGATGCACTACGCATTATGGGCTAAATGTGCGATTTTAAAGTACCGGAGCCATATATGTATAACAAATAAACTCCCAGTAAATAAACTTGATTATTGTAAACTGTAACAATAATTTAAACAATTTGGTCATTGTAATACTAATCGACCAACAACTTCATGTGAATTACTTCTATTATAGAATCTTTGGAAAGTGTTCTCATTTGACCAATTTGCTAAACGCAGAATGTCCTTGAGATTAGCACCTCTAGAGTATAATGCAGACGTTGCTGCCCTCCTCACACTATGTGCCTTGAATATATTAGTGTCAATTCCAGAAAGTTTCAATACCTCTTTAATCCATCTTGCCAATGTTGAAGTTGAAATTTCTTTGTGGGGTTTCACATATGATATAAAAACCTTTGAAGAGTGTTTGTCTCGTAAGTGTTCAGTGCGATGCAGGTATTCATCAAGAGTTGATTTGGGACAAAGGTCTACATTCCCAGGTAAAATTGGTATGAATACTTCTAGTGTCTTTCCAGGTTGGATGTCTTATGGCATTCAGAAATAACAAATTTAGTAGCCTCTTGCAAATCTGTTTTGCAGTTTCGGTCTAGTAAACAAAGTGTTTGTTCTCGTTGAGCACAAACCAGTGAACATAACATAGCAGTTTTGAGAGTTAGTCTCTTTAGGCTGAGGTCTTTCAAAGGACTTTGTGATGAAAGATAACTTGTTACCATGGAAATATCCCAAGTGAATTGGTATCTAGGAGTGGGGGGCTTACATAAGTAAATACCTTTCAGGCATCTAGTTATAACTGGGTGTTCTCCAATTTTAGTACCCTCCAACAAGTGAACTGTAGAAGAAATGGCTGATCTATACATGTTCAGAGTGCTGTAGCTCTTGTTCTGTTCAAACTCAAATGAAAAGAAGTTTGCTAATTGCTCTGGAGATGGTCGAAGTGGATCAATTTGTTCTGTACAACACCAGCTACTCCATTTCTTCCATACTGGACTATACTGTTTATCTGTGCCTTTTGACCATGACGAGCATACAAGTTGGGTTGCTCTCTCAGAAAGGCCTCTCTTTTGGAGGCATGGGATGATAATATCCATGCGGCTAAGTGGAGCTGGTGTAGTAGAGGATGTGCTGTAGGTCTGTTGACAAGATACACTAGGTTCTCCACTGTTGGCAATAGGATGGGCTTCCTGACCGTCAGGCTCAGTAATGTTGCATACCATGTTTGGGTTGGCCAAGTCGGTGCAATCAATAGAAATTGGTCCACATGGTCTTCTTGAATTTTGTTAACACTCTGCCAATCAAACAAAAGGGGGAAAATGCATAACATTGGTAGGTTGTCCAGCACAAATTAAATGCATTTACACTGTGACATCCTGGTTCAGGATGCCATGATACAAATAAGTCAAATTTAGCATTCAAGCGAGATGCAAACAGATCTATGCTAGGCTGAAAAGACATTTTGCATATATACTTCAAAATGTCATCATTCAGACACCACTCTAGGGTGGATCTATCTTTTCTGGATAGGTAATCAGCAGTACAATTACTGACCCCTGGTATGTGCTCTGCACTAAGGTGGATGTTCTTATTCAAACACCATTCCCAAAGTTCACGAGAAAGCTTGTTTAACACTGGCGACTTAATGCTACCATAGTTATTGATATTTGCAACTGCTGTGGAATTATCCAACTTCAGTCGAATGTGATGTATACTTTTGTGCAGCAGATAAAAAGATTGAACAGCAAAAAATGCAGCTTGTAATTCTTTAAAATTTATGTGTTGCTCTGACTCTTCTAGCAACCATTCACCATAAGCTTTCACACCATTACAAGCTGCCCCCCAGCCAGTATTACTGGCATCACATTCAATAACGAGGTCAATAGGTATTTCCCTATATGATTTACCATTATGGTGTCTGATATTGCAAATTACCCATTTTAAGTCATGTCTTGCTTGATTGCTTAGACAGACCACATCATCAAAACTGCCTCCTAAATGAAGCTCATGTGATTTGCAATATCCTATGGATCTATAATAGAGTTCTAAATATCTCACTGCTGGAAAAGCAGACACAAGCAAACCTGTCACATGAGCAATATCACATAAGGTAACCTGTTCTAGTTTGAGCAGATTTTGACAAGCTAGAATGATTTTGTTAACCTTTGCCTCTGGTAGTGATAAAGTACATGAGACTGACGTGATCATAAAGCCCAAATACAATGCTGATTGAGAAGGGTTTAATGAAGATTTCTCATAATTAATGAGAAATCCAAGACTCTCCAGCAGTTTGATTATCATAGATACATTGGAGGAACATTCTTTAGCGGTTGCACCGATCACTAATATATCATCGATAAATATGATAGTACGAACACCCTGAGCATGCAAGGTTGCCGTGACTGGTTTCATGACTTTAGTGAATACCCTTGGTGCGAGGCTGTAGCCAAAAGAGAGGCAAGTAAACTGATACAATGTTTTATCACAGAAGAATCGGAAATATTTCCTGTCTCTGGGGAATATTGGTACACTAAAGTAAGCATCCTTGAGGTCTATTGTTGCCATGTAATCACCAGGTGCTACTAAATCATGCACAAGATGGATACCTTCCATTTTAAAGTGAATTTTGGCTACAAATTCGTTTAAGGGTTTTAGTTTGATTACTGGCCTAAGATCACCAGTTTTCTTGGGTACTAAAAACATATTAGAGATATACTCTCCTGGGCAATGATATATCACTTCAACAGCACCCTTTAACAGGAGTTTTTCAATCTCACTGTTCATTATACTCTCCTCGTGCTGATTCAGCCTGGGAGGATTTGGCAAACAGGTCTGAATTGGAACAAAACCATTTTCAAATTCAAGGTGATAACCTGAAATTGTTTCTAATACCCAATGGTCACTGGTAATTTTACGCCATGTGACCATGCGTTTAGCTAGATTTCCAGCATACGCACTAACAGGTATTGAGAATTTACATACCATATTAGAATTGTTTGGGTCTTGTTCTTGAATTACTTTGTTGTCGTGCTTGATGACTTGTTTGTCTGGTAACTTTCCTTTCGGTTGCGAGGGCGATGACGATTTCCGCCGTAACTTAAAAAATACGACCTCTTTCCTTTACTAGATGACAGACCCTTGAAAGAGTCTTTGTCACGTTTTCCTGATGAGGAACTAGCTTGTTGGCTAGAGCTTATCTTTTTAGATAGCTTATTTACCTTTGCAATATTCTTAATATGCTGAGGCAATTCATCTCCAAACAAACATTTTCCAAGAGGTGTATTCTGACCACAAACAGAACGATAATTTGTATTAATGACATCTTTGAGAGTTTCTCTCCTAGTCATGGATGTCTTGTAACTTGCGTGACACAACAGAGTAACGCTATCGCTAATTTGGTCACGATAGTACTCGGCTCAATAGTCTCTTTACGTTTTTGAGCTGCAAGAGCTTCTTCGAGTATAGAAAGTATTGGTTGTGTAGCCTTAACTATACCTCTTTGTACTTCTTGAAGTGCCAAATCCTTCGTTTTAGAGGGTCTTTGCAGGTCATGCCACAACTCTGGGTTTACTTTCGGAACACATAGGTTCGTGCAGTTTTCTGGAGTGTGATATTTCGTCTCCAACTCTTTCATTTTCGACTCAATAGCCTTCTTTGTACATGATTCGTTTACTCGGGACGCCAACTTTTCACATATTTTGGGTCCGCTTGCTTCAGAGTCGTCGAAAACTGCTGGAAATACTATATCCTCGTTCTCTGGAGGTACTTCGACTTCGACTGATTCAGTCGGGTCGAACTCAGAGTGGTTAGCACGAGGTTCGGAAGCTTCTTCCGACCGCGTTTTCTTTGCAGAATTTTGCTCTGAATGCGAAGTAGCTTTCCGCTTTCCCACGACATCGTGGACCAGAGCTTTAATCTCTTCTGCTGACGAGAGAATTGATGGAATTCCAAGCTCGTCTTTGAGTTCCTTTATGTCGAGTTCGACACGATTTTCATCTTCAGCCGGCTCTTCTTCGGCGAGTAATATCTCTTCGGCGCTCGCTTCGAGCGAAGAGTTATCAACATGAACGGTAATTTCATCCGCAGATAATGTCTTCTTCGACATGGTTCTTGCAGAGTTGACAATTCTTCTCTATATTTTAACGTAAAAACAAATGTTTATGTGCTCGCTGACTCGTGCACTAAAGGAAGAATGGTTCATGGCGATTGCCTAAGACTATTTATATTAAACTCATTTGCATAACAATATTATGCTTTGAAGTGTGACCGCTGACCTTAGCATTACAAAGGAATGCACATTTAGCGCCAACTAAAACTGGTCAGCAAATTTGCGCGTGAGTGTACACGTACGGACGTATGTATGTATGTATGTATGTATGTACGGACGGACGTTGTACGTATTTTGGAAATCCGGGCTTCCTGTGGTCGATTTCAAATGAGCTCCATGGTTTACCATGTTTTCTTAATTATGGTGCTCCGCTTGCGCGGGCCTTCGGCCCGCGCGGAGCTCCGCTATAAATATTAAAGATTGTAAAGCGCATTGAGACATTAGGTGAAAATGCGCTATATAAGCACTACATTACATTCAATTATTAGCACATATTAGGGGGGTCGGCAGAATTGTGTGGAGGTCAAGTTTTTTAGAAGCCTTGGAGGGGGGTTCACCATATTGAATGTTTTCTGAAGGGTGGTTAGGAATTTTGTGAATCGTCATGGGGGTTGTAATATCATTATTAAAACGCTAGAGAGGGGTCGGATAATGTATGCAGACTGCTACATGACATTTTGCCAGAACCCCCCTCCCCCCCCGCTCACACATGTGGAACAATGTGGAATCGCCCCATGTGAAAAAGGGTTAG
The DNA here is from genome assembly GCA_918843875.1 of Diadumene lineata. Lineage (NCBI taxonomy): Eukaryota > Metazoa > Cnidaria > Anthozoa > Actiniaria > Diadumenidae > Diadumene > Diadumene lineata. The sequence continues at coordinate 6,551,166 of OU974079.1, forward strand.
GGTGGCTCAAAAAGCCAATGAAATGCATACACTTTAATTCACTTTAATTCACTTTCATTCACTTTAATTCACTTTAATTCACTTTAATTTACTTTAATTCACTTTAATTTACTTTAATTCACTTTCATTCACTTTAATTCACTTTAATTAACTTTCATTCACTTTCATTCACTTTAATTCACTTTAATTTACTTTAATTTACTTTAATTCACTTTAATTTACTTTAATTTAATACACTTTATTATCTGCCACGCTTTATTGAAATGGTCGTTTTTTGGATGTGTTGCTGAATGCAATTTACTGCAACAGATCTCACTCAATTACACTTTATTGCATTTTTCATATTACTCGTTTTTAATCACTCCATTTCACCATTTGTCTGTCTGTCACACCATAGCCCAGCCTACTAGTACCCAGTTCCCTTGACCATCCTGTCAACTAACACGTGCGGCAGCCATATTGGTTTTTTGCCGGTTTCTTCAGCACCAATTTCATACCGATATAGTCACTTCAAAAAGGAAAAAGATGTCTGTAATTGTATTAAGTAAGTAGATAGCATATCAGAGAATGTATTTTATGGGTAGTTTATATATTTTCTTTTCTAAAATGAGGTATTTTTCGTACAGATCAAAACACCAAACGGGAGTCTGGTCGAAAAGTTCAGCTTGGCAACGTACAAGCAGCGAAGGTTTGTTTAACTTTTCCTTGTATAAACTCAGGTTAAACTAAATTGCGCAGCTTAATTAAAATGTATTGCATAGTACTTCTTTGTTCGAGTCAAGTTTAGAATCGTTTATTCCCAAAGTGTTCAGTCATCGACATTCACAGATTATTTTTGCTGCAAATTTTGCTCACATTTTTGTACACAAAAGCGTTAATTTTGTACTGTTTCACCACAGAAAACTGAACAGTTATAAATTCTTGTGCACATCTTGTTCATGTTTTGCTAAATGCATTTGTACTAAAACTTTATTTTAGATTAAAAGGATATTTTTGATTTTTTGGGGGCGAATTTCGCTTGTCTCTTGGTGGGTGTGACAAGAAAATTTTGACTTTCTTTGAATACTGCTCAACTTAATAATGTTTCATTATTTACAACATACATTTTCTTGTTCTAGTGAAATCTGTTTTATGCTTGTCAAAATAGACTAAATTGTGAATGTCATTTTCAAGGTTAATTTGTGATGGTAAAATGTCATTTAGGATCAAAGGAAATTATATTGACCATGAATACATCTATAAAATTTTCATGTACAACGTTACCTCTGCATAATTTCTTGTATTCCATTCTGCCTTGCAAAGGTGTGTTTATTTAGCATGAAACATAAGATAGTCGCAAAGGTTATAAAGGGAATTGAAAACCGGGGTGGATTTGAGGGTGTGCCCTTTGATGCACTTGTTACCCCCTTGAACCCTAGCTATGACCAAGGCTCCTCTTAAATATAACTCAACTGGAAATCAAATCATAACTTGTGCTTTATTACTTTGTGCTTAGTACGAAGCCTATTGTTACCTTTTTTAGAATTGTATATGTGTGATTTCTTATGTTTTTCTCTTGTGTTGTTATAGACAATTGCAGATGTCATCAGAACATGTCTTGGGCCAAGGGCCATGTTGAAGGTTTGTATTTCAAAGCCTCCTCAACCCAGTGTTGGCCATCATTACTCAGTGAAACACAGATAGCGTTTTTATCTTGTTTATTGTGATTGGAACAAATATTATATATCTGTCAAGAAGCAGTAATCTTGTTACAACTGATAAAGGTCATATTGATGTTGAAAATGTTTTTTTTTTTTGTCAATCTTTTCGTTTTTCTGATAAAAAAAACTAACTATCTGCTACTGATTGGGAACCTATAAAATTTGAAGTTTTGCAGTTTGAAATTTGTGGCAGTTTACTTGATACTAATAAAGACAGCCATGGCATAAGTGAAATGTCAATACTACTTCAAGCTTATTGGCTTCAAATTGCAAAACTTCAAATTTTGTATCATATGGAACATAAAGGCCTCAAGAACACTATTATTGGAACCTGTTATGATTGTGTTGTGTTCCTTCATATTCTAGATGTTGATGGATCCAATGGGAGGAATCGTTATGACAAATGATGGTAATGCTATACTCAGAGAGGTAATAATTGGAAAACCTTCCAAAATGGCAGCAATATACTAAATTACTTTAACTATTGTGACAATCATTCACATATGCCATACAGGGTCCGTACTACTTGAAATCCTTGAAAAGCCCTGGAATAGACCTTATTAATAATTCCCGTAGCCATTTTGAATTTGTAATTGATGACGTCAAGTGGTGGCACAAGCCCTATAGTTAACTTAGACTCTCAAGGCCGATTTTTCACTGAAAGTGAAGTAATTAAGCAGAAATGGAGACAGGGACACAAAGACCCATCTAACTGTGTAAAAATAATTAGTGAGTGAATAGGGATGCGGAGAAGGAAGTTGACAAAAGCTAAAGAAAACCTTCCTTTCTGCTTCCTTCACCACTCACCTGCTTGCATCTCTGATTCCTTTACTAGTGAAAATTGTTCTTTACTAGCCGTTAACATGTGACTACATATCCTCAGGGAGATCCAGGATTTTTTAAAAGTGGGAAGTTGTCATAATATGATATTATGAAGGACCCCATATCTTTCAACAGGAAGAAGTTTCAATTCTATGGGAGGGGAGAGAGCAACACATTGCACAACTTTAACTCATCTGCAGTAGACACCCTTATTAACGATTACCAACAGAGCTATCACAATGGCATAGACCATTTCTGAAATAGCGAACATGGTGCATTGTTGTCCAGCTTCAGTACTGTTGTTTGTACTGAAACTGTATCACAATGCATTAATTGTTTTAAGGCCCATGCCTGTGAAATTAGGGTTACCGTGTGATCACATCATTGCTAAGCTAGTTTATTGTTGTGGTTCTAGATTCAAGTTCAACATCCTGCAGCTAAATCATTAATAGAAATCAGCAGAACACAGGATGAAGAAGTGGGGGATGGAACAACTTCTGTTATAATCTTGGGTAAGTTTGCCAATGTACAGAAATACAAACACATAAACATGCAGTTGGGCATGAAAAATGAACCACAAAAAAATAAAACAACTGAGAAAAATACCATAAAGATTTTTTAAATATGACAAAAGTCAAAAATTATTTGTTGTTCTTGCACTATTAGAGAAACCTACATTTTGTAGAAAATTAAATTGTCGTGCAAGGACAAATTTTCTCTGAAATCTAATGATCTTGACTGATCGCCCAAATAATATTGATGTGGGGTTGCAGTATTCTCTAATTTCTACGTATGATTTGGAACAGTGTTAATTTTGTTGCAGTCATTTTATTTTTGTTTGTAAGTGTAATCTATTCTCAACTCTGACGACGGACTATCGTCAAAAACGTCAGTATTGTCAGTATCATTTCACAGTGCTGAAAAATATACTATCTTTTGACGACGGACTAACGTAAAAAACGTCAGTATTGTCAGTATCATTTCACTGTGCTGAAAATTATACTATCTTTTACAACCCTATTCTCAATATTATCAGGGGTTTTTTTATTATCCTTTTGAATAAGCCTCTGAGTAATTGGAGTAGGCTTCAGTGTCCCAAATGTTTTCTAGGGGGGTCCAGGGACATATAATTTATAAAGTAAGACACAAAATAACCAAAGGCAATAGATGAAATAGGTTATACTGTTATACCACCAGAGCCGCCTTTTATTGACACCGCTGTATTGTGAACAAGGATCTGATGTAATGCTTATTTTTTCCTATAGCTGGTGAGTTTATGTCATGCGCAGAACCATTCCTAGAACAACAGATCCACCCAACACAGATAATAGCTGGTTATCGTCAAGCTATGGATGACATGATTGATATACTCAGAGATGAAATTAGGTAACTTTACCAGTAATGATTCTGCCATTTCACATTGGTAAATTTGTTATTGTTTTATAATAAGTTACTTTTTATCATCATTAATCAACTATTAACTTTTGTTATCATTAGTAATATTTGAAAAGTCTGTCTCTTTATAATAAAAACAATACATAATGATTATTCCCACCACTATTAAACAGTTTTTGAAATGAAATGTTAGAGCCTTTAGACCTTCCCGCATTTACCCTTGTCACCATCCCAAAATTATTCATTTTTAACATGTTTTCTTTGAATTTGGTCTCAAATTATTAATGATGTAAAAGAGTTAGGAATGGTTTCAATAATTTGTATTTTTCTCAACTAGAACCCAGTCCCTTTTTCAATATGAAACCAGCTAATAATAATAATAATAATAATAATAATAATAATAATAATAATAATAATAATAATAATAATAATAATAATAATAATAATAATAATAATAATAATAATAATTTAATTCTTAAAAACGCATAATTACATTAGTCTCAATGCTTTTTACAATGTGAAAACAACTATGTACAATATATATATATAAAAAAGGTATAGAAAAAAATTATAAAGTTTATAAAATTTATATTTTTGAGGTAAGTTTTCAGTAAAATGTACTTAGATAAATGTACTTAGGTAAATGTACTTAGGTAAATGTACTTAGGTAAATGTGCTTGTACTTAGGTTTGATAGAAAAATAAATAATAAATAATAATATTATTATTATTATTGTTTTGTGGCCAGTCAAGCAACTGCAGAGAAGGTCTATGGACAAGCCATTTAATAATCATCATTGCTTGGTTGTTTTTGTTATAATAATCCATCATAATATCTCTGTGTTCATGCCATCAGTGTACCAGTAGATGTCAGTAACAGAGAAGAAATGCTGAAGATTGTCAGAAGTTCCGTTGGCACTAAATTTATCAACAAATGGTAATATAAAACTGAAATAATATCCTTTTCGGGTTGTAGTAAATCCATGGCATGGCAGACATGTGGGATAATGTCAAAATAATGTTAATAACAAAATGTCTTAAATCAATGATAGAATGACCAGTGTAAGTGGCAATGTTCTGTACGGATCTACACGAGACACAAGGTGTCAATCCCAGTCCCCCCCTCCCACCCCACTCTCTCTCTCTTGCTTGCCTGCTTGGATTGTTGATATTGGAGAACAGAGCAGTGAAGGAGGAAAACATTGTGAACCAGACATGCTCTCACTCACATTCACTCTTACACAAGATATTAAATGAGATATAGAAAGACACAAGTTGCTGTCAGAATGAATGATTTGAATTCTCCAGATTGTTGTGAATGGAAGAAGTGAAAATTAAAGCACAGGTTTATGATTATCTAATTAGTGCTATTTACTACTAAATAGTGACAACTGTTGCACACATTTAGTGTTTGCACTCTATCCACTGCATATAATTAGTAAATGATTTATTCACTGGTTACAGGCTAACCAAGTAAATAGCACTATACCTTCCGTTTTTTTTTACACACCTTTTCCAGTATGTCCCACAGGGAACCAATTGAAGCTTTTCCTGACAATTGCTCAATCAGTTGTTTAGTACAGTTCTCTTTCTCAAAATACACATGCATTTTTATTTGCTACCATTAACTAATGCTTATTTTTATCATTGTTTCTAGGGGTGATTTAGCATGTAATATTGCATTAGATGCCGTCAACACTGTAGCTATTGACAGAGGGGATAACAGGAAAGAAATTGACATTAAAAACTATGCCAAAGTTGAAAAGGTAGCCAAGTTACCGAGATACAAGTTACTCCTTGAATCAAATCCCTTTATAGCCAAATTTGTTGTATCATGTCCTGGGTTTCAAAATTTTGATCAATTTCATAGGGCAAAGTTTTCTCCAACATATTCTGTCATTGGATAGTTTGAAATATACTCCACACCTGAAATTGATTGATGGTTGAGAAAAGACCAAATCAAAACAAAGTTTTGAAACAGTGAGTGCAATACAACAATTTGGGATGTAACTTGAAAATAATATTATGTGTTCATCAATCTTTTCCTTACTGTTGCTTTTTGGGGTACATTGCAGCATATTATATGGATTGAGTATGGACAGCATATTGTATGAACTGAGAATCTAAACAATATGTCATTGTGTTGTTGTTTTATTGTGTTATTTTCTATTGTTTGACAATGAGGCTACCAATCAGCTAATTTAAATCTTACATGTGATGCATCATGACTTTGCTTTCTCTGTTTCTGAACAATGGAATCATTATCATTAGAAAAGACAACAGGTAGAGGTACTTCCTTGTGCAAATAACTTATTATATCTTTCCAACCTAGGTACCTGGAGGTGATATAGAGGATTCTAAAGTGTTATCAGGTGTTATGATCAACAAAGATGTTACACATGGCAGAATGAAAAGGTAGGCTATCAACAAGATCAATCATGATCAAAAGAAAACCCTAGCATTGCCTTTTGAATATATATCCATTTAAATATGAAAAACACTCATGGCGGGATAAAAAGGTAGGTTATCAGGAGATAAAGTACAAACACAAGACAACCCTAGCAATGCCTTTTAAAAATCTATCCATTTAAATATGAAAAACACACTCGTGGCAGGATGAAAAGGTAGGTTATCAGGAGATAAAGCACAATCAGTCGACAACCCTAACATTGCCTTTTAAAAATCTATCCATTTAAATATGAAAAACACACTCGTGGCAGAATGAAAAGGTAGGTTATCCAGGAGATAAAGCACAATCAAAAAACAACCCTACCATTGCCTTTTAATAATCTACCCTTTCAGATATGAAGGGTATCTGTGATGATCTGTATCAAGCATGAAGAATAGACAGCCCTAGAAATGCCTGTGAAAATCTACCACCCATCAAACTTTCCAATCTTCAAACACTTAATTTTGCTTGTTTTGTTTTTGTGGTGTAGGCGAATTGAAAACCCAAGAATTGTCCTACTTGACTGTCCTCTTGAATACAAGAAAGGTGAAAGTCAGGTGAGAAGTTACTGTGTTAACATTGCTGTCAACAGGTCAGCAAAGATGTAAGGCTGAAGAGGCAACATAGTAAGCCTGAAGCATAATGTTTTACCCCCGTCTCTAGACCAGAATCCTTTTCACATTGCTTTTGTTCACTTATCATGACTATTTTTTCTGTATTCTTGAAGAAATCAAAAATTTGAATATGAAGAATTCTGTGAATTATTATGGTATAGAGAGAGGGGTAAAATTTCAAGACTATTAAAATATACACTATTTCCATTGTTATATTGATCATCACAAAGCCCATGGCCATCAACTGAAAACCTTTTTTGTATAATTATACTAGAAGAAAATTGATTATTGACCAAAATTTGCTTAATGTGTTAAGTTGGAATTTATAATGATATTTACCTTAAAATTGATTATTTCTGGTTTCAGACAAGTCTTGAAATATCTGCAGAAATGGATTTTAAGTAAGTCCTTGTGTAGTTTTGTAAGGTTTAAGTAGTATATTGCAAATTATGCTATATTGTACTAACAGTAATATGAATATTAGTGATTTGTGATATCATCGTAGAGTGCACACACTAAAAGTGTGCAACATAATGACCACTAAATAGTGCTATTTTATGGTATTAAATTCTATTGTTTTCTTTTGTTTGAATAGCACTATAGTGACACCTATTGCACACATTTAGTGTTTGCACTCTATTGTGCTAAAACCTGATGCTAATTTGCTGTTGATTTCAAATTAACAAATAGCAGAACATGTTAGAGCAAGCTTCGTCCTATAAAGTTGTAGACTGACAATTCAGAACAGACCAAATATCAAAGCAAAAAGCAAAGTTTTCAAACGGCAGTACAGAGAATGGGCTATAACTTCTTTTCATTTTTTGTTAGTCGAATTTTACAACTTGAGGAAGAATATGTCAAGAAATTGTGTGATGATATCATCGCTGTGAAACCTGACTTAGTCATTACAGAGAAAGGCATTTCAGGTAGGTCTGAGAATTGAATTTGAAATTGGGAAAAATATTTGCTGTTAGTACTGAATCACTCTGGCTAAGCCTCAGTTGTAGGTAAATTAACAAAAGAGTCGAGACAAAACCATTGGTATTTGTATTGTTTTTGGATTGGTGCATTCTCACGGGATGTACCTCACACAAAACAATATTGAACACATATTATCAATGGTTATCCTGAGCAATCCAGAACACAAAATTTGGACTATTTGGCCCTATTCATGTACTTATTCAACTGTCGTTCTGATTGGTAAATTTGTTATTTTGTTCTGTAGATCTAGCCCAACATTTCTTAATGAAGGCCAACATATCAGCTATACGCAGAGTAAGAAAGACTGATAACAACAGGATAGCCCGTGCATGTGGTGCTACTATTGTTAACAGGACTGATGAGCTCAAAGAAGAGGATGTAGGAACCGGTGCTGGTCTCTTTGAAATCAATAAGTTTGGAGATGAGTAAGTGCACATTACTATAAAGAGAGATGATATCACATAATTTCATAGATTATTCTGCAATATCCAAATCTGAGGGAACCTGGCATTATGAATGAGAGAGATCACTGTATCAGATTTACAGGCTGCAGAACTGATACAGTATGAACTCAAATTCAGTAAATGGCTTATAAAAACCCAACTTGAGATTTTTTTGTATTTTATTGGGAGAAAATAGAGTTTTAAGCATGAAAATTATTTAAAATAGGATAAAATTGTACCAGTAGTTACAGAACTCTTTCATGACTTTTAGAAATAAAAATTCCATTGTTTTGACTTCCTTTGTAACTCCATCAGTCTGTGTGAATTTTTAAATGTATATATTGTATTTTCCAGGTATTTCACATTCCTTACTGAATGTAAAAACCCCAAGGCATGTACTATTCTTCTCAGGGGAGCAAGCAAGGACATCTTACATGAGGTACTACATTACCTAAACCTTTAAAAAAATAAAGTATGAATTCATACATGTTTCATGTAAATGAAGGGTTCAGAGCGAAAACGGCGTAAGTGCATTTTAGGATAATTTTTTCGAATTTTCAAATTGTCACCAAATCAATCAAAAAAGGCATCTATTTTGGTCTAAAAATAAACATCTTCTATTTTTTTCCGAAGAACTTGTCCGAAAAAGCTGTAATTCGGCCCGTAGTTACGCTTTCGCTTTGCTTGACAACCGTTCACTCTTGCGTGAAAAGCACAAATTTGTATAGGACGATAAAAATAACCGAGTGAATATGCATAAGTACAAATCATAGAGTGCGCGCACTAAATAAATACCACTAAATAGTGCTATTTTATGCTAATTCTATTTTGTTTTTTTTGTTTTGTTTTTTGTTTTGTTTAATAAGCGCTATTTAGTAATCTCGACATCAGTGTTCATGCGGACAAATAAACCTATTAATATATATGTATTTATTGGCTAAAAACTTGGCCTTCGAGCAAAAAGTTTAATATCCTAAGAAAATTCAGCCCTTCTTCTAATCTTATGCAAGTTTTTCAAGTTTTACTTCATTCTACTTACACCGCTAAATCACTACGAACATGCCTATTTCGAACTACACATGTTTTGACAAAAATACCACTGCAATGCATTCTGGGAAATCAACCAAATTTTCGGCAGCCGTCATAGCCTCCCCCCATTTCAAGTTTTTTTTATAAGTCTAACGCTACCTCGGAATTCTGCCAAGTTTTCAGGCTTGTTGTGTTCTTTGATCGCCAAAACTTGCAAAAATACCCGCGGCAGTCCGAGAATTTGCCTCTAAAACAGTCTTTAAGTGATGATTTCTGCAACGGTCGCCAAGATTCACGAGTGCGAAAGAAACACTAATTTTTACTCGAAATCATCTCACCTGCTTGATTTCTTTCAAACAGTAGACTCATCACAACTAGAAAGCTTAATGTACTTTTCCAGATGCGTTTAGAGGCAAAATAATAGCAAAAAACAACGACAAAATCGCAAATGATGCGACTTTGTCGAAGTCCTGATTAGACTGAAAACCAGTTTCAAACGTGTTGAACATGTTTACCAGTTTCATGCCTCCCCAGTAACACAAAAACACAGGAGTCTTGATCGAAGCCAAAAAGAAACTACCCTAGACGAGCATAAGGTTTGTACGACTCAAAAAATCCCTAAAATCGCCAAAAAATGTCATTTTTCTGACAATTTCTTCGGAAAAAAATAGAAGATGTTTGTTTTTAGACCAAATTGAATTGTTAGATGCCTTTTTTTGATTGATTTGATGACAATTCGAAAATTCGAAAAAATTATCCTAAAATGCACTTACGCCGTTTTCGCTCTGAACCCTTCAATAGTCACAGTATTTGGGGTTGCATGGGGCTGACACCTTGTTTTCCAAAATAACTACATTTGTACTTTGTAAATAATTTTGACCTTTCAAGAACTAATGAGAAATGCCAGCTAAAGGTGTATTTGAAAAGTCATCTTGACCCTTGCATCCCCGGCTGCTACTTCAAGTGCTGTGTTGGTACTAAGTGGAAACAGTGTTGCACTTGTTATGTAAAAAAAAACAAAAACAAAAAAACAAAAAAAAAACAAACAATCAAATCGTCTACCAATATTGTAATGGAAGCATAACCACATGATTTCCACTTATTCCAAAACAACTGACATAATTAATGTAAATTGAAAGGTAAATTTTACCATTTTCTTCATGCATCACCTCGTTTATAATGGCTACTCTAGTTGGTTTATTTTTCTATCAGGTCGAGAGGAATCTTCATGATGCTATGAATGTAGCTCGTAATGTGATTACTGACCCTAGACTAGTACCAGGGGGTGGCGCCTGTGAGATGGCCCTGGCTCACGTAAGTTACTACCCAGACATGCACATCAGACATTGAAGATAAAGTTGTTGTTTTACAGCCAAATTCATTTTATTGTGACCCACCAATTCAAAACTTTGTTTTGGTCTTTTCTCCACCGTCAACCAATTTCAGGGATGGAGTTTATTTCAAGTTAACCAATGACAGAACGTGTTAGAGCAAGCTGCACCCTATGAAATTATTGACAGTTCAGAAAGGACTAAATATATTGGTTGCAATACAGCAAATTTGACTGTGACAATATATTTTATAATTATATTTATTATTATTTTACAAACATTCCTGACTTTGAGAACGTATCTGCAATACCAATTTTTAGTTGGTGTTGACAAATGAAGTGTCTGTAGTTAGTAGCAGCATTGTGTTTTATTATGTTTAAAGGCAACACTGGCGTGTTTGTATGATGATAGTTAAATAAATTCATACATTGCAATATAATTTCAATATCACTAACAGCTAATCTATAGATTTCTCCAGGTTCTATGTTGCAGTACAGTTTTCTTTTTGATAAGAATTGTAGATTGAATCCATTGTTGTAAATATTATAATATCATAAATATTAGAGATTTATTAATTCATTGTTAAATTTTTTGATAAATATTAGAGATTTAATTAATGATAATAATAAGGTGCTTTTATAGCGCATTTCACAACTCAATACACTTAACAATTTTATATATTTATACTATTGAGGGGCAGTTTTGCTGCCACACGGCTTAGAATCATGAGGAGTTAGTAATTCATTGTTTTGTATTTTCTTGTTTTCTTGTTTCAGGCGTTGACAGAGAGATCCAAATCAGTTGCTGGTGTACAGCAATGGCCATACCGTGCTGTAGGGAAAGCACTAGAGGTTGTCCCAAGAACACTGATACAGAACTGTGGTGCCAACACTATTAGGACAATCACAGCTCTCAGGGTTAGTAGTGTAGGCTGTCAAGATTATACAAATAAATGGGATTATGTGTGATGTTTTGTGGTGTTCTGTAAGATGGATTAGACTCTATACTGTGATGTTATGTGATGCAGATTTATGTTTTGTTCAATGTTGTTGTGCAGTGTAGTGTGGTGCATTGTTCAGTTCTGCTCTGAAAGCCTGGTTTACACAAGCAATTTTAATCTTACATTTGCGTTTGCATTTTTACTGATTCACATGTTGAAAGTGTAAATGTAAGAACATATTCAAGAAAAGAATTAATTTTTTTTTCATTTCTTGCAAGTGCATTTGCGTTTGCATTTGTGTTGCTCTTGTGAATTGATTGATTAATTCTGCACATTGTTTGTGTGGTTGTCACAGCTGTCAATTTTGTTCAGATACAGGATAAAAAATGGCTGTGTTATGGTTATTTTTCTATTTGTTCTGTCAGTGTGTTAGTATCATCATAACCTATACCAATGTTATTTGACAGGCCAAGCATGCAACCAAGGGTAACACTACCTGGGGTGTTGATGGTGAGAGTGGTGAGATTGTGGACATGAGTGACAAAGGTGTATGGGATACTTACTCTGTCAAGGCACAGACTTACAAAACTGCTCTAGAGGTATACAACTGATGTAGTTATGTAAAGATGATCACCTATTCTGTCCTTTTGCATTTCCTTGCTCACTCATTCACTTGTTCATTTGTTCTTCCATTCATTCATTCATTTCTTTGGCTTGCTTGTTCGTTTCTTTGTTCATTTCTTCATTGATCATCCCTTCTTTCATTTCCTTGTCCACTCATTCGTTTGTTCATTTTTCCATTAATTTATTTGTTCTTCCATTCATTCCCTGGTTCATTCATTCATTTCTCTTGCTTGCGCATTCATATGTTTGTTCATTTATTTATTGATAACATTTATTCATTCATTCATTCATTCATTCATTCATTCATTCATTCATTCATTCATTCATTCATTCATTCATTCATTCATTCATTCATTCATTCATTCATTCATTCATTCATTCATTCATTTATTCATCCATCCATTCATTCATTCATTCATCCATTCATCCATCCATTGGTGCATTCATTAATTCTTTCTTTTATTTATCTATGCATTCATATCATTCATTTCATTCGTCTTTTCCTCATCTTAACCCTAGTAAATAGTATTATTACTAGTATTCGTGTTAATGCCTGTCTGTCTGTCTGTCTGTCTGTAGACTGCCATGCTACTTCTGCGTATTGATGACATTGTATCAGGCACAAAGAAAGCAACAGGATCAGAAGGTTCTGAATCTGGTGCAGCTCCAACTACAGGCGGTGATTAATCACTCTCCTTCCTATCAAGTTAGACAGATAGTTAGCTCTATTATTCCTCTATAGGCAGCTCTTATTAACTTCAATTTGCACTCAATTTTTTCCCCGATCCAAAATTGCCCAAATTATGTTGTGCTGAAACAGATGGTTACCAGATGATGTTATTCACATTTTCCTGGGAAACTTCTTTGGGAAACTAGTTTATAGGAGTATTTGTTTATTTGCACTCTAATATTGATTCTCAAAATAACATCACAGTCGATAAATTCTCTTGTTTGTGAATGAATAGAAGCGCCTAATAGAAAATGTGAAGGCAGTAAAATAGTCTGGTCTGCACTCTTGGGACCAGGTGTATGAATCCTGGATAAAGTTCTCCACTCCATAGCACCATAGGATTTCTTTAGAGTTTATCTGCTGGAGAGCGATTTATCTGCTGGATAGCACTATTCAGGCTTCGTGCTCGCCCCTGGGGCTGGTTGTTCAAAGCTCAATTAGTGCTAATCCTGGTATGTGTTTTACAATTTGTGAAAAGTTTCTCAAAAAATGGTTTGACATTCAATTGAAAACCTATACACTACATTACTCATTTTTGACCCTGTGTCGCTTGGCATTCGTCTCTATGCCAGATTTTCAGTATTCAGAAAATTTCAAGATTTAATTGAAACAATAATTGTTGGACTTCATTCCATTTAGACAACGTAAAGTGCTTGTTCTTATCAAAATTCTAAATCTAACATATAGAAAACCCAAGGGAGTAAGGGGAATGGAGACTTGATATGTGTTCTGAGCAGAGTAAGAAGACATGCAGCTTCATATACATAGCACAATTAGGCTGTTTTAGTGTGTTGAGATAGTGTGTAATAAATGTAAATCAAGTGTTTTCTGTGATGCAAATAAAACGATTGAAGATTGAACCCAATGTTGTTCATACTTTTTATATGAAATTTGGAGCTTGGTGCATAGACTGAAGTAGATTTAACAGTTTAGCTCAGTTGGGAGAGCGTTGGCTGTTAACCGGGAGGCTGCGGGTTCGAACCCTCAAACGGACCATCACTCAGGGTCTTTAAATAATTGAGGAGAATGTTCTTCGATTTATAATTGTAAGGGTTCGCGTCTTCTCGGATAAGGACGATAAACTGGAGGTCCCGTCTCGCCACACTACACATTAACCATTAACGGGGGGACGTAAAAGAACGACTGAGGACGCAGGTAACGACCATCCTCGGTGATAGGCCTACACTAATACATACTAATTACTAATCAACCTCATGCTTGTAAAATCCGGATTACATACTATAAATATTAAAAGATTGTAAAGCGCATTGAGACATCGGGTGAAAATGCGCTATATAAGCACTACATTACATTACATTATTTTAGAATTGTTTGACACGTTCCAAGCGAAAGTGACGATATATTTTCTTTTCTTTTTTCTTTTTTCTTTTTTTTTTTTTTTTTTTTTTGTTGCCTATTTCTTTTTTTAGTTTCAGTTTCCTTTTCAATTCAATTCTCACAAATAATCATGACTCACAAACAGTCTTTCACAAGACCTCTTCCAGATTATCAAGACTAACAGTCTTTCACAAGCCCGGGGGGTACTCCCTCCAGATCTGGGTAGGGGTGATCCGCTGAGGTCCTGTAAGGGTTACCCTGTTTATGACACAAAATACCTAATTCCTATACCCTGTTTATGACAAAGCATTAAATTGGATTTCCCTGTATATGTGAACAAACGGGCCTTGTTCAGTCCTAAAGCAAGCTTTAAAATTGAGTTCACATTGCGTTATTGGTAAAAAGTACTTTATCAGAATAAAGCGAGTTTTAAAACCTAGAGAATGCGCTGAATGGGTACCCTGAATATGACAGTAAATTGGAATTCAATCGGAAATATAGTAGAATTCCATACCCTGTTTATGACACCAAGGTCGAAAAACCATACCCTGTTCAGCGGATCATCCCCGTATAGTCGATATAGGGGAGTACCCCCCCCCCCCCCCACCCCGGGTTCACAAGACCTCTTCCAGATAATCGTGATTCCCAGTCTTTCAAGGACCTCTTCCAGATAATCATGACTCACAACAGTCTTTCTCAAGACCTCATACACCCAGACAATCCACAGTCTTTATCAAGACTACACTTAGTTAATGAAAACTCGCTAACATAGACTAGGCTTTGTTTATGAGATTCGTAAAAACGTAGAGCAACGTGAAGTTGTGTCGTTTGTCTCATGCATACCCTGACCATCGCGGATCTATCACGGACATTAGCTGCACGTCATTTGGTGGAATGTTGCAGTTTTTGGGACGAAGTAACTATGTTATCGAAAGTTGCAATTTTGTTTCACTTATGGTTCATTTTATATAACAATTCGAAGGCAAATTTATAAATTTGAATATATTATTTGTTGCTGATATGAAATGACTTTATCGTTGCCTAAGCTCCCCCCCCCCCCCCCAAAAAAAAAAAAAAAAAAAACACACACACACAGACATTTAGCCTCTAACACAGGCATTCTTAGTGTCGTCATAAAACACTAAGAATGCCTGTGTTAGAGGCTAACAGACATTCCGTTTGATAAAAAAGTCAAATTCCAATCTAGTGAATCATTTGTTGGATTCTTACATGTGTGCATAGGCAATATCTAAACTTGAAAATTAGATTTTTTAAATTTGTTCATGAGTCCAATAAAAAGTTTTATCAGTGAAATTTCGGTAATTCAAAAAGTTTAAATGCGAATTAAAGATAGATTTTGTCGTTATTTTCAAAATGGTGTCAAATTTCGTGATCCTTTGTTTGCCGACTTACTGAAACAATAGGTTACAAAGAGACCGAATGATTAGCATATGTCAGTCATCCGTTTAAACTATATTTCCTTGGCAGCGAGACGCCCGTACATAGCAACTCGTGCGCATTCCAATGAGACTGATTTGACAAGATGGCGAGTTGCCTTCTTGTTCTAATTTTGACGATAAATTTCTACATAATAACTCATACAAATGGAGCTCTAACTACACAGACAGTTAATGCAGCATTTCGCAAAACAGTAGCTGCAGAAAAAACATGCGGAACTCCGATGGAAAAGTACTTTAAAGTGTCTGAAAATGATAAAGTTCCTCGCCAAAGGACATTGAGTTATTGCGATGCCTCGAACGCTAGTTTAGCACAAAACGCTTCTTACTTGGTGGATGGCAACCTGGCTACTTTTTGGCAATCTACTGCAATGGTTATGCGAGCCAACATTACGATCGATTTAAATGGATCGATTCATAAGGTAAAGCACAAAACGGTTTCTACAACAACATCGCGAATAATTATGAACGCCAATTTATTTTGTAGTTAATTTACTTCAATATCGCGATTGCTGCTTTTGTTGTTTTTGCATTATAATCTTTGACTTAAAACCACAAATTTACAGGTAGAGTGCTTGATATGTTAATGGAGTTATTTTAGTGGTTAGAGTTTGAAATTAATAATTAACGAATTTTACATACAACCGTAAGCGCTGTGCAAGAATTTACGACGTATCTAGTTGTGTAAACAATTCAAAGACAACTTTTTCTCCTTCTTCATGTTTAAAAAATATGTTAAAGTTTTTCGCTTTAAGAATATCTTTAATTGTCATTTATTGATTCGATAATATAACTTTTTATTCGTAAGTTTAATGAAGTCGCGCTGTGTTTTTGAAATAAACATTTGGAAAGCATTGTATCAAATATTCTGGTGCTCTATTGACTGTCTCTATAGAAACAAATTTCGCTGTGCAAATGATAAAGAGCGCAAGAAAATGGGTTTTCTGCTAGGCTTTCATTAAGCGAAGGGGTGGATATTTTGTAGAAAAAAAAATGTACAAATCAATTCATAAATTAATTGTTGAACTAACTAAAATGAATAAATGAAATGACTAGGAGACACATCTTCGTTTTCTCATTTATTCCTTTTTCGCTTCCAAAGAAATACTAAAAATACATTTTATTAATTATTATTTGACAGTACTACTTCATCAAGGGTATTGAAATCTACTTTGAAGAGTTCTTTCGACCTTTGCAAATGGCTTTCTACAAGTCCAGTGACAATGGTGCTACTTATAAACCATGGCAGTTTTACGTCACTAGTGACAGCTCTCAGGTTGAACCGGCTGAACAATGCCAGGAGAAGTTTAAGATGACACTGGGAAATAAACCAGCCTTTGTCAATGACGTCATCTGTGAGAAATATCCTAATGAGACGATGAAGAAAAAAGATGATATTGTAAGTAAGGCAGCGTTTACATGAAGCTGGCTATTTTTTTAGCTATCTAAAAAATAGCTGTTTTTTAATTATAGCTGTTTTGTAATCATCTTGGTGACAGAATGTTGGAATTACTCTCTCTCATTATGACTGGCAATTGACTTTGGCACTTTATCAAAAGAATAAAACCTATTTCTATTTTTATCTGACAGCATTATTTTATAATAAGAATAATAATAGGTATTTTCAAAAGGTTGAAAGAAAACTTGATATAATAGTTATAATTCTATATTGTTTTAGGTAACTTGGAATCCTGCATATCTGAGAGGAGAACTAACTAACCCAAGCAAAGCACTAGTGGTGAGATATATCATTGCTTATGTATGCATATGGAGTGATTCTCACATGAGTTGGAAATGGTACGGTTATGATATCACTACCACTATTGCAGATAATTTGAATGCATGTTGTCTTAAAAATTGTGGTAATGTTACAATATGGTGAGGTACTGTTTCCCACTCATTAGAAAATGACTGTCAAATCATATTGTGTAGTTCCAGAAAATAAACATACCTCAATCAAATAAATTTTTTTCCTTGAACCCCTTTGCCACCCTCCATGCAGCAACTTCCCACATCGATATGTACATTTACAAGACATTTCCCGTGCCTCTTCACCACCCACCAGTCCTGTATTTCTAAAAGTCATCTATGGTGATGATATGTATGTTTTCTGAAACTACACATTTTTCATTTGAAGTCTGGTTTCCGTACCATTATTGCTGTTGACCACAAGTAATGGTACAATTGCCAAAAAGTGATCTCAACAGCTGGGATTGCTCAAAGTCTATTTCAGCAAATGAGTTGAGTGATAGCAGCAATCGTAGCAATGA
Source organism: Diadumene lineata (assembly GCA_918843875.1). Classification (NCBI taxonomy): domain Eukaryota; kingdom Metazoa; phylum Cnidaria; class Anthozoa; order Actiniaria; family Diadumenidae; genus Diadumene; species Diadumene lineata. The sequence goes on from OU974079.1 coordinate 6,569,288, forward strand.
TCTGGATTAACCAGGACTAAAGACATTAAAGTTTGTGTGAGTACATGGTATTTGACAAATTGAATCTATTTCAGGATTGGGTGAATGTTACCAACATAAGGATTGATTTCATGGAGCTGTACAGACCCTATGATCCTCTTGCAGTTAGATTTGTAAGTTAAGTAACAAACGTTTTGTTAAACAAACAATTTCTTTGACATGCATTGTGATATTTTTTGGTATCTGCCCAAAAGTTTCAAAATGATAAATTCATAAGCCTGCTAGGATTACAAAGACTAACTTCCAAAACTTCAGTTCTTTTATCAAACATCCACTTTGCAAATATCACAAAATGGAAATAAATAATAATTATTAATTATTACTAATTATATTATTAATATTCTAATCTTATTTAAAGGGGATTTCTTATCATGGACAAGTTTTTCATAGCATTGCTTTACAACATTTATTTCCAAGGTCTTTATGTGAACCATTTCACAATGGAGCATGATTCCATTAAGAATTTTTTTCAATATTATTTACTTGCAGTACCATTATGCAGTGAAAGAGGTCTTCCTTGATGCATATTGCCCATGCAATGGCCATGGTGTTGGCTGCAAGTATAATAATAACACCAGTGTCAAAGATAACCAGTGTGTCTGCCAACCAGGAACATGTGGTGACAAGTGTGATACCTGTTGCCCTGCGTTCAACCAGTTTCCATGGAAACATGGCGGGAAAGGACCAATGGTTGTTGATGAAGCTTCTGCTTGTCAGCGTAAGTGTATTATCATGTTATTATAGCTTTGTTATTTTTAGTATGCTTTATTTTAACTCGGATTTTAGAGTAGCTATTACATGGCAATATCGTAGAGTGAAATAAAATACATATAAACTAATCAGATTTTTTAAATATCTGATTGCCATTTTTTCTAGCATGCAACTGTCACAACCATAGCTCTGTCTGTCTTTACAATCAAACTGTTGCTGACAAGAAACAAAGTTTAACAGTTGATGGCAAGTACAATGGCGGTGGTGTTTGTCAAAATTGCCAGGTAAATAAATTAGGAGTTAATAATGTGTGGTTTTGAATATGCTTTTGCCATTATTGTATAGTATTAATAATAATGGTTTTCAATCTTGAATCTCTTGGTTATACGATATGATCTTTATTAATTCTCTATTTATATCTTTCTTAAGTTTTGTGTTTGTTAAAAGAAGTAATAATTATTAGTTAATATTATTATCATAATCACCGTTCAAAAAGCCTCCTTTCTTATATGTAATATATACAATATGAGCGGCCGATCTGTATGGAATATACAATGTCGAGCCGAAGGCGAGACATTTTATATTCCATACAGATAGGACGCGAATATTGTATATTACTTATAAAATGTCTAGATTAATGCAGCTATTCTAGAGTAATGTTTTCGAAATTAGATTTAATTTAGCCGAGATATTTCAAGCTAAACCGTATGCAAATCAGGACGATTTCTGTATAAAATATACAGACAGCTTCACGGTAGTGATTTTCTATTGTTCTGGGTTCATTAATTATTCATGAATTTTATAATATTTATTACAAATTAAGTTGGTCTGTTATTATTTTGCAGCACAATACAACAGGAATCAATTGTGAACAGTGTCAGACTTTCTTTTACCGGCCAACAAATAGAAGCAGATATGCTGAAAATGTGTGCGAAGGTAAGTTTCAATTGTTATAATAAGTTTATGTTCTAGTCATTTATTCATGCACTCAGTACAGTCTCCATTTATTCATTTTTTACATTATTTTACTCAATAATTTACTCATACGTTCATGCATTTATCTATCCATCCATTCATCTCCTGTTTCATTTTTCAATTTATTCATCTATCCAGTTATTCATCTTAATTTATCCATTCATTCATACACTTCATGTAGGTCATCCATCCATCAATCTATCTGTCCATCTGTCCTTCCACTCACCCATCCATCAATCTATCTGTCCATCTGTCCTTCCACTCACCCATCCATCAATCTATCTGTCCATCTGTCCTTCCACTCACCCATCCATCAATCTATCTGTCCATCGATCCTTCCACTCACCCATCCATCAATCTATCTGTCCATCCATCCTTCCACTCACCCATCCATCAATCTATCTGTCCATCCATCCTTTCACTCACCCATCCATCAATCTATCTGTCCATTTATCCTTCCACTCACCCATCCATCAATCTATCTGTCCATCCATCCTTCCACTCACCCATCCATCAATCTATCTGTCCATCTGTCCTTCCACTCACCCATCCATCAATCTATCTGTCCATCTGTCCTTCCACTCACCCATCCATCAATCTATCTGTCCATCCATCCTTCCACTCACCCATCCATCAATCTATCTGTCCATCCATCCTTCCACTCACCCATCCATCAATCTATCTGTCCATCCATCCTTCCACTCACCCATCCATCAATCTATCTGTCCATCCATCCTTCCACTCACCCATCCATCAATCTATCTGTCCATCCATCCTTCCACTCAACCATCCATCAATCTATCTGTCCATCCATCCTTCCACTCACCCATCCATCAATCTATCTGTCCATCCATCCTTCCACTCACCCATCCATCACTCCTTTGTGCATTATTTCATTCCTTCATTTCTTTATCCATCCATCCATTCATTCATGATGTATGATTTCACTCAAGGATGAATTTATAAATTTGTTCATGCACTCATTCACTCATTGATCAATCTGTTTTTAATTAATAAATGCTTCAGTTGTTAGTTATTGCTTACCATAATTTTCTATTTCTTTATAGCATGTGGTTGTAGTGAAATTGGCTGTAGAGATACCACAGTAGAGAATATTAAATTCCTTGATTGTCAAAGAGAAACTAATGTATTCTCCAACCATGTGAGTGTATATATGTACAACATATTCATTTCATTTATTTATTTACGGATACCATTAATTATATTATTACTACCTCAAAAAAAGTATCTGTCAAATTATAAAGAAATGTTTCTAATTATGATTACTTCCAGAACTTTGTAACTACCTGTCATTCCTTCATAATAGTTATTATTCATATTTTCATCACTATCATCTTTGTTGTGAAGAGAATACCATAAGTGTTACGGTGTGGGTTTCCTGTGGTGGGCTGCTGACTTGCGGCCTGGGGGCTTACATCTCATGTTATTTTTTCATTAGGGTTTTACTGACTCAGAGTGTATTTTTTGGATCAATGGGTGATTCATTGCATGATGTTAATCATAGAGATTAAACCACCATTAGCAATCTTTGTTAGTTGATTAAAGCCTGACTAAAGTTATCCATTAGATAAAACTTATCATGATAATTGCATAGAATTTCTATAAAATTTATTTTGTTGAAGTATTTAGAAAGCCTTGCATGTGATACCTAAAGCACACAAAACAGGGCTTGCATACACTCCATAATAATAATAACCTCTTCTATAATGTGATACCTAAAGCACACCAAACAGGGCTTGCATACACTCCATAATTATAATAACCTCTTCAATCTATAATGTGTACACTAGAGCAGTCTGCCAGGTTGAGCAAGACAACTATCATTCGTGTTTTAGAGATCAGCCTCAAAGTTGTGTTAGTTAACTTGTGTGTTCTGACTACTACCTACAATGATTTGTTATCCTTTAGATTGCTGGAGAGTGTTTCTGCAAGAAGAATGTCATGGGCCGTATATGCGATAGATGTAAACCTGGATTCTACAATCTCACTATACATAACCCAGATGGATGTCAAGGTAATCATGGATAATGTAATGTAATGTAGTGCTTATATAGTGCTACAATCATCATTCTACAATCTCACTATACTTAACCCAGATGGATGTCAAGGTAATCATGGATAAAGAATTTGTTCATGTCTAGTGTGTAAAGTGAATACTAACAGAACAAGATATTTATGACAAGAATAATTCTGATTGAAGGTCACAGATGTCCTACCAAATACTGTCGTTTTTGGCTAAGTGTCAACACCTGACACTAAAACATGTTTTCATTGGTTGCTGAAACAGTAGAAGTGTGTAAACTGGGACATGCATATTTAAACTCAGCGCTGATGCCATTCATCAAAGTGTGCAAAAGCAAAAACCAAATTATGCCCTAATGTAACCCAAAATATGAATGTCTGTAGGCCTAACTAGGGCTAAAAAGTGGGCTAGAAAGTGTACAAGCAAGTTCATATAGACTGGTTGATTGGCTGTGTAGCTCAGCAAGAACTTATTATCAAATGTTCTTATTGATCCGATTTTTGTTGTTTTTCTTAGTGTGTCTGTGTGACGAGGCTGGATCAGTAAACAGAACCAATGTTTGTGAACCAGATGAAGATGGCCAATGTCCCTGCAAACCTAATGTTCATGGTATCCGCTGTCAAACATGCAATGACACATATTATGGACTGACACAGAATGACCCAATGGGCTGTAAAGGTAATTAAAAGCTCTAAATGCAAAAAATGACTTCAGTTGACTATAGTTTGATGCATTGTTGATTATAGTGAAGGTAATGAGGATGGCAATATTACTTCATTGCTAGATTATGGCTAATGTTGGTGATGATGAGAGTGGTGATGGTGAAGATAGTTCAGTAAAATTGTACCATTTCTGTTTACAGCTTGTATGTGCAATTATGGTGGCTCAAATAGCCCTGTATGTAACAAACAATCTGGACAATGTGTGTGCCTGGAAAACATTACTGGACGTCAATGTGAAAGGTAAGCATTACACTATAGTGAGTATATTATTAATGTATTATTATATTATAATTGGGTTCATTATAATTATTTCATAATCATGTTGAATAATCATGGTTGTGTTTGTACTGACAATAATATTGTTTTGATTTGCAGACCAAAAGATCAGGCATATTATCCTGATCTACACTTCATGTCAAGTTCACAAGAATCCAAGGTTAGTTCATAGTCCTGAGCACTCATTTTTCTTCCAGATGTTTATTTGTTGATTAGAAGAGGACTGGTGCAAGTGCAAAATACATGACATTACACTATACAAGATAAAAGTCAACAATGTCCAAAACATTTGAATAAATCTAGGTTTTAGGTCACTGGTGTATTATTTTCAGGGATCCACTTCTGCCCACTTACTTTTAAATTGTTATTTTTTGTTATCTTGCACAATTGATCATTACAACATGCAATTAAACGTGCCTTATTATTAAAGATTAAGTAAGATTATTGTTAATCTTACCAATTGATGATATTGTCAGTAAATGATTTGATTTTGATGATGTAGTTAGTCCAAGATGCCAGGTTCTAGACAAGACTTTTAGCTTCAAAGGGTCACAAAAATGGCTGTAAAACAATTATTGAATAAATGTTCCTTATTTGTTTGTTCAGGAAAGTCCCTGGGTGACAAGCATCAACATCATGAAAGGAGTGAACACAACATCTGGACTATTTACACTACTAATGTCCTACCAAATTAACACACCACAGGCAGTCACTATCACTGTCACCAGTATAAACACGACTACAACTAAATCAGTGACCCTCAAGATCTGTAACACTACGTGTATTAGAAACATCTCTGAATTTGGTGAGATGTCGCTCAGTGGAATGGTAACTGTCAATGTTACATTCAGTGCAGGATTTCATGGGAAGAAAGTTGTTGCACTGCCCAAAGAGTTTTCTGAACCAACAGCTCTCCGTGAAAACATGGACATGTTTCTTGCTAACTGTAGCGCAATAGATAATGATGTCAAAAATGGTACCAGTGTAGAGCAGTTTTGTAAGCAATCAGTGTTTACTGTTACGACAGCTTATCTTGGGAAAGCACTAGGTGAGTTTGTATCAACTTCATTCAACATTCATTTGATTTATGAATTTAAGTGCAAATCTAAATACCATATGGCCAGACAGAATATTTAATGAATGTTGTGATTCAATGTTCCAAAACGTTATTCTGATTCTAGGTAAAAAAATAATAATAAAAAAAAACACTTCTGAAATACTTGTCTGGCCTAGGTTTTTAGATTCGTACTGTAACAGCTAGGATATATGAATGATTGAATTTTGAGATAGAATGAGTATATGAATGAGTGATTAAGGAAAGGAAAAAAGGAGAAATCATTGTTTTTAATCAACAGTGAGTGCAAAGTTACATGAACTGGTAAACATGTATGAAGCAATAGATGGATGAATTTTGGATGGATGCATAAAATAAATTGATAATTGAATTGCATCAAGTTTACTCACTATTAGACTGACATAAATTAAATTTATTAATCCTATAATTTTGTTTTGTTTTCATTTCCCAGAGTGCAACTGCAATAGCAATGGTTCATACAATCTTGTATGTGAGAAGTATGGCGGACAGTGCTCATGTAAACCAGGCGTCACTGGTCGTCAGTGTGATCAATGTATACCTGGCTATTATAACTTTACTTCATCTGGCTGCACAGGTAGATATTGTAACTAAAATATAATAACTTAATTACAGCTACTATACTTTTAGCATTCTACTTGAATGGAAGTTCATCTCGTGATGGAGATGGGTCCTACAGTGCCAATCTGATTAGATCACAAGTTTCAAAAATAATATTAATAACAAGACTTCGTATAATAGTGCTTATCTAAGAGCTTACAAATAAGAAAATATAAGCAATCTACATGTACATTCAAACTAATAAACATATTAATTAAAAATGAACTATTTGTTTGAAAAAAATTGTTTTAGAGGAAAATTTAAAAGACTTAAAAGTGGTTTAAACAGCAGACTTTTTTGGGGAGGAGGGGTCAAATTTTGATGAAATTGAACCAGCATTTATTTTGATGTTGTTATATTTGTTTTATAGCTTGTGGCTGTACCACTGATAATAAGGTTTGCGACCCTGTGAATGGACAGTGTGTTTGTCCTCCTAACACCATTGGACGGGTCTGCGACAAGTGCAATGAAACATACTGGGGATGGAATCAAACTACAGGATGTCAAGTAAGAATATCTCAGTAATGTGGTCATTTTAACTTTTGATTCTTTTAATATCTGTCTATGCATTCCTCACTTTTTTTCTTTATTCATTGGCCCATTCTTTTATAGTTTTTCTTTCCTTCCTTCTTTCCTCTTTTCCATCCTTCCTTCCCTCCTTCATTTGAAAATGTATATTGATATTTGCACGTTATAAGCTAATAAATTATTATTATTATTATTTATTCATCCATCGATTTATTTTCAACATTTATTCATTTATTTATGCATGAAATCTTGTGTTCTTTTATGTATTTGAGTACTTGACCATCAATTGTTCATGCATTAATTTTTATAATTCATTCTTACATTCAATTGTGGATGCTTAGCCATCTATTCATGTATCGATTCAATCATTCATGTACCCACTCATTTTTTGTTGTTTAATTTTCCACTTATTCTTTCCCTTCATCCATCTATCCATTCTAACTATCCAACATGAATCACTTTTGTTCAAACTACACTGTCTCTAACTTTTATATTGCACCAATATTTCAGGCTTGTAACTGTGATACAACAGGTTCAAGTGACTTACAGTGTAATCTGACAACAGGAATTTGCAGGTTAGTTGCATCTTGAATCAATCAATCAATCAGCCAATCAATCAGCCAGTCAATCAATCATTCAACCAGTCAGTCCATCAATCAATCAATCAATCAAAACAGCAATCAATCAATCAATCAATCAATCAATCAATCAATCAATCAATCAAACCAGGCTTGGTCTTTGCAATACTGGCAAACAACTCCAAGGAAAGATTTACAATCAATCAACCATTCAGTCCATCAATCAATCAATCAATCAATCAATCAATCAATCATTCAATCAATCAATCAATCAATCAATCAATCAATCAATCAATCAAACCAGCAATCAATGTGGTCTTTGCAATACTGACCAACCCCTCCAAGGAAAGATTTACAATCAATCAACCATTCAGTCCATTAATCATTCAATCAATCAATCAATCAAACCAGCAATCAATGTGGTCTTTGCAATACTGACCAACAACTTCAAGGAAACATTTACAGTCAATCAACTATTCAGTCCATCAATCAATCAATCAATCAATCAATCAATCAATCAATCAATCAATCAATCAATCAATCAAAGCAACAATAATTAATGTTGTCTTTTCAACACCAGCAAACAACCCCTGGCCAAGGAAAGATTTACAAATTTTATTTCAATATTTAAAACATGTTTTGTTGGCATCTTTAGTTCTGACAAGGAATATTATGTGATTTTTCATAGTTGTAAAGATGGTGTTCATCTTGACAAATGTTCTGAATGTCAAGACGGCTACAAGAACTTCTCATCTGCGGGATGTTCACTTTGTACGTGTGACATGAGAGGTAGTCTCAATCCAGTGTGTGACAAATCTTCAGGACAGTGTCCTTGCAAGGTATGTGGAAGTTGACAAGTATGATCACAAATCCATCACCACCCAAATCATTAATTACAACGATTCTCGTAATCATAATATTTGTGATCATGGTAATGATAGTAGTGATGGTGATGATGACTAATTGTAATGTGGTAGTGATGTGTGTTCACTTGGTATTGGTTAAGTTGATGGTGGGTTGAATGGTGTTGGGTAATCTTCAGTGTGCAATTACAATGATGTTTGTTTTCATGGTGAAAATGACACTTGGATGTGATGATGATGAAAATGATCATAATTATTATGATAAAATTATTGTGACGATGATGAAAATGACGATGATAATGGTGATGATTTGTGATGGTGGTGTTAATGATGATAATGATGGTGATGATAATTGTGATGATGATGAAAATGATGAAAATAGTGATATTGATAAAAATGACAATGATGAGAAAAGTGATAAATGATGATCAAAAGAAACCAGTCAATGATCATTACAACAGTGTGACTTGTCTCATCCCTGTTCTCTGTCTACGTTTAGAACAACTCCATGGGTATGTTGTGTAACCAGTGTAAAGCAGGCTCATTCTACCTGCACCAGCCAAACCCTAAGGGTTGTACAGACTGTGTATGTATGGGTATAACTAATAACTGCTCTGGTACTGGCAGATATGTTTATCAGGTTAGTAGAATTTTATAATACTGTTTATAATTCACTGAATGGGTTCACTGGCCTATCTAGAGGAAGGTCACATGACATTCCTTTCAAAGCCAAAAAAAATCAAATCTGCCCATTGATAATGTCATCTGAAGTCATAGTGACAGTAATTTGCTATGTTAGGACTCCCCCCCCCCACCCCTCCCTTAATAACAAATCCAGGATACATCCCTGGAGGTATGCTGTTCTTTGTGAGAGTAATGAAAACATAGTGTTGCTTCAGCTAGATAGTCATTGTTCATGACCATCAGCACTGTTGATTGACAATCGAAATTATCATGGCCTACAGTAGCTTATTGGATCAAATTCTGGTTGCACTGATCACCTTGTGTCAGATACATGAAGTTTGGGTACAGTTTAGTGCTGGAAGCCTGAATAATGTTATCCACTACCAAGATGAACATTGACAGACTCATAGAAAACAAACCTTTCTTTAGTTAGTGAAACTTAATATCCACCTATGCATTTCAAAAGTCATATTGTACCTGATGGTTAACAAAGAAAGATATACATGCACTTCATAGCAAAATCACACTCAGTGTTGTTTTGCTTGTTTTGACAGCGTTCTTTGGTGTCAAGTCTTTGGGAGCTGTATGATGAAGATAACAAGACAACTATTCCAGTTGAAACCTCTGTTATGGTAAGATATAGTTGTGCCAAACAATTAAAAATTATAATTACTATTTTGTTAAAATTAAGTAATATAATTGTATTTACTGGTAACTTGTGGGTTGCATAGAAACAAGCAAGTTATATGAGTATGGTAAATTTGTTAATGTTAGTCGTTAACTTGGGGCGGGGAGGGTAAGTTTTTTTGACAACTTGGAGCAGGGAGAGTAAGTCCTTTTTGAGATGACCTTGACTTTGTTGATTAGGATTTCTGATGAAGAACAGTCAAACTAAATAATTGCATTGCTATGTTTATCTCACTTGCAAACTGATCTATAGTGATTTTCAAAAGTGATGGCCGCTAAAACCTTCAAGTTACTCTGCCATTGGCAGATTGATTTTTTATAGTTTGAGGCTGACCTGCACAGGCTGGTGCTAGTTGATTAGGGACTTCAGGGATTTTTATTGATCTCCTTTTTTAGAAGGTCTCTTCAACTACAATTATGAGTAAAAAAGACTCTCCCAATAAACTTATTTAATGTATTTTATTTCTTCATCATAGGCAATGGAAAGTGTTAATGTAGCTTTGATTACAGCCAATATCTCCTCCAGTCTGCAAAAACTGATCTGGCAGGCCAAGATAAACCTGACTGCAAGATCACTGGTAAGTTTTAATAGTCATCCCTGAGAAGAGGTTGTGGTCCACACACACTTTGATATGCAGCAGGCAACTCATTCTCTACTTCTCTTTCCTTTTCTGGACAAGTCAGAGTCACTGTGAATGGTCAATATAACTTGCAGTTAATCGGAAGCAAAGGTAGCCCAGACAAGGAAAAAAAGAGTTGTATGTGGATGATATTAAATTCAGTATTTGTCTTTGTTTTCAGGTATCATCCTATGGTGGCAATCTATCGTTTGCTGTTCATGTCACTAACCTATCTGGTGCTGTTGCAGTAGCACAACCTAAAGTGATCCTCAAGGTCAGTACATTATATGCAAATTATTGTACTTCAGAGAAGATCACTGGTGTTTTTGATTCCATAGAATAATTATGCAGATTAAATGCATTTACAGCTACTGTGCAGAGAGATTGTGCACTGCACTGATCAACATTCAACATCCAGCATTTGGCATTCTCTCAAACAACATTTTCAAAATAGGTTAATAATTATATATTAATTATTGTTCATTTTACACCTACAATCTTGGAGTGGACATAAATTTTGAGACACTTAGCACACTTAAACATTTCTTGAGCATGTTTGCTACAATATATCATTTTGATGGTATTTCATTGAGCCACCTCTCCCAACGCAATGTTGTGTTTCCTGAATGTGTTTCTCTCTCATAAATAACAACATTGATTGAGGTTGGGGAAGGGAGGATCAAATATTGCTCTGGACAGTCATGAAACTTTAAATTTCAAAGAGTCTTTATCTCCAACATTGTAGCTGTGCAGAGAGGCTCATTCCAGCCCAGATGTTTTCACTTGTTATTATTTGTATCTGAATTTTATTCTTTTTTTTTGCAGGGTGAAAAGGGAATTTCCATTGAACAAAGGTTTGCATCCGTTCCAATGGACCAGCTTACCACTAGAGCTGTGTTTATGAAAGAGGTGAGATTTTGGTCACACAATCCTTAATTTGTATTTGATAAATTTTATGTTAACAGTGGAAAGCAATCTGCAAAAGGTCTTTTCCAAGCAATCAATCTTTTCCAATTGAAATGAACTATAATTTGATGTCTATATTCACCTGCAGGAATCATGGTCTTATGCTGGAACCAACAATACTGTATCACGTGAACACTTTCTGCTTGTACTAGCTAAACCACTTGCCATTCATGTGACAGCCTCGTTACTAAGTGGTGGTGATGGTTACTACAAAACCAGGTATTTATGAATTGCAATCAGTGCATCATTCAGTCAATCAATCAATCTATAATCAATCAGCCAGTCAATCAATCATTCAACCAGTCAGTCCATCAATCCATCAATCAATCAATCAAAACAGCAATCAATCAATCAAACAACTCCATTCTATTAATCATTCAATCAAGCAATCAATCAATCAGTCATTAATCACTCAATCAATCAGTCATCAATCAATCAATCAATCAATCAGTCATTAATCACTCAATCAATCAATCAATAATTAATCAGTCATCAATCTATCAGTCAGTCATCATTCAGGAACTGTTTCATTCTAGTGAAAGGATTTACCAACTTATGACATGTGATTTAGCTGACCATTATTTCACTTGTCTTTTGTTTAGCTTTGGTGATATCAGTATATCTGATGTACAAGATAAAGCAACTATTCAAGGAAAAGCTGTTGATGTTGAGCACTGTAACTGTGGTCCAGAATACACCGGGCTGTCGTGTGAGGTACTGTCTGTGTGTTGTGGATTGAAGTCCAATTTGTCACCATCATGGTCATAATCATCATCACCGACATTATTATTAATCTATCACATTTCTGAAACATCACAGAACCAAATTTCTTTATTAGCCCTTTGACTATGTACCAAAAGATGATGATGATGATGATTACAATTGTTTTGATAATGATGCAGGCTACGTTAAAAGGCAAGAAATGGCCTTTACTTTTTTTTAATAATCTGTCGATTTTCCTTATCTGGCCAAAGCAAGCCGATGATTATCAATGATTGTATTTCATCAACCAATGTTCATTCTGGAAAATAAGCAATGACACTGTATTTATTTGTTTAGCAAGTGTAACCAATAACTTGGTCATTGTCAGCATTGTGAGCAGGATTTTTGCTCAACTCTCTGATTTAGCTCAGTCTATAGGAACATGGCAGGTCAATGAAGTTAAACCCAGGTAGCCAAAGGGTTCATAAGTGGCTGTGAGTCGTGAATGCTAGTATGGTCTCATGGTCAGTGTTTAATTATATAGAATCTATTATCATGAATTATTGTTTTCTTGTCTCCATAGCGTTGTGCACCAAGTCATCATCGTGTGAATGTTACTGGTGATTCATACTTTGGTAAATGTTCTCGCTGTAACTGTTATGAGCATACTCTGGACTGTCATGCTGATAGTGGCTTCTGTTATGTAAGTGATATATTTAGCATTTAGGAAATACATTGAAATCTTATAGGCTTGGGATACATATACTGGTTGGTGCTATGGTAACACAGATTTTAAAAAGAAAGATCTGAAGCTAAAATTATTTTAAAAATCAGAGAGAACACTTCATACACCATACCGAAATATGGCAGATGGTGCAGTTATCACAGAAACGAGGCTTGTCAGTTGTCGCACATCTACAGTGTTTTGTGTTGATCTGTTTATTGTAGTTTTACTTCAAATGGAGTAGTTTCCATGGGTTTCTGACTCTTTTTTCAGCAATAACAAGAAAAGCATACAAATGAACTGTTCACCTAGACTACTGACTAGCCATGTTCTGGAAATCCTCCACTGTTTTTTGATTCTGGGAATTATAAATCTGGTTGAGTAAAGAGTATTTCAGTATAATCACTGTTCTCGTCACAACCCATTGTTTTTACTCAGCATTATCCCAACGAATGCATAGGTCACACTTCAACAAACAGCAAACTGCATTATCAAAAATAATGCTTCTAGCTAAAAGCATTATTTTATAATTTATAATAATAATGCAGCGAGTTCCGCCTAGCAATCAATATAACGAAAACGAATAAGACAATGATAAGAACAATAATTATACTAGATAATCACTGAGGCACACAGCATTCGTGTGCCTCACGAATGCTGTGTGCCTCAGTGATTATCTATTAATTAATGCCAGTTAGTAATGTAGTGATTTTATCCCCTTTGAAGAAAACTGCATCCATTTTTTAATGTTAATTAAATGTTTGTTGTTGACAGAATTGTGATCACAATACTACTGGCAATCACTGTGAGCTTTGTTTGGATGGTTTCTATGGTAATGCTACTGATGGAACACCTAGTGATTGCAAAACATGTCCATGTGTGGCACCCAAAACAACCACGTAAGTGTTTTCATTGCAAGATGTATGCATAATATTTCTGTGATTGCAAACTTCAATATGAGAAATAATGTCAAATCTTGAAAACAAGTCTTGTTTGGTTTAATTATTTGGTATTTGTTGTTTTATTGTTATTGATGTTTTTTGTTGTTGTTTATATTTGTTTTGTTTTATTTATTCCTTTGCTTTGTGTGTCTGTATTTATTATTTGTTTGTTTGTTTTGTTGTTGTTATTGTTTTTATGTAAATATTCTCTTCCTGTATCTGAACAGTGTTCTTGTTTGTTTAGGTCACTGTGTACTGATTACTATGGCCAACCAAAGTGTACAAACTGTTCAGAAGGATATGAAGGACTGCAGTGTGACAAGTAAGGATTTGAAATGTTAATTTTGACAGTTGTTAGACAGTGCCAGAATGGCTGGGGGGGAGGGAACTCCTGGGATAAACGACTGGGGTTGCTTATCGGAATGTCACAAAAATACCCCTAAAAGATATAAGACATTTTTCAAATGGGTGCGGCTTCACAAATTTTTCATCTCTAAAAGATACCAAAATCATGAGTTTCAGTGGGTTTCAACCCTTAAAAGATACCAAAAGTGAGAATTTGGCAAATTTCATATTTTTGAACCCTAAAAGAGACCAAATCGCCAATTTTTACCCCAAAAAGATCTGATGAGCATCTTTGATCGTTTACCCCATGGGGGGCAGAATGGTGTCCAATGATTATCAGACTGATAATGTCTATGAGGCTTAAATATACTAGATATACCAGTAACTTGATTTTTTGTGTGTTTTGTTCAGATGTAAGATAAAGTACTTTGGTAAACCTCACCTGGTAGGAGGCAACTGTTCATTATGTCAATGTAATAACAATAGTGACATATGTGATACGATGTCTGGTGAATGTCAATCATGCAAGTACAATACTACTGGGTTTCACTGTGAACGTTGTAAGAATGAGACATATGGATATGCACTTGTTCAGAACTGCACAGGTAATATTTGGTCTACTTTCTGGTGCCTGTTGCTCAAAGCTTGATTAGAGCTAATCCAGGGATAACTCTAAATGTTTTCTTAAGAGATAACCTACGATTAGTGGTAATCGGGCTTTGAACAATCAAACCCTGTATTATTATCAAGTTGTGTATGGCTTTGATGATGACAATGGAGATAACAGCAAAGATGATGATGATAGAAACAATCATGGTGATGATGATGATTAACTTTATTTGAGTCTCAATAACTTATAGCATGACACAAGTGCCTTATGAATCAGAGAGACTTAATCAATATATGTACATGGGGCTAATGATGCCAATGGAGATAACGGCAATGATGATGGTGATGTTGACAAATATGGTAATGATGGTAATGAGAGTAATGGTGGTAATAGTGGTGGTGATGATGATGATGATAATGATGGTGATGATTGTGACAAATATGGTAATGATGGTAATGAGAGTGATGGTGGTAATAGTGGTGGTGATGATGATAATGATGGTGATGATTGTGACAAATATGGTAATGATGGTAATGAGAGTGATGGTGGTAATAGTGGTGGTGATGATGATGATGATAATGATGGTGATGATTGTGACAAATATGGTAATGATGGTAATGAGAGTGATGGTGGTAATAGTGGTGGTGATGATGATGATGATAATGATGGTGATGATTGTGACAAATATGGTAAGTAATGATGGTAATGAGAGTGATGGTGGTAATAGTGGTGGTGATGATGATGATGATAATGATGGTGATGATTGTGACAAATATGGTAAGTAATGATGGTAATGAGAGTGATGGTGGTAATAGTGGTGGTGATGATGATGATGATAATGATGGTGATGATTGTGACAAATATGGTAAGTAATGATGGTAATGAGAGTGATGGTGGTAATAGTGGTGGTGATGATGATGATGATAATGATGGTGATGATTGTGACAAATATGGTAAGTAATGATGGTAATGAGAGTGATGGTGGTAATAGTGGTGGTGATGATGATGATGCCTATGATGAAAATATAAATGATCATGGCTGTGATTAGTGATGGTGATTATAACAAAATCATCTGGTTAATATTGATGATTTCTCTATTCTGAACTGATGACCTCTTTGATGTACTATTCCAGCTTGTGCATGCAATTCTACTGGATCCAAGAACAACGTCTGTAACCACCGTACAGGGATGTGTGAATGTCAACCTAACATCAACTCTAGAGATTGCTCAACTTGCATGGTATGTAAGAACATGTTTGATATTAGTGTGTATAAAATTAAATCAACAGCTGAGTTTAGTGTCGAATGTTGTAAAGTAGCCAGTGCGGGTTTGTCTATACTTCCAAACCTCATGATGTCATACAATAAATAAATTCATTACAAGATTGACAACTTCAAAACTATGCATAATAATATAACAGCACAACTTTACTTGACCCAGAATGAAATAATGCCCTCAGATGTCGTCAAGCAATGCTACAACCTATTTTATAATGTAATCAAAACTTCATGTGTGTCAATATTGTGTATATTGTTCTTGTAGTTCAAAAGCTACAACTTCACTTCAACCGGTTGTACAGAATGTAAATGTAACGTCCATGGATCAAGTAACTTACAGTGTAACGAGTCTGGTCTGTGTGAATGTAATACTCATGCTCTTGGTGATAAATGTGATCGATGTGAAACCAACTTCTTTGGCCTCCCACATGCTTCATGTAAAGGTATGAGCTACTGTGATGGATTGGGTTTCCTGTGGTATTTCATTATAGAGCTCTTTGATAATTGGATTCCATGAATATATATAGATCTTTTTGCTAATTGGATTCCTCTACATTCCTCTTGAATATGTTTTTTTAATCAGCTAAAAGTAGCAAGAATTCTTGCTGAATTTTAGTGTGGCATGACAAGCCTCAATCCATCCTATCTTTGAAATTTCAATTATTTTGATCTCTAGCATGTGACTGTAACTCTACTGGTTCCAATACATCAGTACCATGTGATGGCGTGACAGGGCAGTGTCACTGTAAGCCTGGCGTGACAGGTCGACAGTGTGACCGATGTATGGTGATGCATCATAACTTCTCCTCTAGTGGCTGCACCCGTAAGTGTCATTGTGCTTTCCAAAATTAGTATGTTTGTTTGTCCATTCATTCATTCATTCATTTGTTAGTTTATTTGTTCATCTATTCAATCATTCATTCATTCATTCATTCATCCTTTCATTCATTCTTCCTCCCATTCATTATTCAGTAATTCATTCATTTATTTATTTATAAATGCATTCATTCTCTCATTTATTTTTTAGCCTGTGACAATTGCTCAAGAATAACTCTGCAAGGAAAACTGAACACAACTCAGAAAACCATCACATTATCACTGGAGAAGGGAACACAAGTTCGAAAACTGAGACCATTCAAACTAAAACTAACTGAAGTGGAAAACAGGATCAAAACCACAGAGGTAATATCTTTGCTCCTATACTCCTCTCTATTTTTTTATATTCTTCCTCTGATCTGCTGACTGTTCTTTTCCATTGTGTTCTCTTTGCTTCATGACACTTCTCTGTTTCTTTTCTTTTTCTTAATCTGAACAAATTCTTTTTGTTACAGGGTTTGGTAACAGAGTTCAACAAGAGAGTCCAAGATTTACAAGATGGCTTGGAAATACTTAAATCAAACACTTTGAACAGCAGTATTCACACCTTACAAAACAGGGTAAGGACTGTACAGTAAAAACCAGCATATGAGAACCTTTGTTGATTTTTCCAAGTCATTCTGAAAATGTTTTATTATAAATGGTATTTCACACAAAATCAGGCTCTCAAGGTTCTTAATCAGGTTCTTAATTTGTTCTGGTGATTGCAATTTATAAGAAAAAAGTTTGAAGTGAATTATATCACTTTTGAAATCACGAACTCAAGTCAACCTACCTTGAAATTTCTGGCTAAAGTGGTTCTTATGGGAAGGGTACTTAAAATAAATTCTTAAATAAGTTCTTAAATTAGAGGTTCTTTTACATGGGATTTTACTGTATTCTATTATTAGATGATACAACATCTCTTGTAGCGGTGTTACACAAAAGACGTTGAATGTATGGACTTTTGCACAATGCATGTAGAGTGATTTTATTAGCAAGCCATGGAATATTTATTTCTGGCAGGAGCTGTTTTTGGAGAGAGTTTTGCACCATTTTTTGTACCTGTGTCTTAAACTAGTAAGGTTTAAGTTTGATTAGTTTCCTGCAAGTTGCAGAGAGAAAGTATTGCACAAACTTCACTAAATGTTGATACACCGTGAACATCTCCCAATGGAACTTGCGCAATATAAGTTTTAATTTATTTATTTAATTTATTTATAACTAGCTTTTTATTTACTCTCCTCTTTTCTTACAGCTTTCGTCCCTAACAACAGAAGCGAATCGAATCAAACAAAACACAACTCTAGCTTTGAACAAAGTCCAGGAAATCAAGAATAAAACTGAAGATGCAATGAATTTTGTTAAAGGTATAATTGTAAATGTATTTTAATTTTTGCTTGACAAATGACTTATGACTGAATTTTGTACAAAACAGCTCTTTTATTCTCTTCAATATGTACATTGATTTAAATAATAATTGTACCGGTAATTAAATTATATAGTAATTGTGATAATTTTATTGTGTTATAATTTTTGATTAGATGTAAATGGCTTGACCACATCCATCGCAAATGATTTGAACAATCTGAAGAACTCTGCAGCCGATATGCTATCTATGACCAACACTACACTGCAAAGCACTTACACTGATGAAGCTACCAAAACAAACACTGAACTAGCGCGTGCTAAATATGTCAATGAATCACTGGTGAAATATGCCCGCGGCAATGTCACACACCAAACAGCAACAGCTGCTGCTTGGAATACCAGTATTGTTGGAGAGAGGAAGAGTTTGAATGATAAACTGGATGAATTTGACAAACTCTCTAAGCGTAATGATGCAATAACAAGACTGAACCAAGAAGTCAAAGTTTTGGTCCAGAATACATTGGTGAGTTTAATTCTGTTTAACCATACTTTATTACCAGTTGACAATTCTTGTGAATTGAGTTTTGTTTTACAGTAACACTCAACTAAATGTGAGAGCAGTTATGAATTGTTCAGATTGGTTGACTGTTTAGATCTATTTACCACTCAATATTTGGGCTGTAGTGACAATGGCAACACTGTACTGATTGGTTATAAGATCTATTAATCTCACATTTAAGGGATGGACCATTAGAAGTCAGTAAGGATGAAAAACAAAAATCTCAACATGGTTTAAAAATAACATACAAGGCCAAACATCCAAACCAACAACAACAACAACAACAACAAAAAAAAAAACAAAAAAAACAAACAAACAAACAAACAAAAAATTCAAAGGGTTTGCACCCAAGAAACCAAAAAAAAAAAAAAACTTGCACAATGAGCAAGCCTAAAAAAAGTATGCAAGGTTGAAACCTCCCCCCTCACTTTTCTAAGGGCCCATCCCTAAGCTTCGTGCTATCGTACTATAAAAAGTCACATGTTAATTCAATCTTTGTCCACTGCAACCAACAAATAGAGCCACCCCACCGAGCCCACTCTCTAGTTTGTTAAGAAACATTTTTTTCGATTTCTTTATATTGTTCTGACTTTTCTTGTTTATGGTTGTGTTCTTGTTATGCTGTTTATATTTCTTGTTGATATTTGCATTATTTGTTGCAGAGTTTAATTGCACAAAGCACAATAGCCCTTGCTGAGGCTCGTAAGCTGTTAGACCAAGGAAGACGCCCATTGGCTAGTGCTTGGCTAGACATCAGCCATGGACAGAAAAGCCTCAAGGTACTTTACTATCAACTTGATTAATTTTGCAGGGATGGACCCAGACATTTTGGAAGTGGGTGACATTAAAATAACCAAAAATGATCCCTAAATTTTGAAAGAGGGGAGGGGCACTAATCAACAAATTACTGATTATCAGTCAAAAATTAAAAGAGTTATGTGTAAAAATAAGTCAAAAGGGGCAGGCACCGGCCCCCCATCCCCCTCCTCCCTTGGATCTGCCTCTGTTTTTTACTCTATGTGCTGTTGTTCTAACAATAGGACATCTGTTCATTTATCGCTTTGATACCTCCTTCCCTGCCTTTTTGCTCACCTTTCTTTCTCAGACTTCATCTTAATGTCCCAACAATATTGTTTATGACAGGACACAGAGTCAATCATAACGGGCAATACAGGACTGAGTGCAAAATTAACAGGCCTCAAGACTAGTGTCAGCCAAACACAAACCCTGATACAATCAACCAATATGTCTGTGTATATCAATGGAACGCTACATGCCGCCAACCTGACTGCAGAAGCTAACCTTAGAAAAAGGTAAACACAAAGAACATCATATATAATACTTGCCTCATTCATTTATTTATTCACATTCATTTACATTCATTTATTCATCCATTCACTGATTTATCTCTTCATTCATTCACTCACTCACTGATTTAAATTCATTCACTCATTCATTCACTCACTGATTTATCTCTTTATTCATTCATCCATCCATCCTTCCATTCATTCGCTCATTCAATCATCCATCCATTCATTCATTCATTCTTTTATTCATCTATTCATTCATCCATTCATTCATACACATTCATTCATCCATTCATTCATACACATTCATTCATCCATCATTCCATTCATTCATTTATTCTCTCACTCATTCATTCCTATTTTTCTTCATCCACCCTTTGAATGTAACCAACGTTTGTGTGATGTTATTTGCCATTTTATACTAAGTAAACATAACTGTTCTTTTTCAGTGAACTAGACAGCGTACAGGACAACGCCAAGAGAGCAGTTGATGCCATCAAACAGTATGAATCAGTTGTCAAACTTGTCAATCAATCCCTGGAGACATCTGTCAAAGTCAACCAATCACTGCATGAGACAATGAAAGTGGTAGGAAAATGGACAACTACCATCACACTCTGTCTCAATCATCTTTCTCATTGTCATCATTTCATTGTCATGACAATATTGCTATAATTATTATAGACCATTGTAAAAATCATACAGAGCTGTTTTATTTTTAGCACAAAGCATGCTACTGTTGACACTGACAAACATTTTTCAATTCACTTTTAACACATTTTTGTGCTTTTCTGCTGCCTAGAATTGAAAAATAATACAATTATGATCATTCACCAAAGAGTGTGAAAAAGTCATTTAAAAATGTCTGATGACAACAGTAGTGTGCATACTCCGCGTTGTTTATTAAACGCTGTCAGTATCATCATTACAATTGCTAAATTGCCGTAATGTCATCATTATCATCATCACCATAGTTTTATCATCATTACAATCATTGCATCTACTATCATTTTAAGTTCTGGTTCAACATTGTTTACAGCTGAACGATTTTAGCAAGTCACTAAATGTCATGGAGAAGAGTGCCCAAGAAACTTTGAAGATGAGTCAAGAATTACTGAACAAGACTTTGACACGAAACACTGATATTGCTGGTAGGTTTTTATTTATATTTGGTCCTCTGAATATAGTAAGGCAGTACAAGTTAGCTTTAATGTTGTTTTTCAAGGTCTTCAAAGTAAAGTATCCACGGCAAACCAGACAATACTTGGTACGATATCCATTGGTACCCAAATCGATCAATATTACAACATTCTCCTGTCAAAGAGCAACAAGCTGATTGAATTATCTGAGCCTCGTGCACCCCAACATTCCATCATAACAAACACAATCAACGCAGAGTCATGGGTAGAGCAAGTCAACCTGAAGTGGGGCTCTATTGTTTCAAATGCTGCTGCAGTACAACAGGAAGTGAACAGACTCAACACATCAATGGCCACTATTAATAGTAACGCTGAGCATGCAGGTTCATTGATGCCACAAGGTTTTCTAGCAGGTATGTAATTATGATGGTGATAATGATGGTGATGGTGATGATGATGGCGGTGGTGGCTGGTGGTGGTGGTAACCTTGAGCATGCAGGTTCATTGATGCCACAAGGTTTTCTAGCAGGTAAGTAATTATGATAGTGATGGTGAAGATGATGGCGATGGTGGTGGTGGTTGCGGCGCTGATGGTGATGATGATTTTGGTGGTGCTGGTGATGATAATGTTGGTGGTGGTGATGATGATGATGATAATGATAAACATGATAGTTGTGGTGATGACGGTATAGAGTGATTTTAATGTTTTCTTGGAAGTTACTACTGCAATACAATACATGATGATAATGATTATTATGATAATGACAGTGGCGATGATCTGATGATGATGATAATGATGATGGTGGTTATGATGATGATGACAACAATGATGATGGTGGTCACAACCTGACCGTTTATTAGAAGTATGATTGACAATGATAGTAATGAAGCTGAAGTGAATGACAAAATAGACTAGTGTTTTTGATAATGACATGGATGATGGTGTTTTTGCACATGAGAACAATCATAGTGATGTTATTATTGATTTAATAGTCTCCAGAACAAATGTTGCATTACAAAACTTGACCCAAAACATCAACCAGGCAGCTATGGAGAAAAACAAGACCGCTGACCTACAGACACAGTTGACGTCAAACATGAAGAGACTACAAGACAAGCTTGTGCAAGCAAAAGCCAGGATAGCCAAGGTAAGCTCACCATTTTACTTTATTACTGTTCAACTCCTGTTTCTTACTACAACTTCACAATGTACAATTACAAAGAGATGCAATATTGTACACATGTTAAATAAACTGATGACTTCCAAATGAATAAGCGCTTATTAAAGCAGCCATCTCACCCACAATCCATTGCGCTCTTCACGCCAAACAAATATCCAGAAGACGCCATTTTTGATGACATTGAAACTCAATAAAACTGGTAAATAATCTGTTCGAAATCTTGAGCATACATACTTTCAGTCTTCGAATACTTAATTATTGTTTACATATTTTTCATCTATTTATTTGCTGCCATTATTTCGTATATGAACAATTACACTTGGAATGCATCGAAGGCAAATCCAGGGGGAGCATAGTAGACCAGTTCCCCCATTTTGATTTATTTCTATAGTAATTCTTTTATTTTTGTAAGTGATAATCAGTATTTTTTATTAATGCACCCCTCCCCCTGTTCAAAATTTTCTGATCTTTTTTTTATTAGTAGTACCCCCTCTTTCAAAATTTCAGGATCCATCCCATGTGCATCCTGGCTTAGACAGCTCCCCTAAGCAATACACAACCTTGCTTGTCAATGTCCAATAAGCATTTTCCTTCTAGCACTTTGTATTTTGTTTCATTTGTGATTGCCATATACTGTTCCTTCAGATCCAACATGCCCTTCGTCTTCAAGGCAAAACCTCCGTACAGTACACCCCCACGGGACGTGTTACACAGAAGACAGCGTTTAGCGATGTGTCATTTGACATCAAAGCAGACAGCGTCCAGGGACCTCTATTGTACATAGCAGAGAAGAATAGTGACCTGGTATGTTGACAGTTGTTGTGTGATAAATGGAGGTTGCATTTAATTATGATGATGTTGATAATAATTAACCATTTGTAGTCTCAAGGTGATCCAGTATTTCTACTAATTGAGAAGACTTTCTCTCACACTCACTACCCTTACATTCACTATTTTGCACACATCTTTGCACACAGTTGATTTTTGCGTTTAGGGAGGAAACCAGAGAACCTGGAGAAAAACCCTTGTGCCGTAGGAGAAAGAAGTAACTCTTATAACAAACTTTACTCACATATACTCCAGCTCCCGAGCCAGGGCTTGAACCTTACCATAGAGGGACATGGGGACCCATGTTAGACATGGTTACGCTGATGATGATGATGTTTGTGATGATGATGATGGAAATGGTGATGATGATGTAATTGATGGCGGCGGTGGTTATAACGAATGTTTGATATCAGTGAGAATGCAATTCTTGAACACCCTTTTCATCTCCTTGGTAGTACTTTGAATACCATTGCATTCAATATATATTAACTTTGTTAATCAACTTTTTATCAGGATAACCAAGTCAGTCTATCACTTGGGCTCGTCTATGGAGAGTTTGTCAAGTTTACCTATAACCTCGGTTCCGGGCCCATCTCGATAATAAATTACGAGACTCCCATACGACGAGGATACTGGTACCGAGTGTATGCCTCACGGTAAGTACCACATATCATGTATATCCCATGATGCATTGTGGTGGCATAAGAACACTCATAGCACATCCCTACATCCAGAAGTCTATTGTGAACAAAATATTATACAATCTGGTAGATATTGTTATTCAGACTATTATTCCAAGTATGGGTTGTAAAAAAGCCTTCTTAAGCTCATAAATCGATGTTCACTTTGTTGTCACTTTTCTTCCATGTGTCAACCAGACAGGGGTTCATTCTAGAACCTGTAGTAGCTAACAAAAACTTTAAACATGCTTCTACAACAGCAGATTGACTTCTATTCGTCAATCAAAACTTCGATTGACACACAAATAAAAACTGACTAATCACGATTCGTCATTGAGTTCGTACAAACATCGTTATGAGTAGACAGGTTTAGGCGAAGATTGAAAGCAGTTCAAAGTTTCGATTGAGCAAAATCGAAACAAACAGTAATTGGCATTCGAGTGTTAGAGCTAGTTCGCAGCAAAATGAAAATTGCAGTGATTTGATGCGTCCATGTTTCTAACAGTCAATTTCTTTTGTGTTTAGATTGAAAGAGACAGCCCGTCTGTCTGTCACTAACTATGCCAGCAATCAAACCAGTACCTATGAGAGTGCTAGTAATCTAATCCTCCCCTACAAGGTTACTAACTTTGCAGCTAATAGTCCTATGTTTATTGGTAGTCTACCTGATGGAGCCATGGTAAGATGAGACAATTGTGACATCAATATACTTGGAAAAATTAATGCATCTATCTCTTGACTAGTGGGGGAGGGATACTATCACGAATAGAGGGGAAGGACGTTTGTTGCTGTGTGAAAAGGGAAGGGATGGAATGGAAGGGGAGTCGTTCTCTTTTTGCCTTTTTTCTCTTTCACGTATAAAGCTTTCACCGAACGTTCACACTCTACAACCCCTCCCCCCCTCCTCTGCCAATGTTACTCTTTAAAGCTACTTCAAATTACACTGTCTGGGCAGAAAAAGCAAAACAAGGTTGTGTTGGCACTATAGGAATCAAACTTCAATATTTTGTACTGAAGAGCAATACGTATGGTTAATATTGTCGCATTATACATTTATTTTTCCAATCTTTTAAACCTCTTTAATGGTTGCTTGAGGTATTGTCTTTGTGAACTAACAATTTCTATTTGCTGTAGATCAACGAGACTCGACGCTATTTCTCTGGCTGTATTGATAACGTTGTGATCAACCAGCAGTCAATCAATCTATGGCAACCAGCTAAGGTCACTGGCAATAGATCTGTATGCTCAAAATGGTAAATAATGATTTACGAACCTACCTTAATATATCCATATTATATCTCTAAAGTATTTCTCTTGCAAGGGACAATACTCTTGAAGGACCACTTTTTTTCTTGACCCAGACATAATAACAAATATATGGCACTCTTATCTTAACAGTTTAGATTCAGCATCCACGCCTGGATTCTATGACATTACATCGGGTACAAGTTTCTATGGCAGTCCAAATACCTATGTTATTCAGAGTATGGGTGGATTTGACATCTCACAGAAGTCTGAAATGATGTTCCAGTTCAGGACATTTCAAAACGTGACGTCTATCATGAATGTGCGGGGTGATTCGGTAAGTAGCCTGTTAGTTCTTCTCTAAGAATATTTTGTAGTTTTTTGTCTTCTCAACATATTCTACCAGTATGGACAATTAATGTATTATCTATCAATCATTTAACCATTCAAGTAATAAATCAGTCATATCTTTCTGATTTTGTATCTCTTAATTCTAATACTATTTCTTTGTTTAGGCCTACATATACGGCATGTACATCAGTTCTGGTCGTGTGTTCTTCTACTTCAAAAACGGTGCAATCACACATAGCTTGTCCACCAACAAGACCTCTTACAATGATGGCCGCTGGTATGAAGTCCATGTAACACGTGGGCTCACAAACAGCACGCTGAGTGTTAAGGACATTGGTTCAGGCAGTGTTGATATTTCTCATTTGGTGCTGAATTCTTCGATTACTCTAGCTCCGGGAAGAAAGATAGTGTTTGGAGGCAGGAACCCCAAGAGGTAAGAAGCAAAATGATTGCATTTTAATCAAATACAAATTATATAGTACAGAGAACTTGTAAACCCTGTCTGTCCGTCCGTCCTCCTAAATCTAAAATAGCAGCATTAATCTAGACATTTGATATTAAGTAATAAACAATGTTTGCGTCTAATCTGTATCAGGTTTAAAACAGCTCGCTTGCAGCTCACACAGGAAAAAATTGTGATTTCCAAAATATAAACCCGTTTTTTCCTGTGTCACTGTTTTAAATCCTTATACAGATCAATACAAAATAAGTTGTCATCACCAATTGTACCTTTATTTTCTTTATAGTAACTTCAACGCTCCGATCAACAGCCAGTTTGCGGGCGCTCTTCGTAACATCAGTCTCTCAACAGCCAGTGGAGACATGGAAACAAGACAGCTGAACAACAATACATTACTGGAGGGTTCCAACCAAGTCAACTTCTGTGGTGTTTTGAAAGTTGTAAGTATAAAAACAATTCTACATTTTAACTTTGATGCTAACAGTAAATTGCCCCCATGCCTGGCATGTAAATGAACAATCTTACCTAATACAATCTTACTGGAGATTTCTTTTTTTCTGTGACAAATAAGCACTTACAACCATTTGATGTTTTTTTTGCTCCCGTCAATCAACACTCAGATTACCACCCGAACAACAAATGTCGGCTAGCATTTGTGTATCTGAGTTCTCACAAATGGAAAACTGCAGTAAAGAGAGTGTCCCAGCCTTAATAATAGAACTTGACAGGTCGGTCAACATTATTATTAATTTTATATTTCGTTATCGTTTCAAGGTCGAGCCGTGCATTCGTTTCATTGGCAATAGCTACGCTGCTGTGAACACTGGGATCAAGACAGTGAATGTGCTATCGTTCAAGTTCAAGACATTGAATCCTAGTGGAGTACTGGCCTATGGATTTGATGCCTCTTTGGTACGTATGCCCAACATGAAGTAAACATCACTAAATTGCCTCACTATTCATTTTGTATTAATTTTCTCTGTCACGCACTATCATTCATTTATTCACTCACTTTGATATTCCTTCAATTCATTCATTCGATTATTTATTTCTTAATTCATTTATTCTTTAATTCGTTCATTCATTCATTTATTCATCCATTCATTCATTCATTCATTCATTCATTCATTCATTCATTCATTCATTTCATTTTCATTCATTTACACATGTTATTTTCATTCATTCAACTATTTATTTCTTAATTCATTTGTTATTGAAGTTCATTCATTCATTCGTGCATGTATTCATTTATTTATTAGTCCTTGAGTTTCATTCGTTCGTCCATTCTTTATCTTTCCCAGAACTACTATTTCTACCTTGCTCTTTTCCACGGCAACCTGTACATCGTAGCAACCAATACAACAAACAATGCACAGGCAAGCTATACCACAGGAGAAACTCTCAACTGTGGTGATTACCATTCTGTACATATTGCTATAGCAAACTCGCGGTAAGTATAGCTTGGTAGTGAACAGATATCAGTACTTACTGACATCACCATCGTGTTTTCGTCTCATGTATCATGGTCATCGTTTCATCAGCAATGTCCTAATTGTCATCGTTTTCGACACAATTCTCATTACATACCTATTTCCAAAAAGGTTGTCCTTGGATTTTTCTGAATACCTCATGCTAAAAACTGAATACTGCATTCCAAGACCGAAATACATTTTTGACAATTAAATGCATTAAATCGAGGAGTGTAATGTAAATTGTGGATAAAATGGATTGTGAACGTAAATCTTTGGAATATGGAGCCGACATGCTTGCAAATTAAGATGATTATATAAATATGCGTTTATATATCGTCAACACTGTGCATTTTGGTCTTGGAATGCAGTATTCAGTATACAGTATGCAGACAAACCCAATGTAACCTTTTTGGAAATCTTACCACCATCGTCACTATCAGCTGTTCCACCTGCTATCGTAATCATCATCATCATCATCATCATCACAATCATTGTCATCATTATCATCACGATCATATCATCATTATTATCATCATCACAATCATTGTCATCATTATCATCACGATCATTATCATTATTATCATCACCATCCCAATCATTATGGTTATCATGAGTATCATCTTTATCATCGTTGTCATCACTATCACCACTTTTAACTTGTCAATAACTTGCACTTCCCTTTTAGATTGAGAGTAAACCTTGACACTCGTTCTACACCAGTGATCAACATCCCAGCCAGTGGACCTATACTAATCAATGGTACTCTATACATTGGTGGCTTGCCAGCTTCATACAATGTTTCTCTTGATATTCCTGTAGTTGATTCATTTGTTGGTGGAATGAGAGATCTACTTGTTAACACCAGGTATGTCTATAGTTACAGGTCTACAATGGCGGCCAAAATTGTTGAGAAAACAGTAAATTATGACAAAAATGCCTCTATAGCGTGAAAAAACCGACCCCTTCTTTCCTAAATCAATCTGGAAATACTTCATCCTCATCGCAAAGAAAGCAACATTGGGCCGAGAAATGATGTAAAAAAGAGAATCTACGATAGTTGACAGTGTAATCGAGATGACAATTCTGTGTTAAAACCTGGGGCCCTCCTCTGTATAGGGATTTATCCGCTGGATACCGCTATCCATGCTTCGTGCAACTGTCCCCAGAATGCTAGTTTGGACTTGTGTCATTTGTGAAGTCTTGCTTGATTTGGTGTCGATGATTTTGAAAGTAGGCCAACAGTGGTGAATATTTATGATGTCAACAGTGCTGCGCTGACAAGGATGATAGTGATTACAATAATTGTGACAATGATGATGATGACTGATGATGATGACTGATGATGATGACTGATGATGATGACAATGATGATGACTGATGATGATGACAATGATGATGACTGATGATGATGACAATGATGATGACTGATGATGATGACAATGATGATGACTGATGATGATGACTGATGATGATGACAATGATGATGACTGATGATGATGACAATGATGATGATTGATGATGATGACAATGATGATGACTGATGATGATGACTGATGATGATGACAATGATGATGATGACTGATGATGATGACAATGATGATGACTGATGATGATGACAATGATCCGGTCTGTGGCAAATGTTAGCTAGTGTCCAATCCCTTGCGGCCGAGTGCACGTCCAAAAAACAAAATGGCGGACGTTAGCGTTTGTACTGAAAAGCATTGATTATTTACAAGGCTCTGGTGTATTTGTTTTAAATACTACTACATGTCTATGAATAGTTAGCTGTTGTCAGACATCTGTTTTCATATTTGATGGCAATTGTGGGTTAAATGGGTCAGGTAAAATTACAAAAGTTGAGAGTTATAATTTGACAAGTTACAACCAAAGCAAGATTTGATTTCCTTAAACGTATTATTTATTGATGAACAATTTTGTGAATATTTATTTGTGAGTAAGCAGTTGATAGCAATTTTCAAGTCTCTACCATGCATTCATTTGCGTTTATTTATTTATATATTCATGCGTCAACTGGCTGATTCTTGCATACATGTTTTCATTCATGTAGCACTCTTGTTTTGCAATTGCTTTTTTTTTTTTCATCAGTCTAGAAATTTGTCATCTAACCACACATCTTTAATTTTAACATTCCATTTACTACATGCAATTTTCATCCATTCCTACCTTTTTGTGCACTCAGAATCTGCTCAATGCATTTATTTAATACTCATTCATGCATTAATGCATGTATTTTTTCATCCACCCATTCATTTTTCTATTTCCTCACTGAATCAATAGCTCATTCATTCCTTCACTCTTTACTTCTAATCTTTCATTCAAAAGTCTGTACCCATTGATCATTCCTCTATAATGTCTATCACTAAGTTGACTTCATTCTTGATTTACTAATATTTTTTTGTCTTCATTACATCCATGCTTCTGTCCATTTCTGAAGTTTGTTCATTCATCAGTATTTTATTGAAGTGGGCGTTCATGTATGTTTCTGTCTTTTTATTGAAGTCGGTGTTCATGTATGTTTCTGACTATTGAAGTCGGTGTTCATGTATGTTTCTGTCCATTAAACTAAGTTATAATTCAGTTGCATTTAACTAGGGAATAAAGATTTATTGAGCAGTGATGCTTTGGTGTCAAATTGACTTTTGATAGAATGTGTTTATTTTTGCATTCCACACCAGGTTTTTCTAGCATCAATGAAGAAAAAAAACTTTATCTATACATGTACTTGAATGTTAGTGCCTAAATATGTTGATTATTCTAGCCTGTAATTATTTTGTGATAGAATCATAACTGTAGACTTTTTTTCTTTCTTGTTGTTATTTTTCCCTTAAGTTTGTGAAAGATGCATCAAAAAGACTACCTACAACTAAGTGAATGACTCTTACTGTGCATTTTTCTTTTGCAAAAAAATCAAAATACAATAATTTATTAAACACATGCAAACAGAAAACAGACAAAAATGAAACCAATATATGTACATGAATTACAACAACAATACATAAATGCGATGAATATATGATGAAGCTGATTCTATTTATTAATCTACTTTGATGACAATAACACAATCACGAGGTGGGGGGTGGGGTGAAACGTTACAATTAACTGATACATAATACTGAAGTCAATATTACTCAAATCATGTTGTGAAATGTTCTGTCTTTTAATCACTGTTTGAATCCAAACAAGCATTTGAGTCAAATGAATCTATCCTTCATTAAGCACAATAAGAAGATGACTTTAGACAAAGAATGGAAGTAGGCAGTCCCCATTTATGTACTTGTTGACTGCAAAGAAGATGAGACAATAGCACTTGAAATAATTCACCTGAAAAAAGCAGAAAAACAAAAGTGAATATTAAAAAAAAACTAAATAGACATATGTTGATATGATGATCAATCATTAAATATAGATAACACAGTAAATTATAGATCTATCAGAAAGCAGCAAAGAATTACAGACTATTTCAAATATTCAATGTATTACAATGAATAATCCAGTTTCATGTTATTCATTGCTCAGACTAAGCCTCGATAGTATGTGATAGATTCTTTTGTACGAGGTACATCCCGTGGGAATGAACCAATCCAAAAACAATATAAACACGAATGGTTTTGTCTTAGCCTGAGCAATGAAGAACTTGAAACCGGTCTATTAGGAAAAAATGGAAAACGTCAGTGGCAAGAGGTGCAAGCTTGAAGGGGATCCTCACTTCTGAGCATGATAAACAATTCTTGTAGATTCATGGGTCAACAAATCACAATAATGGAGAAGAAGAGCTGCTCTATTATCCATGGCAGGGACCACAGAGTATGTTGACAAGTGAGGGGGCTGACAGCCAAATGATAATAACTTTTTTCTTAGGTCACAAAGAACAAGACATACACGGCAGGCAACCATGTTAAAAAAATGATAATATTACAAAAGAAGAAAAAAACGTTTGAGGATAATCATTATTATCTTTGAAAACTTAATTTAATTATCTTTACCATTGCTATTATTATATATTTTTAGTGAATAGATCATTTATTATAATTTTGTAAATTAACATTTGATAAATTGTAAAGTGCATCGAGAAATATTGGGATGCGCTTAACAAGAAATAAATTATTATTATTATTATTATTATTATTATTATTTGGATTATTTGTATTTCTATTCTTTAGCACTAAAAAGTGGAGGGCAGTCCCTGCAGGGTATTGTTTTAAAAACAAATGGAACATAAAACAAGATGACATAACAAACATACTATTAACTGTGATGAGTAAATGTAGTAAATTAACTTATTGTGCCATTATGAACAATACTTTTTTTTCATTTTGTCAATATGCACATAATCAAGATGTACAAGAAATAAGGTAGATAGCTGAAAAGTTGTACATTAAAAAATATCAACACTCAAGATCAATTGTCAATACACACGATTTTATATTTTATAATAAAGTGACTGAATTTAACCATGGATCCATGATGAAAACACCACATTTAAAATATTTTTAGAGTTTGAATTGATATTTGCCGATATCTATGTGCATATACAACAGTCTAATTATAACATAGAATGGCTTACCTCGAGCAAATTCCGAGATTGTGTCGAAGTGTTTGTCTCTCTGGAAAGCGGGTCATCTATAATTTTGTAGCCAACATAATCAGCAACTATCACGTTATTGGATAGGCATAATTCTTTTCATTTTTACTCATTTTTGGGACATTCGTGGCAGGTTATTTGGTGGAGGTGCTAGCAGCTAGAAACCAATATGGCGCCATTTCCATCATCAGTGGCTGATACTAAATAGCGATTTTTTTCATCTTTCTACACTGTTATTCTTCATATTTGTTTAAATGCAGAACTTCAGCCCTAGATAAATCTTTCCTGATAATAGTAGGGGTATTGTTAAAGATATATTTGCAATTTGTCACGAAATAATCCCAAACACAATTGACAGAAGTACAAAGTAATGTCCACGGCTCACTCAAAGTAGGGTCAACAGTGTTGAAGTGTTTGAAGTAAATATCCACATAGGATCTTTGCAAATAACTCGGACATAGTCTTTGAGAGTTTTTATATGGGATAGGCATAACAGAAATCTTCACAAAAGTCCTTGTATGAAGTAAGCTTTGCTTGATTTGAGCGCTATTCGTGAAAATAACTACTTTTGTCGCCATTTTGATTTTCACCGTGCACAATCCATACACCAAAAAAGCAGATTTTTTCCAGCTGGAATCGGTTGAAATTCAACATCCATTGTCTTTAGTGACCAAACCTTCATATCATATATTTTTTTCTGTCTGTTAGCCTTAAATTTGTAGGATAAATCCATGAAAACTGTATATAAAAACAAACAAAAATCTTCACTACCTCGATGGAATGATTTTCTCTCTCTCAGCCAATCAGAACGCTCGAACTCAAGCCCTCGACATTTGCCGCAGACCGGAATGATGATGACTGATGATGATGACAATGATGATGACAATGATGATGACTGATGATGATGACTGATGATGATGACAATGATGATGACTGATGATCATGACAATGATGATGATGACAATGATGATGACTGATGATGATGACAATGATGATGACTGATGATCATGACTGATGATGATGACAATGATGATGATGACAATGATGATGATGATGACAATGATGATGACAATGATTGTTGTGATAAAGATGATAAAGATGGTTGATAATAACGATGACATTGACATCTAACTGATTAACTTTGTCAATTCTAGGGCTCAAAATATCTTCTCGGGCACAGCCGATCAAGTTTCCCTCGCTGGATGTACACCACAACAAACAGTCCTTCCCACCCCTAAACCAACCATTCCACCACCCACCCAACCCCCACCTACTTGTGGTAGTCGTTATCCGTCATTACAACTATCAACAGCTGCAAATCAAGTCAGGCTTGGTCCTGGTCTGTCGTATATTGGCTTTAATTTGACCAGAGAAGTCTTGAATTACATGCTATTCCAGTGAGTAGTTTCTTATATGGTAGGACGTGATCGTCGTTAAAGTACCCCTCAATATACCAGAGTCTTTCCATGGTCGATGTGGCATCAAAATATGTTTGCCCATAAAAATTGGGCTTTTCGAACTAAAAAAGCCAGCCTAAAAGATGCCAGATCACTGGATTGACCGCTAAAAGATACGACGAACATCCCCGCCCGTTGCCAACAAGACACCCTGGGTCCGAGTCTATGCACTTACTGCACATTACTGATCCTTGGCGTATATGAGCATGTACATATGGAATATGCGCCTTATTAATACTAAATTATTGTGATTATCCTATTGTCCATACTGAAAACATGTTCTATTCTCTCGCTGTGCAATGTGCAGAATGTTTCTGTGAACGTTACTAGACCAGTTCTAATTCTTCCCTTTAACTCCCAGACATGTCATCACGATTACTTTCCGATCTCTCTCGCCAAATGGAGTCCTCTTCTATGCTGCTGATAACCTAAAGACTCCTTCAAGTTTCATTGCCATCGAGCTCGTCAATGGCCGTCTTGTTTTCAAGTTCAACTACGGTGGTGGTCTGGTACGAGTACAAAGTAAATTAAATACTTACGCATCGAGTGGGGACTGGTACAAGGTAAGCTACGTGTTCATTGCATATGTGTGGTTGGCAAGTACTTCATGTATGCCTTGATTATAAAAATCTGCATATAAACAAATGTACAAAAGGAAATATTAAAAAAGGAGATAATCAATAATATCATGCATAAATAAAGTAAATAAATAAAGTACAAAAAAAAAATGAATGACTTCTTGACAAAAACTCCGAATCTGGCATATATATGAGGACATGATAATCAATGACTTTATGAAGTACTTACCTGTGGTATAATTGTTTGGAATAATGGTACAGTTTCATATTCTTCATTGCTCAGGCTAAGCCTCGATAGTATGTGAAACATTCTTTCGTACGAGGGACATCCCGCGGGAATGCACCAATCCAAAAACAATATAAATACCAATGTTGTGAATCTTTTGTTAATTTACCTACAATTGAGACTTAGCCTGAGCAATGAGTAACTTGTACTGGTCTGTTGTTGGAGGGTGAAATTGTTTGGGGTTTCTCGATATATTTTGTGAGCCCTTTTAGTACCAGGGTCCGGTTGAACGAAACATAAATAAAGTTATCCACTGGATAAAGCTATCCACTCCATAGAATTTCTTTAGAATTTATCCGCTGGATAGCGGTATCCAGGCTTCGTGCAACCGGCCCCAAACATTTTCTTTATTAAATTCAAGTTTCACTTCGTCAAAGCCTTTCCTCATCAATGATCTTATGGTCAGTTCTTAATTGTTTTGCTATTTTGTTACCCTGCTTGGAAGAGATTTCTCAAGATGAACCTGTTTAACATTCGTCAGCATTCGTCAGCATTCGTCCGAAAGTTTGGACCAGAATATTTAGATGGTTGGCTGCTTTTATGGCGTCAGCTCGCGCGAGCTCGACTAAAAACTAAACACGCACTTGCACAGGTTTCTTTTGAGAAACCTGCCAAGCAGAATACTATTACGTTGACATTTATTTGTTTGTTTCAACCTACCAGGCTCATTTCGTAAGGATTAGTCAATTTGGAGCTCTTCTTGTATCAACCATCAACGACTATAACAACCACAAAGTGAACAAATCACTGCCACTATTACTCAATTCTCCGGTGTACTATGGAGGGGTACCCACGGGAATAAATACTTCAATGCTCGAGGTATAGTCAATGTCCAATGAAAGTAGTTTATTGGTAATTATCCTGCTATACAAAGACCAGATAAATCCCTAACCAATGGATGGATATTTTTACTCGATTCTTGTTTAGAGGGACTGACCTCGAGTCCGTTCGTTATTGCCCCTCACAGTATTAATATCCGTTTTGTTTTTATTCTCTTTTTAGTATGTTATTGTACACTGTGTGGAAGTCTCTATAAATGAATGAACGAATGAATGAACGAATGAATGAATGAATGAATGAATGGATGGATGAAGGAATGAATGAATGAATGAATGAATAAATGGATGGATGGATGGATGTTATTGTACACTGTGTGGAAGTCTCTAATAAATGAATGAATTAATTAATTAATGGATGGATGAATAAATAAATGAATAGATAGATAAATATATAAATAGATTATTATTTAGAAATTCTATACAATATTTCAATATCTCAACCTCCTGTGTGTCAGACACAAATTGGGCGAACGCCATTCTCTAGTTGTCCTCAACTTGGTAGCTTTTTTAATGAATACTGATATCTTGCATTTTGCTAGGCCAAGAAACCTAATGGAGATGCTATCAATTTCTATGGCTGCTTGGAAAATCTGGACATCACTTCTTCTAATCGATCGCAGGTTATGAATCTTAATCCAAGGTAAGTTTGCGATGCTGTGTGCTCCGATTATTAAGTAATTGAATAATCATTAATTGTTCTTCTTGTTGTTTTCAGGAAAGACTTTGACCCTGGGTACAGTTCTAAGGGTAATGCTTCATGCTACAAGGCTGCACAGCCACAGGCGTCCTTCAATGGGCGATCATACATCAAACTATGTAAGTCATCCACTATAAGTCACAAGTATTTTATATCAGATAAAAACGTGTCGCAACTTCTTTCCCAGTAAAGTGCAAATATATGCGAAACACTACGTGAAACCCCTCTATACCGGCCACTCAATATACAGTGGAACCCCCATACACAGGCAACTCAATATACTGAAATTCTCTTTAAACTGAACACATTTTTCGGTCACAAATTAAACATTTGTCTTTTGTAAAATTAACATCAGTAAACCGAATCCTCAAAACTGGACATTTTCGTTCTTTCCAGAATCTGAGGGGGGTTTCTGTATTCAGAATTTCCGTAACATTGTTCTGTGTTGAATAAAACTAAAATTTCAATCTGACATTGTTTGCACTCCATTCTGGGATAATTCATCACTCATCAATTGTTATGATTTGTCTTCAGATGAAAACTACAAGCTAACAGACCGAGTGGATGTCACAATGAGTTTCCGTACGTACATCCGCACTGGGCTATTGTTGGTTTGGACCAATAAGACAGGGCCTGGTGCAGTTACCATGGAGCAACTACAGGGACAGGTAAGACGATGGTGATGATTACGATGGTGATAATGATGGTGGTGATGGAGGTGATGATGGTGGAGGTGATGATAATGATGACGATCGTAGTGGTGACTAATGGTGCGTTTTGTATGTTTTGTTCTTGTAGATGTTCTCAGGAGTTAATCTCCATAAAATTGTAATGAAATGAGAGACAGATTCATGGTAGTTTTTATAATCTTTCAGGTCGTGCTAACCTTCACATCAGAAAGTAACAAAACAATTCTCCGGTGGACTGACCCCGATATTTCTGCACAACAACAGTACAATGCCTCGTACAAACTATGTGATAACAACATACATACTATTCGAGTACAACGACAGCAATCGACAGTAAAAATAACTATAGACAATCACAAGGAAGAATCATTTACTATCCAAGATGGCTTCCAACTCGATGGAGATTTGTACATCGGTGGCGTACCAGGTAAACAGCAGAGCATTGTTTGTTCATTTATTTTTGTTTTGATTCAACATTTCAATAAGTTCATTAATTCATTCTTCCATTCAGTCATTCATTCGATTCATTCGACTCATTCCTTCGTTTCATTCATTCATTCATTCATTGATTCGTGTCATTTATTCATTCATTCATTTGGATACTCATTAATTTATCAATTAAATAAATATCGTTCTTGTCATATTCTATCATTTAGGTTTCCACGGATGCATTTATCCACACACGCGTACATTCAAACTGTACTGCATTTTGACATTGTCTATTTATAATGTATTTCAGATGGCGGTGGCTTTCCATCTCATACTGGCTTGTCTAAAAGACGATTCGAAGGATGTGTACAACGTTTGATTGTTAACCTGAAACATGTGGACCTTGTTCGCGATCCAGTAAGCCAAGAACAGATCCAACCAGTCTGCCGAGGAAAAACTGCATAGAACAGAGAGTTTAGTGTGGAAACATCATACCAACTAGCTTATACCAAGACTAGATCAAAGAATAATTTGACAATTCTAATAATTTTTGAAATAGAGGACAATACACACAGACTGATAGACTGACAAGTAAAAGATACAGACGGCGCAGAACTGAAACAACAACAAACGCTGCTTTAGTTATTTGAATGATAACGTTACAAAAACTATCAATGAATATTGAAAGATAGATAAATAGAAAAAACACATGATATATTACAGTGAGGACACTCGAACCATGAACACTTGTCATTATTGGGTTTTTCATTTTCTGAGCTTTCTACTGCTTCAAATCCTCTAAAAAAGTAGATTCGAACTCAAATGCACTCAGTTATGAAAATGAAAACGTTTTCAGATCGATTCACTCAAAGGAAGCATGTTAAAACAAGCGCAAAGTGTT
The DNA here is from genome assembly GCA_918843875.1 of Diadumene lineata. Taxonomy (NCBI): domain Eukaryota; kingdom Metazoa; phylum Cnidaria; class Anthozoa; order Actiniaria; family Diadumenidae; genus Diadumene; species Diadumene lineata. The sequence continues at coordinate 6,607,202 of OU974079.1, forward strand.
CACGGTTCGAGTGTCCTCACTGTAATCATGGTCAAACATTCCATAAAATCCTGAAAATAATTTGATCACGAGAACGGTTTTTGAAAGCTGTTTATTCAGTCGCCTAAAATCAGAAACTCAAAGGGGATTGAAACATGCAGCGACATCACCATTCCTTTGGTTCTATGGTCAGATATATTCGAATTTTCGTGAAAAATGTTTTCTCAAATAAAATTAATATAGCTATTATGCTCCCAAAACCTTACAAATTAGATAAACGACATATATTATCTTACGGAAGAAAAAAATTCTTCTAAAATCTTATGAAATTTCGCAATATCTTTAACTTTACATTTCAATCGATTTATGAGTTTCTGCTAAAATCGCATTTGCTGTACAATAATTTCATGAGTTCCAAATAAAGAATAAAAAATGTTAAAACAATGTGTGCTTTGTTTGTATGAAAACCTAATATCTAATATCCAAGTATTTTCTTGAGCATTGTCAAAACAACTCAACTCAACCTTCAATCATTAGGTAATATGTACAACGACGGTGTAAAACTGTTTGACACAGTGCTAATGAAACTATTTTGGAAACACCAGAAAAGTATCCTGTTTCGCATATATCTGCTTCACAATGTTCTAATGCAAAAACCACGACCCGACCCACTTTGTCGTTTCTTGGATGCCAGCAAATGTTCTCTGTTCATATGATTTTTAATGTTTCAAACGTTTGCTCTCTTAGTTGGGGTCCCTGTGTCTTTCAGTGGGTTTCCTGTGCTTCTAAACAAAATTCAAAATGGCTACCATGTTGTGATTCGACGGTTATTCGTTCACTGCAATCTCTGGAAGTTTTTCTCGACTTTTGTGGTCGTGGATAGCAGAAAATCACCAAAATAGTATCAACAAAAAGTACAACAATCACAAATAAGGTAAGATTTCGAAATATGGTTATCGATGTCGGAACTTTTGTTTTTTTTATAAAGAAAAATTTACGGCGGATACCTGGAAGTTCAATATTAATATTTTTATCTGGTTATTGGCAATGCAGTTTAAAAATATGTGCATATTTATAAGATTAATAGATTATAATAGCAACTTTTTAGACATCTTTTATACATAACATCGCGGGAACATTTTAGAAATTAGCCAATAAAAGAATGAATGAATGAAATCTTCATTTAACGACCGAATATTGACATATTTGCAACAAAAACTTTGTTTGCCTTCAAACATTACAGAAATGTATATTTCGCGTTTCTTTTAATACAATTCTACTCTGATTCTAATCAACTTATGAATGAAGTCAGTGCAAACCAATATTAGATACTCTAACAGATTCGGCAATCGGCGCTTATTCGCCTGATGGATTGATAAACTTGCTTTATTCAATTTCCTGGATATTGCTCATTACCGTTGGTCAAATTACGGATATTTTCTTCCATTTTTTTCATCTAAGTCCTATTTGTCCTAGATTGAAAAGCAATTAAATTTGTTTTCTTGTATTTTAAAGTCAATTTGCAGCAAAAAGACGAAAAATGTTACACTGTAAACGTAACTTATTAGAACCCAGGCTCCGCGCGGTATTCAAGATGGTCAAATTTTCCTTCAACTTCGCCGCAAAATATCTCGAAAACAAAGACGGTGTCACAGGGATTTGTGTTCCCTTGAGTTTTGTGTTCCCCGAACACTGTGTTCTAGTGTTTTGTGTTCCCCTCCCTCCCAAAAAGATTTAAATTCAACGAAAATTTAACTAAGTAGACATTAATTTTCTCAAAACTCAAAGAAGATACAGAGGAAACCGTACAGTCTGATCCTCAAGAGAAGATTCGAAGTGATTTCATGCAATATTTCGGCAAAAAGATGTCAAAACAACAAAACACCATCGCACCTTCATCTCATTTCAAAAATTAGCACAGAATTTCATCACAATAGGCAGAAAATCGACTGTGAAGAGGAAGATAAGTAAAATTCAAATTCTAGAGGCTTTGAAAGTTAAAAAGGCAAGTCAATTTGCACAAATATGATGAGCTTTGAATTCGCGAATTAGTCACTTATGGACAAACTCGAAGGTTTACTGATGAACTCAATTATTGAGATTTTTTGCAAAAAAATATGAACGATAAAAACAGGACTTTTCTATCCTGTTTAGTCACAAAACCGTCTAGAATTGGAATTGTAAAAATTATTTTAGGTCCTTTTATCACCTTAGATTATGGCAGTCGACTTTCGGCAAGATTTGTGAAGAATTTCCTTCATAATATTGCAAGGATTTTCTGTTCCAAACCTCTTTTGGAAGTGAATTACAGATTACTTTCCATTTGTCTGTTTTTTTATACAGTTGAACGTGTTTTAGTCGGCTTTTCATTCAATATCTAATGGAAAACGTAATTGTCAGGGGAGGGGTGGGGGAACACAAATCCCTGTGACAACGGTGACCCCTATTTTTTACTTTTGTGAAATAAAGCTAAGACCAATCAGCGCGCGAGAATTTACGTGATTGTGGAATTGTTGCGATGACAACACGAATTTTTCCGAGACGATTAGCGCGCGCGCGAGTAAATTATGACAAAATTGATCGAAGATGACATCACAATGTCAATTGACGTCACGTTGCAGATTGCGAACAAGAACGTATTCTACTGACTACACGCGAAACATTTCCAGGTTAAAAACGTATTCTACTGACTACACGCGAATCATTTCCAGGTTAAAAGTAATATTTTGCGGCCAGCGAAGAATCCCTTCTATTATGCGCAAGGAGTAATCAACTCAAGTTATTAAGAAAAACGTATTTTGGGAAGCGGTGACCAAACTCGAAAACAATGCTGTTTTGCAAATTTATTGACAGCAAACACCAATCGGCCCAAACTCTTTTTTTCTCTGACTGTAATATGTATGTAGATTCTATTTAGGTATTAGGTGATTACCAAACCGCTTCAACGATGGCTTTTCCAAGTATTTACGAAGATGCCAAGAGATAGAGCATTCAATATTTGCAAAAAGATGATTCGACCGTCAAAAGAACAATTTTGTATAAATTCGTTTTAAAGGTGTAAAAAAGTGTTTTAGTACGTGGCTCTCTTTATCTGTTTACAAGGTGAGTAGCATTGTTTATTTGTTAATGTAAAAAAACATGACTTAGTTAACTGACTCGAGTAGAAAAAAGTCAAATTACTGGATCGAAGTGGTTATTTCTTTGTGTTTATTTATGAGTTGGTGTATGCGCAGTTCTTCTCTCCTGAGTATAATTTGAATTGACATTATACCACAATATATTGGCCTTAGAGCCATTATCACTTCATGCTTTTGTCACCAATTCGAACAATTTTGGTCGTTAGCAGCTGGACTAATCGGACAAGATCAATAATACTAATAATTTATTTCTTATTAGCGCTTTGTGAAGCGTTATTGCAATTCGAAAAAGATGAAGCTTACGGTGACGGTGTACTTAATAGGCAGTACAAGCTCGCCGAGCCACTTGTGCAGAAAGACCTCGATAAAATAGATAAATAAGATAAGATAGATAAAATAAGATAAAAAACGAAGACAAGTAATTGAAAACCTAACCCGGGTTTATATATCAGTCCCGCTCTCCCCTGTTGATATCATTGCCAAATGGAAGGATTTAGGGCGTGGTTGATTTTTAAACAACAATAGCAGTTACTTCTATTGACAATGAAGGAGAAACAGGATGACCATTTACAATATATTAAGTTTTATCACCACCGTTTATAAAAGAAAAACTTTCTTGTGGGGTCCTTGAGAAGACTCCATTGGCACCAGAGATAAAAAGCCTTCATAACACGGCACGTATATAGATTGCCAATGGATGGATGTACTAACAAACATCATACTCGACATAATGTATTTGTATATTTTTTTATCAGTTAAGAATAGCGAGATCGCATAATTAATGTAACTAATGGTGTCTACGGTTGTCCATGAGTTTCCTCAGTTGAAATGTCAACTAATCATTACCATTGTGTGAATATACTAGCGTTCATGATGTTCATAGTGTATTTCTAAAAAAGACTTTCCATTTAACGTTAGGGAGATCGTATCATTAATGAAAACAATGGTGCCTACGGCTGTCCAGGATACACCTTTGAAATCTGATACTCAAACATTTGCAGACTTGTGTCTCAAGATGGTTTAGCATCAGATTTTAAAGGCAAGTAATAAAAACCAGATTACACTTGTGTGAATATACTAGAGTACACCATGTTCATACTGTATTTCTAAAAAAATGATTTCAAGATAACGACAGTGAGATCGAGTAATCAATGAAAGTGTCTACCGTTGTCCAAGAGACTTCTCGGATGTCTTACACTACTATACGATTTCAGCGAAGTCTCTCGGACAACGTTAGAAGTTAGAACATTGGATCACACAGGCAAGTAGAGAAACCATATCAAATGCAAATTGCGATTGTACATGTGTATGTAGTAGTGCACATGATGCTCATACTGTATTTTAAAATACATTTTCCAGTTATCAAAGTCAAGATCGAATCATTGATGGAGGACATGCTAGCCACTGTTGACCGAGAGACTCCTTTGAGATAAGATGTTAAACAGTCTGACGACAAAGGCAAGTTGTAAAAACCATATCAAATGCAAATTACCAATGTGTGAATGTACTAAAGTACATGATTCTCATACTGTATTTGTATACCACATTTTCAATATAACTATAGAAAAATTGCATCATCAGAGAAGGATATATTGTCTACGGTCGTCCAGCAGTTTCCCATGAAATCTAATAACAAACCATTTGAGAATACTGGCAGGTAATAAAAACCGTATCAAATCAAGTTTGCCAAATGGTAGATGTACTAGCGTACATGATGTACATGCTACATTTCTCGAATGTTATAACCATTGATAATGCGATCTCGATTTTCATAACTGGTAATATTAGAGTTTGCTATGAAATCTGAAAATATAAATTGCCAAATGGTAGATAAGTACTAGCGTACTGCATTTTCACATTTTTTATTGGCAGGTAACGATAGCAAGATTGCATCGTTATTTTGCTTTGTTCTGCTCTTCTTTGCTCTAGATTGTTTGTAACGACAAAACTTTCAGTTTATAACAGCAAAGACATAAGGCAGCACTTTGCTACGTGTTAGGTAAACTAGATTAATTGGATTTACCTTCCTTCAAAGGGAGGCAGGGACATCACAAGAGCTCTCACCAATTACCGTGCATGGGCAATGGTACGTCCAGTATATTGCCCTGAGTCGAGAAGACATGAAATTCTAACCATTTGAAGATGTAATACAAAGGCATCAATTTCTCTTCGATTATTTTAAGACCCTAAGTGTTTGTCTAGCCACCTGATCAGAGCACAATACCAATTGAGCCAACCTTCGGCGGATTAATGGAAGACAGTGAATCTAATACTACAACGTTTCAAGTCACAGTTAAATCGTAAAAACAATGTCAAATACACATTACCATTGTGTGAATGTACCAGCGTTAATACTAATAATGAACTTTTTTATAGTCTCTAGGTTATTTAGCATTTAATTCTACTAATTGAGGAGACTTGCTACCACACTCACTACCCCTACATTCACTATTTCACACATCTTTGTACACAGTTGATTTTTCATTGAGGAAAGTCAACAAACTTGGAGAAAATCTCTCGTGGCATAGGACAGAGAAACTACTCATATATAGTCCAGCTCCCGAGCCAGAGCTCGAACCCGGACCATAGCGGTGAGAGGTGAGAGGCGAGAGGCTTAACCACTGGGCCATCCATACCACCAATCGTGATGATCATGGTGTATTGCTAAAAAACTTTCCAGTTTCCAGAGATCGCATCATTAATGAAAATGGTGACTACGGTTGTCCAGGATACACCTTTGAAATCTGATACTCAAACATTTGCAGACTTGTGTCTTCAGATGGTTTAGCATCAGATTTTAAAGCCAAGTAATAAAAACCAGATTACACTTGTGCAATTGTACTAGAGTACACCATGTTCATACTGTATTCCTAAAAAAATGATTTCCAGATAACGACTGTGACATCGAATCATCAATGGAAGATGGTGTCTACCGTTGTCCAAGAGACTTCTTGGATGTCTTATATTAGTATAAGATTTCAGAGAAGTCTATTGGACAACAGTAGAAGTTAGAACGCTGGAGCACACAGGTAAGTAGAGAAACCATATCAAATGCAAATTGCGATTGTACATGTGGATGTAGTAGTGTAAATGATGCTCATACTGGATTTTTAAATGCATTTTCCAGTTATCAAAGTCGAGATCGAATCATTGATGGACGACATGCTAGCCACTGTTGACCGAGAGACTCCTTTGAAATCAGATGTTGAACCATCTCAGGACACAGGAAAGTTGTAAAAACCATATCAAATGCAAATTACCAATGTGTGAATATACTAAAGTACATGATTCTTATACTGTATTTTTCAACCACATTTTCAATATAACGATAGAAAAATCGCATAATTAGTGAAGGATGTAGTGTCTATGGTTGTCCAGCAGTTTCCCATTAAATCCGAAAACAAACCATTTGAGATGACAGGCAGGTAATAAAAACCGTATCAAATCCAGTTTGCCAAATGGTAGATGTACTAGCGTACATGATGGTTATGCTACATTTCTGAATCGTTGTAACCATTGATAATGCGATCTCGATTTTTTTATCTCGTAATCTAGATATTATTACCAGATAACAATATCGAGATCGCATCATCAGTGGAAGAAATGATGTCTACGATTATCCAGTAGTTTTTTTATAACAATTGAAAATATAACTTGACAAATGGTGCTCATGCTGTATTTCTAATTTCAGTTTATAACAGCAAAGACATAAGACAGCACTTTGCTACGTGTTAGGTCAACTAGATTTATTAGATTCCTCTTCCTTCAAAGGAGAGCAGGGACATCTCAAGAGCTTTCCCCAATTACCGTGCATGGTCGGTGGTACGTTCAGTTTATTGCCCTTAGTAGAGAAGACATGAAATTCTAACCATTTGAAGATGTTATTACAAAGGCAGCAATTTCTCTTCAATTCTTTTAAGACCCTAAGTGTTTGTCTAGCCACCTGATCAGAACACAATACCAATTGAGCCAACCTCGGATTAATGGAAGAAATTGAATCTGATACTACAACGTTTCAAGTCACAGTTAAATCGTAAAAACAATATCAAATACACATTACCATTGTGTGAATGTACTCGCGTTTATACTAATAATGACCTTTTTGATTGTCTCTAGGTTATTTAGCATTTAATTCTACTAATTGAGGAGACTTTCTATCACACTCACTACCCCTACATTCACTATTTTCACACATCTTTGCACACAGTATATTTTTCATTAAGGGAGGAAAATCAGCAAACTTGGAGAAAAACTTTCGTGGCATAGGAGAGAGAAACTACTCATATATAGTCCAGCTTCCGAGCCAGGGCTCGAACCCGGACCATAGCGCGCGGTGAGAGGCGAGAAGGTTAACCACTGGGCCATCGATGCCAACAATCATGATGTTCATGGTGTATTGCTAAAAAACGTTCCAGTTAACGTCACGGAGATCGCATCATTAATGAAAATGGTGACTATGGTTTTCTAGGATACACCTTTGAAATCTGATACTCAAACATTTGCAGACTTGTGTCTTCAGATGGTTTAGCATCAGATTTTAAAGGCAAGTAATAAAAACCAGATTACACTTGTGTGAATGTACTAGAGTACACCATGCTCATACTGCATTTCTAAAAAAAAATTATTACCAGATAACGGCAGTGAGATCGAATCATTATTGGCAAACATGGTATAGTAAATGAAAACCGTATCAAATGCGCAGATTACTTGTGTACATCATGCTCATATTGCATTTATAACTGTTATTTACAGATACCGTTAGCGACAACGCTTCACAAGAGAACACAGTCGACAAGTAATAAAAGCCAGATTGCCAACATCCTAGGGAACCCAGGGGTTATATCTGTCACTCGGTTCCTCGCTCCCAATCGGTACGTAACTGTACGTACATGATGCTCATGTTGTCTTGCTAGAGATTCAGACCAGAAGTCTTTGGCACTTTTCAGTAGAGTGCAAACACTAAATGTGTGTAACAGTTGTCACTATTTAGTAGTAATTAGCACTAATTATACAAAAGAAAACAATATAATTAGCACACAATAGCAATATTTAGTGGGATTTATGTTGCACACTTTTAGTGCGTGCACTCTAGTCTGATGAATTTATGTTATTATGTTTTTGAACGGTATTCGCGAACTACATAAACGAACATTCGAGAAGGGATCACAGTTTTCGCTAATTCTACCGATTGAGGCAGAGATTATGCATGCAATGGGTGTTAGAATAGACCCTAGTGATTTACCCACAAAGATGAATATCTTAGGTGGAACGTAAGTATTGAATATCGTGAGATGTAGTGACTTCTCTAATGATTGTCAATCGCACTTTAGCAGTTTGCATTGAAGACTACCTTTGTGCTATCATGTCACGAGACAATTACTGATGAATAAAATCTTTTACTGATCTGGAAATTGGAGTACAAGAAAAAAAATTAATGTAACTTTAAAAGTAAATTTTGAAAATGTCTTTAATGTCTTTTTTCAGTTATTCGTTGAAGGCTGGTACCTTAATTTCACCACGCAAACATAATGTCGCTCCTATGATAGCACAGTAGCGCGACACTATATTTGCATAGTGAAATACCGACAAACGTGGCTTTTGCATGATGGTCGGGAAAACAATGGTAGACCAATCGTATTCACTGGCAAAGAAATCAAGAAATCTTGTAACGTATCTACCATATTGTACGAATTTGTAAATTAAGCTACATCTTCTAGCTTGTTTACGTTTTCATTGCAATTGTTGTTAAATGTTTATTCTGTATAAAGGCAAAATAAAGTTTTTATGAGTTTTATGAATTAAAAAACTTGTGGTTCGTGTTGGGTGCAAGTAGTCGCTGTTTGCATAAGCAGATATATCAAAGTCTGGTATCATGTCAAGAGTACCATGTCAAGGGTCGAGGATACCATGTTGAGGGTCGAGTGTATCATGTCCAGGGTCGAGGAAATCATGTTGAAGATACAGGGTACCATGTTGAGGTTCGAGGTTACCATGTCGAGGGTACCATGTCGAGAGTCGAGGGTATCATGTCGAGGGTACCATGTTGAGGGTTGAGGGTATCATGTCGAGGGTCAAGGGTACCATATTGATGGTTGAGGGTATTGTGTCGAAGGTCGAGGGTATCATGTTGAGGGTACCATGTTGAGGGTATCATGTCGAGGGGCTGTGAGGACCTCGACTGACCACATCAAAATACGATGGGCTTCATCTTAAAATAAGGAACAACGACAATTAGAAGAGCATTAAAGATGTTTGACCAAGTCTAATGTATTGGATAAAGGTACTAGTATTATAAACCTAAAGCTGGTGTAAAACAGCCTGGATTAATAAACGTATTAAGTGTGAATGTCAGTAAGGATCGAGCAAAAATTTCATTTTCTTGGCCACGGCCCCAAAAAATGACCTAGCTCATATTTTGTCTACAGGTAGGCCTAAGTACGTAGGTAATGGAATGGGGGTTCTTTAGGCAAGTTCTTTTTTATTTTAGGAGAAAATAGACAATAATCGATTTTGACGAAAAATGACAAAATTCGTCACGCGAGTAGTAAAAAAACACCTACTTTCTCATACCACGAAATCGTACTTTAACATCAAACTGTGGTTTAACTTTTTGATATTTGTGTAGACCGAACCTTTGACATGGACTTTGTAATTGTCTTGAGTTATTTTGTAGGATTTTGAGAGAATTAGAAGTCATAAAAGTAGAGGTACTTCAGCTTAGTTCGATTCAACGCAAAACATCCCATTACAAAACAGGCCAAAAATATATGTGGTAACGCTTGAAAATTGTTGATACTCTGGCCATATAATCTACTTGTGATGGTCTTTCAATCTATGTATTTTTTAGTTTGGTTTTTACACACGTTTGTAAAATAATTGGCATCAAAGTATCAGGAATTTTGCCTTTTCATTACATTGAAATTGACAACAGTCTGACAAACTTTGAATAAATTATTCCTTAAGTATTATCAAAAATTATTAAATTGAACTTGATTTCGTTACCTGATTATTTGTTGTAACCAGCGAAATATATAACACAACGGATAAATTATTTTTTTGGTTTTGTTTTTGTTGCAAAATCATGTTAATTCGACGGCAAAAGCAAGGCAAGCCGGCGTCATCGATTGCCATTTGTGTGTCGATCATAATGAATAAACATTTTCAATTGTTTTAATGACCCATTGAATAATTGCAAGTAAGAATAATATTTTGCCAAAGAAATAAGGATTTTTCTCAGAAAGATAAGCTTTAGTATTGTTGCCGTTTGATTATTTTTTGAATCTTCAATTTTAAGATTCTATCAGTTTGAGAGCACTTGAACAAGTTACTCATTATATCTTTTTCTTATCTAAAATATTTCTACTTACTTCCAATCCATAAATGCGTCTTTATAAGTGAAATTGTAAGCACATACCAGGCTATGATGCTATAACAATCATTAGATCGCTTTCGCATTGTTAACTTTAAATGTACAATTGAGAATGTAAGGAAAATGAAATGCTAATGATAAGCATATGTGTGCAAAGCAACCAAAACAATTGTTCAAACGACAGAAAAAATATATTTTCCATTAAACGGACTCCTCCGGACAAAGTAAAAATGACCGGATGATCGAAAATATGAATATTATTTATATTTGATTTGCAAAAAAATGTTGTGTATTATTTTACTTTAAAAATTAAAAACCTACTTTAAAATTTCATGATGCCCTTCAAATTTTTTCGGAACCCCCTCCTTATTTGAAAATTTTCAGAACCCCTTTCCCCCCTCAATATAAAGTATACGACCTATGGAAAATTCTTATTTTACACTAAAGATTGTATGGCAAGTCAAATATTATTCTTCCCCAATAAACAGAATGGGTTTCAAAAGTTAGTTAAAAATGGCATAAATATTAATTTCAAAACGTTCCATTTATGTGGTTACTAAATTTCATGTACATATTGAACAGTTTTACAAACTATATGTGTGTTTGTGTGTCTTATATATGGAGATATCATACTTAGCATGAACAATGGTATATAAATCATAAAAGTGAATAATAAAACAGGTCACATAAATTCCATATATATGCTGGCTAAATTATAATATAAAAATTAGGTAAACCTAATAGCGGAGCTCCGATTTAATGAAATGAATTATTTATTCAATTATTCATTCTTTCATTTGTTCATTCACTACGAATTATCAAATTCTTGATCAGTTTTTTTTTTTTTTTTTTTTTTGCTGTTATTTTCTTTTCATGATCAAATAATGATATAATCAATTGAAATACACAAAGCTTTATGCATGCGACAACATTTTATTATACGCAAAAATGCGAAAAATATATTGTTATGCATGGTAAAAATAGCACTTGTCAATTAAAATTGATTGTCCAATGAGAAGTTAGAAAAGCACAAACATGGCTTCTTTGCGAGTTGTAAACAAATCCCCTCGCGCTTCTCGCTTTACGCTCTTTCACGTTTGAAAAAAAAAATGTTATAACAATCAACAAAAATTTCACTTTTCTGGTGAAATGTGTAATGAATTACTTATTGGTAATCTAGCTATCTAAAACGGTTGTGAATTTTTAATTATCAAATGTGAATACTGCGTAACTTGCTAAAAAATAGCTAGTACAATCACGAATTCATACAAGCGTTTTATTTTCAATAACAAATCAAAGATAACAAGAATCAAAATTAAACTAGACCCTGAATTCAGGGTTTACTCGTGCCCAAGAACGGAGGTTCTTAAAAACCGAAAACAAAACAAAACAAAAAACAAGAAACAAAACAACACAAAATATGCAATACGGTTTCTTTGCGACATCTCGAACTTGCCTAATACCACAGGCAGCCCAAGCAATCTACTCGCTTCGCTCGCAGCAACTAAAAGGCAGGAAACTATCATCCATACCACCTCTTGTTTAACGGCAAAAAATACTCCAAAATCAACAAGAATTACACAAAAACTACATCAGCATAAAAGCTCAATAAACAAGATTTCAATAAATAGCACTTTACTTCAATTTTTCACGAAAAAATACTGCAAATTTTCGCTTTTTCTTTCAAAATTCGGCAGATTTTCCAATCAGTTGAAGCGTGGACCATAGCGAGTGAACATTATTCGTTGTTTGCCCTTTGTTATGTTTCTCTCAATTTCGCAAAGTTCAGCCATAAAAGAGATCCTTTTAGACTTGAAAAGTGACCAAATAGTCTCCTTTGGGTAAGATACCAAAAGATCCTTTTGAAATATTTGTCTTTTTTCGCTTTTGTTAATACACATCGCTATAAACAATCGTTCTTCAACTCGAGTGAGCGAACTTCGATATGTATACGTCTACAAGCTCGAAAATTCTCACTTTCACAATGAATTTCTTGCTACTTTTTGATCTTGTTCACTTCTAATAATTCTTCTTAACAATTCCACGAATTGGTTTTCCTTAAATTAAGTTTTATTTAGCTGTTTTGATGCGACATGGAAGCATTGGTTTTAATTATTTTTTTAGCTGTTTTGATGCGACATGGAAGCATTCGTTTTAATTATTTAAAAAATTGTTTATTAAAAAATAACTGATAAAATTGCAAAAGAAAGATTACTTGAGAACAAAAAAAAAGTGAAAAGTGCTGGCGCATTAGAATTTCTTTCTTTGTGAGTTAATATAATTCGGTCAGACCTGATGGAACATGTCTGAACTTGCCAAAATTTCTAACAGCGAAAAAAAAAAAAAAAACTGTCTGCAGAACTATACTCGTGCCCTCGGCCTAAGGGCCTGGGCACGAGTAAAAAAAAACACACACACATAACGATGGATAAATATCTTACAAAAACTAGTAAATTTAATTATTGCAAAATGCTTTCATGTGGATGGTAAAAAAAGAAATTCATTAAAGATCGTCAAAAAATGTAAACATACCGGTGCCACGTTTCTTGTCCTGTACTGTCACTTTTCCACTGAACTTTTTGTCCTCAGTTCTGTTTACAATAAGCTTGTTCAGGTTTTTAGAATTTTAAAAGTGGCCATCTGATTACAATAAGCTTGTTCATGTTTTCAGAATTTTAAAAGTGAAAAAAAAAACATTTTCACCGCCTCTAAAAAGTTTACACAGTTCAACAGAACGGCCGGCGTAGTATGGCTCGCTCGAGTTGCTCGATCACACATTGTGCTAAATTTGCATTTCCATCCACTCCTGAACTGGCAGTTCTACTTTTATACATCGTGTATGAAAAGTTATTTTTTGTTTTGAATAGTTGATAAATCTGCATTGATCCTAAAGCTCTCCGTGTTCTGAATTGCCCGTAAAAAATTGATGAATGAACAGAGTGAAGTCATCTTCGTGATCGCGTGTTCATTTTGCTTTTCACCTCTTTTGAATATAATGGCCGCAAATGCACGTTTTTTATGAAATTTTGGTCGCCGTCGATTTTACTTCTAAGAGTAGATTAGTCGATGAGTAATGATTGGAAAACGCCACGAAGAATCCACAAACCCGAAGAATACAGCCTTGTCTACCAGCATCTTGCAAACTCGCCAAATAAACTCTTCCAGAAATTATAACTTGTAAAATCTCCATCTCTCCATCTTTGAATGGCTTTTAAGCACCAAAGAAAATCTTAACAGCTCTACAGGACTTCACATCAATTTTGACTAGTTAAAAACATCGGCACGGGACTTGTCAGTGTAAATATTTTGAAGCTTTTCTTCGTTGAATCGTAGTTCTTTGTCTTTTTGCAAATTCGGCGTACGCGTCTTTGTTTTTCTTTCTCAGTCAAAACTCTTTTAGCCGGCAGCTTAGCTTGACTATTTTTTGTTCTTTGTCCATTTTAGAAATACATTTGTAGAAAGTTTCAGTCAGTAAACTGTTTAAAATCGATTGTGAATTTTGATGTGTGGAGATCAGTAAATTTTGTCAAAGTTTTGGCGCCCACTAAAAATGGTCAGCGACCTCGCGCTTATGGGCACGGACGCCGGACGGAAGGACGTATTACGGTCGCGCGGGCTTCCTGTGTCTGTCGACGAAAACTCAGCTCGATGGTTTACCATATTTTCTTAATTATGGTGCTCCGCTTGCGCGGGCCTTCGGCCCGCGCGGAGCTCCGCTATTAACCATTGTCCAAATTTCAACCCCCCCCCCCCCCCCGTTTTTGCTTAAAAAAATTCAGGGCCTCCCATTTTCTCCTCCACTCCAGCCTCCAATTTAAATAATGACCGGTCTCTAAGTTGTGCAAATTGAAAGATCAAATTTGAGGATTCCGGATTCTAAAGGCTCATATTCCAAATTCTTAAGTTTGGATTCTGCATTCCGAAATTCTGGATCCGAATGCCAAGTGAAGGTTTCCGGATTCCAAAAACAAATTTTGTGAGTGTATTCTGATTTCGGATCTGTTCACACGGAGACACACCTGTATGCGGAGAAAAAAAGCTTGCAAGTGACGTGAAATAAGCATAGCAATAAGCTGACAAACAAAAAAAAAAAAAAAAAAAAAAAGATTGGGCTTATGCGTTAGTGAGTACCAGACTTTCGTTTAATTAATCAAGTTATGCGCAGGGCGTGATCGAACTCAAACTGTGGACCCGATCCCATTGAGTACAAAATCGATACTTGAAGCCCTCTGATATACCAGCACAAGTTCTTTTATAGGATATCAATAAACATAGCCTTCGTAGCGATAAGTATATTACACTATATTTAAGTTAATGCGTGACACCCACTTTATATAACAAACGGTGATTAGTTGTAAAGCGCACATAGTTGACATTTGTTTTCAATGAAGAACCAACATCCAAAACGTGAGTTGACCGTTTTGTTACACAGGTCTAACAGATCTAGACTGTATCGATGAAGAATATAGGTGATGATAATAGAGATACAAAAATGCATTTTTAGAAACAGCAATTGCCCTAATTAACTATGACGTAACATCTTGATTACGTGGAGGATAAAAACTAAACGCAATAGAAAATTCGAAAAAAATAATCCCATTCTAGTTTGAAATAGCCGGGTTTCAACATGATATCAAATTTGTTTATATATCCCAAATAATATTCTGGGCAAATTTGCGCTCATTTATTCGACCACCTTCCGACGACCATGATTCTTAGTGCTAAATTATCTTTTCAACCATTTTCTTGTACAATCATCTTTGCTGTTCATTTTATGCTGATAGCATTTCCAATAATTCCATCTATTAAGTTTTCGACCAAAACATCATTTACTTCACAGCCTTATTGCAATTTGTTGATTGCATTTACTGTACTATGCCGTACTTTGTACTTTAATTTTATTAGGGCATTTGAATGGCTTTATGGTAATTTGTTATAAACTTAGTACTCTGCCAAGACGAGACGTGTCGATTACCTACACACAGGATCATTCATATCTATTTCTAAATTTATCATTGAGATATATAGATTTAGCACTAATAAAGAACTCATTCATGAGTTTCTCAATAGAAATTACGCTGTATAATTTTATGATAGTTTTTTTTAAGTTGAGGTCTATTTATATCTTCTGCATATTTAAGTTTTGAAAAGAATACATTTTAAAATCTATCAGCAATCAGCTATTAAATAAAGAGATGAGAAATTCTTATATCAAACGGTAAGATGATATTCCAATCTTCAGTCGTGTAAAAACTTATTCTATGGGAGTGATTTTATAAAGTGTTTAATTTCTGTGAAGTTACCATTAATGAGGACCGCCAGCACTAGCTCTTCTCAGACTAAACTAAAAATTGATCTTGAAAAAATAAATAAATGAAATAACCAGAATTAGAATAACATTTATGGCATTCAAAAAAAATATTATTACAGATCCAGCTATAATCAAGCTTGTGTTAGGGTTGTTTACAAATGGTCGAAGCACAAATGGCAATTGATGCCGCCGGCTTGCCTTGTTTTTGCCGTCGAAATAACAAAAACAAAAATGGTTTTGCAACAGAAACAAAAATTTTTCCGTTGTGTTATATATTTCGCTGGTTACAACAAATTATCAGGTAACGAAATCAAGTTCAATTTAATAATTTTTGATAATACTTAAGGAATAATTTATTCAAAGTTTGTCAGACTGTTGTCAATTTCAATGTAGCGAAAAGGCAAAATTCCTGATACTTTGATGCCAATTATTTTACAAACGTTTGTAAAAACCAAACTAAAAAATACATAGATTGAAAGACCATCACAAGTAGATTATATGGCCAGAGTATCAACAATTTGCAAACGTTACCACATATATTTTTGGCCTGTTTTGTAATGGGATGTTTTGCGTTGAATCGAACTAAGCTGAAGTACCTCTACTTTTATGACTTCTAATTCTCTCAAAATCCTACAAAATAACTCAAGACAATTACAAAGTCCATGTCAAAGGCTCGGTCTACACAAATATCAAAAAAATAAACCACAGTTTGATGTTAAAGTATGATTTCGTGGTATGAGAAAGTAGGTGTTTTTTTACTACTCGCGTGACGAATTTTGTAAATTTTCGTCAAAATCGATTATTGTCTATTTTCTCCTAAAATAAAAAAGAACTTGCCTAAAGAACCCCCATTCCATTACCTACGTACTTAGGCCTACCTGTAGACAAAATATGAGCTAGGTCATTTTTTGGGGCCGTGGCCAAGAAAATGAAATTTTTGCTCGATCCTTACTGACATTTGCACTTAAATCCTTTATGCAATGGATTTAACTTTTTATCCCAAAATGGCTATGAAAACGCATTTTTAAATCAATCAAATTTTATTTTTTATTGTGTAGTCAACTAAAATTCAACTCAGACCACAGTCACAATAATAAAGAACAAGTTTGCAAAACCCAAGAACAGTAGAATATTATAATTTTCATGAAATAGTCACAATATTGACAAGACAGTGAATCTTAACATTACTAATATCAAAACATTTAACATTACGCAAAACAATTCAAATCAAATACAATTATCATTCAAAAGCATTTAGTTATTGTTTGCTTGCTCCTGTTTCACAGATTTTTTTACAGCCTGAGTTCTGTCTGTTTTATTTGATTTGCCATGGAAGTCGAAACAAATCTTTCTCATTTATACATCAAGTTTTTGAGGATCAAATTTTGGCTTTGCTGCAGTTTTAGTGTTGACAGCCTTGCCCGAGACTGACGAATTTAAAATTTCATCATTTGAAAAGAGCTCTTTCATTACGGTGTGTACTTTATTATACAAAGAGGTAGAATTAACTACCTCTTTGCAGTAATTTGCCTCTAAGCTATCTGCTTGTTCCTCAACCTCTCCACTTTTATCCTTTTTTCAACTGTTCTTTTGTTGTTTACTTTTTCTAGCTTTTCTTTCAAGTCATCAACATCCTGTCGTAAGGTCTTGCAATGCTTTCAACAGTTACAGACCTACAAAATATTGAATTTTGGAATCAAATTAACAACTATAAGTAATATGTAATTGTTAAATTATTGAACAATTTTGATACTTCATACTTACTTACAATGTTTAGAAGATTATATATCTAGTAACATGTACAAATTAATTATTTGCATATGCTTTATGGCCTTTGTGCGCTGAGTCAGACATAGAATAAACAATTAAATGAAGTGAACAGAAAAAAAATAAATGAAATGAATGAATGAATGGTTGAAAGAATAAATACATGCCAGATGAACAAGCAAATGAATAAATGAAAGCAATTACAAACATCCATTTCATTTTGATTTTTGTGTGTCTTTAAATGTGTATTTGTGGTGATAAACAGAAAGCCAGACATTTATACATGTACAGAATGAGATAATGTTTTATTGTTTAACTAACCTACAAAATTAGGAGTTGTTTTAATCTGTGGCAAACCAAACGTTTTTGCATGTAGAGATAAATCTACAAAAATAAGAAAATTAAAGCATTACACTGTATGCAAATGGAACTAGAACTTGACTAAAAAAATGAAGATTTGATTCACAGCTTCATGTCTGACATCATTAACAGTGTATTTGTAAGTTGTAATTCTGTCAAATTGCTAAAGTACAAAAGTGATATTTTGTAGGACAAGTCATTTTATCCTCACTTAATTTTTCAATTGCAGCAGATATTAATAAAGTATCATATAAAAATCAATGTCACCTTTCTGCTTCTTGTTTTGAACACCTTATATCAGATGAACCGATTAACAGGTTAGCTCAGTTGGGAGAGCGTTGGCTGTTAAAAGAACAACTGAGGACGCAGGTAACGACCATCCTCGTTGATAGGCCTACACTAATACATACATAGAGGATATTACATGGGCGCGCGAAGATACAAATTTTATCTTCGAGTGTTGAAAATATCTAAGGAGTGAATGAAGTGAACGAGTTAGATATTTTCAACACGAGAAGATAAAATTCATATCTGCAAGCGCCCATGTAATATTCTGTTTATTATAAAAACTCCAGTGGAATAGAAATATTCAATTTAAAACAATATTTTTTTATTGGCGTTTGGTATATCAATTTTTCGCGCGAGAGATCACCTTATATTTCACTGGAGTTTATATAATAATAATTACTAATCAACCTCATGCTTGTAAATCCGGATTACATACTATAAATATTAAAGATTGTAAAGCGCATTGAGACATCGGGTGAAAATGCGCTATATAAGCACTACATTACATTACATGTAGTAATTAAAACTACATTAAATGAAGAAAATGGTTTGTCAGTTTTTTATTGATAATAAGATTCAATAAAAAGTGTTTTAGTAATATGTTCCTTATATTTTATTCAACAGTTTTAATTTCTTTCAAAACTACAGAATTGTGTTGATGGAAAGTGCTTAGGAAATCTGATTGAGCTCATAGCATGAATTGCATGTCTCCATAGTGACTGCATTGAAAGATATGTTACTTACATGCATATCATCTTTGTTGTCTTTTGATCATGCTTGATGTGTTTGTTTGGGTTTTTTTAAGTACAAAGCAAGTGAGTTACTTCATCAGAGACTCTCATTTTTTTATATGTGGTATTGATAGGAAATTACACCTGAGTTGTCAAAGAATTAAAGAAAATGCAGTGTCTATATGCACAGCAGCCTGTGGCAATCTTAACTGGACCAAATGCTGGACAGTCAAAAATTTTACAAATATATAGCTTTTGGTGAGCTAGATGCATTCGAAAAAGGATGCTTTCCCCTTCATCAGCATACAATTTGTCATTATTACTGACAGTCAAAATAGTCTCTAAATAACAGGCAGTCCAAAATTTTGCAAAAAATATCGAGGGAATCACTTTGAAATGTAAATGAAACTAGTTTAGGTGATTCCCTTAATTTTTTGCAAGCTTTTGGGCTGTCAGTCACTTAGTGTATTCAAGAGCGTGACAGGCAGTGTAACATGACAAGTCATATATAGTATTCCAAAGGAAAACGAAACATCCTTATTGGAGTCCGTTTAGTAAGAAGTGCTTGTTATTTCTATGTGAAATAAGACTTTGTTGTTTTGTCTATGGTCGTCTATCAAAAGCAATTCCCTTGTTATTTTTGAAAATTTCCAGTTGCCCAGAATTTAGTCTGTTTTAGACAGCGAAAGGCAGTTATAACCAAAGGATCACAAAAGCATCCTCATTCGAATGCATATATCTAACAAGAATTGTATTTGATGAAAGAGACAATACCACTTTCATTAATTAATTCTTTTTGAATGGTGTAATTTTCTATGCATATCAATTGCAAACTATTTCTCAATGGGTACATGTGCACTTTTAGATTATATGCTTGAGATGATCAGACTATTATAAACACGAGTGAAATGAAATGAGTGTCACGGGTTCACAAGCCTAGGATGTGTTTTATGAACAAGTTTTTTTTTAAAGTAATACACAATTTTTCGGCATCAAAATATCAAATAATTAAACATAATAACTCACCTCTAACAGCTCTGACACAGCTCTCCATAGATGTCATTCAAAATCTCGTTAAAATCAATTTCCTAATTCGCCCAAAATTCAGTAACAACAAATAATCTCTCTTCAAAATCCTTCTGAACTGCACTGAACTGAAGTATCCGTCAGGCGTTACTATTTTGTCAGTGTGGATTTGGTCGAGCCTCGCTCTGACAATACACAGGAACCTCGGAAGTCATAAAAAGGTTTCCAAACTTTCACAGATTGGTGTACGGCGGGTACACAACAAGTAGAAGATAGTTTGGCTTTAGAAAAGGTTATTCAACTTCCTTGAACATGCGGCTGAAATTACAGATAATATGCTATTGGTGACAACTACTCGATTTTTCTAAAGCATTGGATGCCAGAGGCGGATCCCCTTTTGTTTAATTTTTTTCTTCTGATTTTTGATTGCTAATCAGTAAAATTTTGATTAGAGACCCTTCATTCTTCCTGGATATTTTTTTGGTTAATTGATAATAGTAAGGGATCTCCAAAGTAACCACGTGACGTCACTCTCGCGGGCGATTTTTAAATTTAAAAAACAATTATTTGAGAAATAAAAACTGATATACATATATATTAATTTTCCTTGGCAAAACTAATAATTTTTAATCGCTCCCCCACGATAAAGTAGTAGAAAAAAATGAGCTCTTTTATAAATATTTGTCAAATATTTATTAAATCATAATTTTTTTCGATCCATGTAACAGCACTGATTTGACTAGCCTAGCCTACCATTGAGTGTAATATATATTTAGGTAACTGCGATGGCTTTTCCAAGTATTTAAGAAGACGTCCAGAGATGGAACATTCTATTACAAAAAGATGGTTCGACCGTCAGAAGAGAACAATTTTGTATAAGACAAATGTGAAAAAGAAATAATCAATTTAGAAATTAAGATAAGACGTAATACGAAAAACGAATAAGAAATTTAGAAATTGCTTTAAATAATATTGAAGTTTTTTTCTATTATCGTCGTAGTTGATCTTAACATCAGCAAGCAACTTGCACCAAATGTTTTGCTGCTTGGCTGTTTCTATGTGTCTACAAGGTGAGTAGCTTTGTTTATCTGTCATTGTAAAAAAACATGACTTTATTAATAAATGATGGAATCAGCTTGATATAAAATGTGAAAAATATATACTCAATTTAGAAATTAAGGCTTCACGCACGGTGAAAAACGCATAAAAGAATTAAACCAAGAGCATAGGGCGACGGGAGGAAAGAAGAAAGAAAAGGAAGTCAACAAGAAAGAAAGAATGTAGGAGGGACAAAAAAAATAAAATAAACCAAAAAAAATAAACAATTAAACATAAAAATAATCAAGTGAATGAGCCGAAAGAGATTCATCAAAAAAGAAAACGAAATGATGATACTGACAAGCTTATAAAAATGTTTTACATACCATTGAAGTTTTTTTCTTCATTTAACTTCAAGTTAACGTCCGCCATTTTGAATTTTGGGAAATAGATTTTCATCACTTTGACGTCCAATATCTCCGCTCGTTCAAGCTCTATTTTTACAATTATAACTTGAAATAATAAAAACATTACATATCAGTAAACTGATGGAGAATGAGTCCTATACAGGAATTGGAACTATTTTTTCACGAGCCGGTACGTTTTCTATAGATTTTCATCTCCGCGCGCCGATCATTTTGTTAGAAAACAAAATCTCAATTCTCTTTATAATTATCAAATGACTATTAGCTATATGGTATATAAACCAAGTACAAATATAAGAAAGTCAATATCTTTTCAAATACAAAATAGTTATGTCTATTGAGCTCGAAAAAAAGGAGTTGGAAGAAATGAAAGTGATGAGAATGTTTTAAGAATTTTTCCGACTTTACCCACAAGTTAGCGGGCCAATATACCGACAGTTTGGAAAAACGAGAATGAGGAGGATTCACAGTTAATGTGCGTTTTATCTCAAAAAGTTCTTAAAAGAGAAGATGCACCTGATAAACAAACAAAACTAACTTTTAAGTTAAAAGTTTGACATTGATTGTTTGAGTTTCTTGCGGTCATATGACAGTGAATCTTGGAGTCTGGACACTAGTAAATGAAATAATCTGACTAGTTATGAGCGCTTCCCGACCTGACATGTTATTACATGACCGTGAATCTTGAATTATCCATTGGTCGAATTATCATCGATTGGTAACCGTTGTTGTGAATGACATCACGAACGACCTTCGATTCAGAGTGTTTTTCCGAGCCGATTAGCGCGCGAGTAAAATGTGACGTAATTGTCGAAGATGACATCACAATGTGATTTGACGTCACGTTGTAGATTGTGGCAAAGTATTCTACTGAGTACACGCGAAACAATTACAGCTTTAAAAAAGTTTGGAAAACTTTTAAAATCACGATGCGTAGCGAAGAAACATTTCTATACGTAAGGAATGATCAATTCCAGTTCCTAAGACGTCTTTTGGGAAGTGGTGAGCAAACGGGAAAACAATGCTGTTTTGCAAAAAGATGGTTCAATCATCAGCAAAGAGAACTTTTATATAAAGGTAAAGTTTCAAAAAATAATAATTTATAAATTAAGCAAAGAAATAAGACGAAAAACGAATAGACAATGAAAAGGAGCATTGGACGGCGAAAAGAAAGACGAAAGGAAGGGATATGGATATGAAGGAATTAGGGTAGTAAAAAAAAAAAAAACAAAAAAAACAAAAGAAAAAAGAAAGTGAGCCGAAAGAGAAGGAAATCATTCATAAGAAAACGAATCTATATTAAATAACAACAATGTATAATTTCTTCACATACCATTGAAGGTTTTTTTGCTCAGTTAATGTTTTCTATTTTGATTCATAGATAATCTCATCAAGAATCTTGCTCGAAGTCAACCAAGTTTTTTAGTACTTGGTTCACTCTATGTCTTTTTAAGGTCAGTATATCCTCGTTTTTCTGTTAATGTAAAAAAAACTATTAGTATGAAATCATATAATAAACTTGAATATGAAACTGAGGAAAATGAATAAAAACTGCAATATGCATCACAAAAATGCACAAAAAATGGCTTCATTAAAAAGAATATGATGAACAAAAAGAAAATAAGGTTTTTTACTTTTTCAATTTTCCAGAAAATTGTAAATAAAAACATATTAAGCATATTGTCATTTTTTGGATAAAAACAGAATTGATAAGGATATTTCCAGCGAACTCGTAATCGTTTACGTCTTTCAGATTGCATCATATTTTCTTCGGTCGGACTTTCTTCTATTATAGTCCTGGCTCATTTTTAAATAAAAATGATAAGTTTAAGAAAACAAGATAATAATTAGTCTTTAATATTGACAATAAAAACGGTCAAATCTTTTATAAAAATGTCTATTCCAAAGGTAAAGCTTGCTTTTGTCTAATTCTTTCTATCCATAATAAGCACAAACTTGTAAAAAAAAGAAGTTGGTTTGAGACTGTTAATTTTTGAAAGTTTACACATTTGTTTCAAAAAATCTTTCTACGTAGCTGTACTTTTAAATAATAAATAAGTTGTGAAAGTAATCGTTATGGCTTTCTCCGCCTTGTTGTACCTGCATCAGTCGGCAAGTCCCGTGAGAAAATCTTGAGTTTTCCTTGTCCTAGTAACGATAACCAGCTCGACTTTACAATAATTGTAGTCATTGACAAAAACTGAACAGAGTAAATGACTCTTTTAAGCCGATCTAGAGAATAGAAATGCAAAGACATTTAGCTTCAACATGGACGACGTGTATACAGCGTCTCTACACTAACTGTAAGCAACGCTAAATTGGCTTACCTGTCAAATTTGAGCCAATCAGACTCCATCGTTCAAGAACAGAGGTGACAATGCCAAAGGAAGCCCAGTCGATGACAAATTGATCAAAAGTATTTACTTCTAATAATTAATTGAAATATATTGATACAAGTTGTTTCAAAGAGAGTTAATTATTACCTATAAACTACATTTGTTTTTTCAAAGATTTTGAAAATCGTCTGCAGATTGAAGTAATTTTTGAACGCATTTTCAAACTCCGAAACTTCGGTGCTGCTAGACGTTGTCGTTATTAAAAAATGGCATCAATTGTTACTTTTTGAAGAACCACACACATTTATGCCGTTTTTTATGTCGTCTTATAAACAACTTGGAATTTCTACTCATTTGTAGTATGTAATCTGGTTTATCGATCATTAGAATGGGTAGTAATAAGTAGGTAGAGTAGGTCGATCACCTTGACTTTCGTTAGCAACATCGTTCTTTTCCACTCTCCCTTGATGTTAAAGTATGGAGCAACGAGACGCACAACCCATTGTTATCAGCAAAAAAATAAATAAATAAATAAATAAGTAAAAATAAATAAAATGCAAGACATATCAGTTGTCAATCGAGGAAGTTTCTCCTCCATTAGATTCTCCACCATGAGTAATGCCCCGGTTACCGATATTTTCAACCCAGCAGCCTTCCGCTTGAGAAGGCAAAACTCTCCAAACCGAGTTATCGCGCCAATCACTCAAAATCAAAACTAAAAACAATTATCATAATCATGTAGCAGTCTCTGTACAATTTTCACTTCAATACCCTTGCAGTACATTATGCCTTTTGTCCATTTTAATTCCACAGCGCAAGATACCGCAAAGATGACAAGTCTTTGCCGTCCAATAACAACATCGGCCGAAGTAAGTATCTTCTATTGACAATGACAGACAAACAATTATTGTGTTACGATGACCATTCACATTATTTACAATTAATTACAATTTTCATTAGCAACCGTCAAGGAAAAACTTGCGAGTGGGGTCGTCGAGAAGACTCCGTTGGCACCAGATATAAAAAGCCTTCAAGACACGAAAGGTAAATGGATTGCCAATGGATAGATGTACCCGGCAGTGATCATAAAATGTTCTTACAACTGATGAAAGCACACAGAGGCCTCAAAACTGCTAATACTGTATGTCTAAATATTTCTTTGCAAAAAACCGAGAGCGAGTGAGTGGATGTACTAGAGTAAACGATGCTTATACCGTATTTTTAAATAAATTTCCCAGATATGAAAGTAGCGATCGAATCATTGATGGAGGAGATGCTGGACACTGTTGACAGGGAGACGTCCTCACAATCAGATGTTAAATTATTGGACGACACAGGCAAGTTGTAAAAAACATATCAAATGCAAATTAGAAATGTGCGGATGTACTAAAGTACTTGATGCTCATACTGTATTTTTAAATACATTCTGTAGTTATGACAGTAGAGATCGAATCATTGATGGAGGAGATGCTGGACACTGTTGACAGGGAGACGTCCTTACAATCAGATGTTAAATCATCGGACGACACAGGCAAGTTGTAAAAACCATATGAAATTCAAATTACAAATGTGTGGATGTACTAAAGTAAATGATGCTCATACTGTATTTTTAAATACATTTTGTAGTTATGAAAGTAGACATCGAATCATTGATGGAGGAGATGCTGGACACTGTTGACAGGGAGACGTCCTCACAATCAGATGTTAAATTATTGGACGACACAGGCAAGTTGTAAAAAACATGTCAAATGCAAATTACCAATGTATGGATGTACTAAAGTACTTGATGCTCATACTGTATTTTGAAATACATTTTGTAGTTATGAAATTAGACATCGAATCATTGATGGAGGAGATGCTGGACACTGTTGACAGGGAGACGTCCTTACAATCAGATGTTAAATCATCGGACGACACAGGCAAGTTGTAAAAACCATATGAAATTCAAATTACAAATGTGTGGATGTACTAAAGTACTTGATGCTCATACTGTAATTTTAAATACATTCTGTAGTTATGACAGTAGAGATCGAATCATTGATGGAGGAGATGCTGGACACTATTGACATGGAGACGTCCTCACAATCAGATGTTAAATTATTGGACGACACAGGCAAGTTGTAAAAACCATATCAAATGCAAATTAGAAATGTGTGGATGTTTTAAAGTACTTGATGCTCATACTGCATTTTTAAATACATTTTGTAGTTATGAAAGTAGACATCGAATCATTGATGGAGGAGATGCTGGACACTGTTGACAGGGAGACGTCCTTACAATCAGATGTTAAATCATCGAACGACACAGGCAAGTTGTAAAAACCATATGAAATTCAAATTACAAATGTGTGGATGTACTAAAGTACTTGATGCTCATACTGTATTTTTAAATACATTCTGTAGTTATGACAGTAGAGATCGAATCATTGATGGAGGAGATGCTGGACACTGTTGACAGGGAGACGTCCTTACAATCAGATGTTAAATCATCGGACGACACAGGCAAGTTGTAAAAACCATATGAAATTCAAATTACAAATGTGTGGATGTACTAAAGTACTTGATGCTCATACTGTATTTTTAAATACATTTTGTAGTTATGACAGTAGAGATCGAATCATTGATGGAGGAGATGCTGGACACTGTTGACAGGGAGACGTCCTTACAATCAGATGTTAAATCATCGGACGACACAGGCAAGTTGTAAAAACCATATGAAATTCAAATTAGAAATGTGTGGATGTACTAAAGTACTTGATGCTCATACTGTATTTTTAAATACATTCTGTAGTTATGACAGTAGAGATCGAATCATTGATGGAGGAGATGCTGGACACTGTTGACAGGGAGACGTCCTCACAATCAGATGTTAAATCATCGGACGACACAGGCAAGTTGTAAAAACTATATCAAATGCAAATTAGAAATGTGTGGATGTACTAAAGTACTTGATGCTCATACTGTGTTTTTAAATACATTTTGTAGTTATGAAAGTAGACATCGAATCATTGATGGAGGAGATGCTGGACACTGTTGACAGGGAGACGTCCTTACAATCAGATGTTAAATCATCGGACGACACAGGCAAGTTGTAAAAGACATATCAAAGGCAAATTAATAGGAGATGTGTGGATGTACTAAAGTAAATGATGCTCATACTGTATTTTTAAATACATTTTGTAGTTATGAAAGTAGACATTGCATCATTGATGGAGGAGATGCTGGACACTGTTGACAGGGAGACGTCCTCACAATCAGATGTTAAATTATTGGACGACACAGCCAAGTTGTAAAAAACCATATCAAATGCAAATTAGAAATGTGTGGATGTACTAAAGTACTTGATGCTCATACTGTATTTTTAAATACATTTTGTAGTTATGAAAGTAGACATCGCATCATTGATGGAGGAGATGCTGGACACTGTTGACAGGGAGACGTCCTTACAATCAGATGTTAAATCATCGGACGACACAGGCAAGTTGTAAAAACAATATCAAATTCAAATTTACAAATTGTGGATGTACTAAAGTACATGATGCTGATACTGTATTTGAAAATACATTTTGCAGTTAACGAAATCTCGTCATTGATCGTGAACATGAAATCTGCTGTTATCAAGGAAACGCGTTTACAATTAGAATCAAAAGCATTAGAAGACACAGGTACGTAGTAAAACTTAACAATATAATCCAAATTGTGCATAGCTAGTAGTTCTTTCCTGATTAAATGATTGTGATTTGTGCGATGTATGTGTTTTAATATTTAAAAAGAAGAGATCAAATTTCAAAGACAGGAATCAATAACACATCTACCCTCTGTAGCTGTGACTATATAAGTTCACAAACAGTGTTAAAATATGTATCTACTTTTTTCCTTCAACATTACATTTTTGGTTTTAGAGAATGGAAGTCAAGTTGAGGAAACTGTGGATGTTCAACTTGAAGTCAAAAAGAAACATTATGATAACAAAAAACAGCAGCAACGAAAAACGCAGCGACACAGAAAGAAAGAAAAAGAGAAACAAAAGAAAAAGAAGGAAATCAGTAAGGTTTTGCAAGTGAACAACACGAAAAATACTAAAACTTCATATGTAGACGCCACACCAGATAACAATGCTGGGAAAAAGAACGACCCTGTTAAAACAACACAAGATACCAATGCTTTGAAAAAGAACCACTCTGTTAAAACAACACCAGATACGAATGCTTTAAAAAAGAACCGCTCTGCTAAAACAACACCAGATACGAATGCTTTAAAAAAGAACCACTCTGTTAAAACAACACCAGATACCAATTCTGGGAAAAAGAACCAATTGAAAACAATGCCTAGTGACGATGCAGGAAGACAGAACAAACCTATTCAAATAGCACCTTATGCCACAAAAGATCACAATCATTATGGGAAGTTTGATAATTCAGAGTTTCCGTTGTTGGAAAAACACGAACGAGGAAAAAAACGTCAACAGAATGTTGCCACATTTGCCGAGAAACAGATAACATCTATTTTACCAACAGCACATACCACCGTTCCATCTCGGCGTATCAATGCTGCATGTACTGAAAAAGACAACAACAAGACAAACACCAACAAATATGGATCTGTATCATCTCCAGTGGTTCATGTTCCTGGGAGTATTACCTGGGAAATGGACCACTATCCAAAGTGGGGTGGCACAATAGCATTCCAGCATAATGACACGATTTCACTGGTAAATACTTGTCCTGTCGATGGGTGGATTGTCATTGTGCACACACTCTATCAAGAGAATAGAATAGTAAGCGAAAGACTGTGCAAGAAAGATTGTTCACTATTTAACAAGATGGAACATTTTTATCAAAATGGAAAATTCGATAATATCAAAAAACAGCTGATCGAAGTCAATGCAATCAAAGCCAAGTATAAGCGTGCAGACTTTTATGGAAATGAAATAGATTTATTCGTAAACCATCTACACCCTCTATACAAAAGCTATCAGCTCTCCATTTGCTCGTCGCAAAACTGCCCAAACAAAACCCGATCCCTGGAGGCTCTTACTTTATCTTGGTGTGACCCATCAAAAACATTACGAGAGATGATTTTGGACTGGTTTCAAGAGAATACTGTATCTCGCTGTACAGAATCTGGGAGGTAAGAAAATGAGATAAGATACAAAGTATTGAGTGTCATGAATTCCTGATCAAATCCCAATTCGCTTTGAAGATTAGGCACAGGAAGCCCCATTTGAATACTAACCACAAGAAACCCAACATATCTCGTGAACAACAAACTAACTTCAAAGGGAAATATTGATCTGAATCTCACTTAATACTTGTTAGAGATTCAGATCAGAAGAAGTCTTTGGTACTTTACGTATAGTTTGATGAGTTTATGTTCTCTTTGTTTTTTCTTTCAGTAACATTAATGCGAAGTACTGCGACGGTATTCGTGAACTACATAAAAGAACATTCGAGAGGGGATCACAGTTCCCGCTAATTCTACCGATTGAGGCAGAGATTATGCATGCAATGGGCGCTAGAGTAGACCCTAGTGGTTTACCCAAAAAGATGAATATCTTAGGTGGAACGTAAGTATTGAATATCGTGAGATGTAGTGACATCTCTAATGATTGTAAATCGCATTTAAGCAGTTTGCATTGAAGACTAGCTTAGCGCTATCAAGTCACGTGACGTATCGATGAAAATCCACAATTAATGATGAATTATTTTTTTTACTGATGATCTGAAATTTGGAGTTCAAGAAAATTGTGTTATAACTTTAACAATAAATTTTGAAAATATTATTCTTTTCTTTTTTCAGCTATTCGTTGAAAGCTGTGACTTTTAATAGCACCGTGGAACGACACTACATGTGCATAGTGAAATACCGACAAACGTGGCTTTTGTATGATGGTCGTGAAAACAATGGTAGACCAATCGTATTCACTGGCAAAGAAATCAAGAAATCTTATATCGTATCTACCATATTGTACGAATTTGTAAATTAAGCTACATCTTCTAGCTTGTTTACGTTGTCATTTGAATTGATTTGAAATTTTTATGCTGTATATAGACAAAATAAAGTTATTATGAGTTTTTTGAATTGAAAAATGTGTGTTTCATGTTGAGTGCTCGCAGTCACTTTGCATAACCAGATATATATATATAGCGAAACTCTGTGTAGCTACAATCAAGGAAAAAAGTCGCGGGATTATTCGTTTTGCTTCCTCCTCAATTTTAAGATGTTTTTGCCTTTAACAAGACTTTTAGGTGGTGATTACAATTACAGCAGGGAGCAGGGGAGGGGGGGGGGGGAGGCGTAGGTCATGTAACGTGCATACGCTCTAAACAGAGGAGCTGTGGCTTGGGAAGTTTGTTCCAATACTTTTGTGCTTGATTTTAGCTATACAATTATGGATAAAATACTTTGGGACTTAACGAACCTTTTGTCGCCAGTTTTTTTGTTTTATTCCTTTGAACTTCACTCAAGTGTCCTATCGCCCTCACAATTGCAATGTTCACTTCAGAAATTGTTTCTAAAAGCTAATGGATGTTTTGAATGTCAATACGGACCCCGACCAAAGTACCGAGTTATGAGTTAATTGTTACTACATTACATAATTGTACGAGTACAGATGGATTTATTTTCTGACATTTACAATATGTTTTTTTAATAGAATATGTACGGCTAATTGTCTCAATTATTGTTAATTAGGCTAAGCTGCAAGTGTAAAAAATGCCATGTTATTGTTTTTCTGCCGCGGCCACTTGTTTTCTTGGGGAATAGAAACAAGAAAAGAAATACGTTAGCTTACGCCACGGTCTCTCTCTTTCTCCATAATCCTATTCTCTCCAAAACAAGGAAAAAAAACAGGAACTCTTAACAGTAATATCGTTGCCTGAGCCCCAGAGGGAGCCTAAGGTCTTTCATTGTAAGACATAGCAGATATATTTTGGTTATATTTTTACTGTTTGCAAGCGTTACAGTGCATGTAAAATTGTTTTTTAACCTGTTCACCATTGTTTTGTGATTGTTGATGAAATACTTCCTTAAAGAATTATTATTGATCTATAAAAGAATATTGTGCATCATTACAGTAAGTTGAACCTCGATTATCTGGACGCCTCTGGACCAAGCAAAAAAGGCCCGGATAATTGAAAATGTGAATATTAATGAGTCTGGAACGAAAATATGAATATTAAGAATACGGAATCATGGTAAAATGCTACGGTAATCAAAATAAAATAAAAGCATATTAAAAAAAATTAATTGTAATTAGCCGATATCATTCTGCTCAGGAGACTGGTTACTAGTCTTCAAAAACTAAGCATAATTCATAAAAAAATCTTCATTACATATATTTCTTGTAATATTCAAATCCGCATAAATTAATCTATCAGATTTTAACCAAACTTTCACCATTTATTCATATAAAATGTCCTCTTTATATATTGCCGCAATGTATTAATTAAATGAATTTAGAAATGGTTTCAATAATTTTCATTTTTTAAACTGAAACCCAATCTCTTCTCCTTATGATCCTGGCCAGTAAAATAACCTCATTAATAATAATGAGCATCTAGTTCAATCGGTGGTCCAATTTTGGTCACATGCATGAGATTTTATACCCATAAAAGCACTTTCATTATTATTCGATGTTTCTTTATATACAAGACACATGTAATAAGAATGCTTATCTTTCAAACTACTAATCAGCACGAAACTGCGCTCGAGTTTTTATACTTGATAAAACACTGCTGCTCGTTTTTATATAGTACATAGACGACAACGCTTTGTTGCTGTTGAGTGTGATTAAGAAAGGATCGTCAACTAACTAAGGGGTGGAAGGTGTTCAAGATTCTAAATAGCCGTAGTGTGTTCTAGAATTTAACAGCAATAGCAGTGACCGTTATCACGAATTAGGAACCGAAGCGTTATTTGACAATAGGCGTGCATGACTACTTATCTACACGAAACGTTTATTTGGAATATTTAGTTTTATAAGTGTTGAAGTTTTCGAAGTCCTATAAAAAAACTAGCAGTACGTGTTTTATCAAGTATAAAAACTATTCCTGCGCTCGAGTTTTTATACTTGAGAAAACACTGCTGCTCGTTTTTATATAGTACATAGAAGACAACATTTTGTTGCAATCACGGCAACATGGTCTGGTACGTCAAATGGATTATGAACTAAGATTATAGCAATATCTCTCTACTTTCAAAGAAAAGGCTACGCGAGCAGGCTTCACATAATCAAACTTATTGTACGAAAATGAACACAAAATTTATACTACATGTATAAGAAATATAATTATAATTGGAATCAAAATTAAAAAGTCGTTAAATGTTTGTAAATTCTCTTTAGAGTATTTAGACCTCATGTCTAAATGTGATTTTACTCGTTGTTGTTTTTGCATGTTGATAGGTATTGGGCGACGTATTCCTCTGATTTGGTGGACGTTTTCTTGAAAGTACTGTTGGTTGTGTTTCCTCCTTTTTAAATGTGATGAAGTATTCTGGATAGCACTGAGCAGCGTAGAACACCACCAAAATACTTAAACTTTGGTTCACCACAGAATCATAGCTTATGTTAGTGAGTGGGGCATTGGGAGGGACCAGTATGGCTGTGGAACCCTGTGTATAACGGCCAACCAGTACTCTCATACTCGATCGGGCAAGATACATGTGCCTGTTTCCAGAGAGATTCGATGACTGCGAGTATATAACATACTGCGTGAAGCATGAGTTGCAAAATAAGCGTCACTCCTATATAAAGTCCCTAAAGAAAGAAAAAACATGTTTGTCTTTGCCATGCACGACATATAGTTATTGAAAAAATGCAATAGACAAGCTGTTGAGTGTGGTTAAAAAAGGATCGTCAACTAACTAAGGGATGGGGGGGGGGGGGGGTGTTTAAGAATTCTAAATAGACGTAGTGTGGTCTAGAATTTACCAGCATTAGCAGTGACCGTAATCCCGAATTAGGAACCGAAGCGTTATTTTGCAATAGGTGTACATGACTACTAATCTACACGAGACTACAAATAATATAGTACATTCGCCCAATTGCAAACAGTTTTCTCATTTAGTGACATTTCTTCACAACTGAAAATGGCGAAAGTTTAAATAAACTTTGCCTATTAATTCTGGATGCGATTTAATATATTAAGGTGTGTTGGACTGCATGATTTCTACAACTGTATACGAGGCAAGCATCCGTTAGTTATTACAATTGTTAACACGTTGTATTAACAAGGGCGGAGGAAGAATAACAGCCGTGGGGGGGGGCACTATAATCCCCACCCCTCCCCACACATCCCTAGAGCCCAGTCATCTCGCATTTCCTTACGACACAGGAAAACAGATTCTGGATCCAACGCAAGTTATGTATTATGGATATTATGGCATGTAGCATATAATTGGAAAGCTTTAAAAACCGGAAAATCACAAAACAATTTCTTTTTTAACTGCGTAAACTCATGCATTAATATATTTTAACCAATATTTTGGTTCCGGAGCCCCTGCTTAATTGTAGACGCTTTGTAATCATTTTTTAGTTACTTTAGATGCCTTAAATCTCTTAATTATAAAGTTGCAAATGGTATTCTCGAAAATCAAAATGAATATGTTTGTCCGCTATATGCAGTAACGATTTGCGGTCTTCCCGTTGCGATATTGCTGACATATGGCTGCATACACTACATATCATTTGTAATAATGCTTCCGCACAGTTTGAATAAATATGGCGCGCATTTACATATCCAACGCAGTTATCAAACGGTAGCGCGAAAACCAAATTATTCGTCCGCCACTGGCAAAGACGCTCTTTGCTTGTAAAAAAAAGGAAATAGGAAATGAATATATCAGTTTTTAGCGTGTTTGGCTTGCTTCATCAGTACCTAACGGTAACGGTGTTTTTACATTTGGGATAATTTCTCCAAAACGCATGGAGTTTTTCGTTTTCACAGCAAAACACTATTGTATTAAACGATACGCGTCTCGAAATAATATTTGGCTTTTACATATTGAATAAAAACCACGTCCCAAGTTATTAAGTGAAGTTTAATAAACGGGCTGGAGTGTTTTATCAGAATTGAAGATTTAAAAGGCTTTAAAAACCAAGAAAAAAAGCACTGCACAAAAAGAGTCGTACTCCCAAAAAAGTAAAGCATGACCAAAGATCGATATGAAACGATGACTGTACGAGTAGCTGACAGCGGACAGCTTTTTTAAGGCAATTCTTTGATATGCAGAAGGTATTTTAAGCTAATTAATTCAATTACTCGAAAATAAACTGATAATGTGATATTACTACTCTTACCGTGAGCTCCTCGAAAACTCCTGTTAAAGTTTGTTTTGTTAATAGATTCTGTTTTTCTCGTAAGTACCATGGCTTTAAATGTACTTCAAAGCCTCCAAAACATACAACACAATGTTACATATATGTGCATGATTGTCTCAATAACATCAATAATGTATATCCACAGTCAAACAATTTGTTGCCTTGTCTTCTTTGCTCTAGTAGTATCTTGCCCATGGTAGTGTCGCGAATTTTATAATACTAATTGTTTTTCATTAAAAGCCTTTGATATGGGACACTACAAATTGCTTTTACCAAATCTAAAGGAACTATGTCAGTTCTAATAAGCTTTTCCAACGCTCGAGACACTTACAATTAAAGGCGCTCTCAGAGCGCATGCTTTGGTGCAAAAGTGCAGTATTAAGTTGTTGGTATTTTAAATGATTTGAAGTTGCAATAGATAACAGTTACAAACAATGACATGAATAAGTTTATAATTATAGGACTATATCTACAATTCAGTACAACATGTTTTCTTTATTTTTCATGATTATTGTAGTTGTTGAGTTTGGCAACATGAAGAACGTTAAAAATTCCATTAATATATTATTACATGAATTTGTTGTTTTTAATTTAGTGCACCACCTTACAAGAGCATAGATTACTTCATATCGTAATTTTAATATCCTAATTATTGAGAAATGTTCTTCTGAATGGTTACAGTTCAGTTCATGTTGTTGCATATTTAGTTAACTCATGAGCTGATCATGGTTTACATGAAGTCTTCTAATTTCTGAGCAATGTTCTTCTAAATACAGTTGTTTAGTGCATAATTTTACAAACCCAATCGACTTAAATCGTAGCCTGCGTACACACACCTAGTTAAATCGCCGATAGTTACAATTTTCGAGTGATTTTAAGGCCATTCAGTTGATCGACAGTCGTAGCCAAATTTCTTTCATCTTGGGTTACCTGTGGTGTTACATTCATCCGTCACCCCTAATCCTGCGCCGTGACATAGCTTTCCAGTGGTTTAATTTTTTTTTAAATGAAAAAACGATTACAATGTTATAACAGGATAGTCAAGTTTAATTGTATTGTTTTCCTTTTGGAAATGGTATTGTTTCACTGGTTTATAATTGAACAATCCCACGTGAATTATACGGGATTTTGCTATCAAACGAACCACATAAAGCGGGACAAAGCGGGACCATATAGCCTATCGTCACAAAAATTACATACATGAGACTGTACAAATTGTAATAGAAATGTGTGCATTATATCGATACTATTACAAAATGCAATATTGTTTTATGCACATTATATTTCAATATCTATGTTTAAAAAATACGACCTTAGCGTCTGCCAAATACTTAAAACAACAACCATAATTCCAGCTAGTCGTTGGATATTAAAGCTATGATGAATAAAACGAAGTTTATAAGTATAAAAACAACAAAAAACTCACCTCTACTCAGTGTTGAAACTCAATCCAGAGTCAATCCAGTGTTGCTTGTTCAAAGCATGTGCGATGTACTCGTTCCTAGTCTCTTCCGTGACATTGCAAATGACATACGAGTGGGGGTATGGTAGGGATTTTCCACGCTTCGGAAAGTGAAAAAACTTCAATTCTTATCATAATATCAATAGAGTTTAGTAGTTGAAATAATTTTCAAACACAATCAGGTAAACATGGTCGAGAATTATGATTTTCGAGTGATTTTCAGCCTATTTTTGATCGCCAGTCGTAGCCCACATTTCTTCCATCTTGGGTTACCTGTGGTGTTACATTCATCCCTCATCCCTCATCCTGCGTCATAGCAAGGCTTTGGAGCATATACATATATGCACCAAAGCAAAAACCATGCATTGTCAGTAGCTGTGGCGAAGCTCAATCATTCACCGCCAATGAAATTTCTTACTCGACGTTCAACATTTAAAAATTTCATTTGAACGAAAAGTTAACTAGCCCATGCAAATGATAAGATTGTTCTTTTACCGATCGTTTCATTGCATCTCTAAATAATGCAAGGGATTTGTTTTTCCTTAGATTTCTACAGTGAGCCTGAATTCTATGAGCTAACAAATGATTTAATTTAGAACCTTGGTTTGAAATTTTCTTGAAGATTGTGTTGCACAAGAGCCGTCTTCTATCATCTAGACTCTCACACTTAGCCGCATCTAGTGCCTCGTTATAATGAAAGTTGGGAAATATAATCCTTAATGCTCGTTTCTGGACAAGTTCGATTTTGTGTCTCTGGTAGTTATTTAGATTAAAGTGCCATGCGGCACAAGCGTACTCCATAATAGATCGTACCAAGGCAATGTAGATTAAAACAAGGTCTGAGGGTGGAATGCCAGATTTGCGAAGAGCTCTTAGGATGTGTAGACGTTGAGAGGCCTTTTTTACAATTTCATCAGTATTTATTGTCCACCGTACGTAGATGATTTGATATGTTGGTACCAAGGACTTTGAAAGAGGTAACAGAGTCGATTTCACGACCGTTGATATGGATTGATGGTGGGCTCTGTTGATTACGTAGGAAACTGAAAGAGAATTAAGAAAGTTGAGACTGCCAAACAATGTTTTAAATAGCACATCTTTTAGTACAAAGGGAAGCGGGCTGGAACCGCCACCCGTTAGCTCAGTTGGTATAGCTTCGGACTACTGTGCGGGAGGTCACGGGTTCCAACATTCAGAGTCTTAAAATAATTGAGTAGAAGTTGCTGCCTTTGTTTCTCTATCTGCAAATGGTAAGATCTTCACGTCCTCTCGGATAACGACGTAAAATCGGCCGTCCCGTCTACTCTACTCTAATCCAGTTGTGGACGTTAAAGAACCACTGAGGACGCTGAGGAACTACTGAGGTACGACCATCCTCAGCGCATGTACTTCGGCCGCTTAACCTTGGGGGCACTGACCCACTAACAGTCTAACCTGCTAATATCACTCATGATTGTAAACTGCGCGGCTGCTTTAAGCGCCTTAATCAGCAGTCTGTCAAAAGTCCCCCTAATGAGTAGTAGGACATTGACATTTCACCAACAAGTGCACCCATGGGTGCTGTGGGTGCCAGGGGATTTTCCCGATCGGAGTGATGACGTCATATTCGCGCGTTTTTTTTGTACACTTGTAAATCCAGAGCAATTCAGATCACGATCTGCGATTCTGGATCAAGTCGGCCACATCCATCTAAGCCTGAAATGCACAGTCATCCCAAATTTGTTTGTTTTAAAAAAATGTTTCCTCTTTGATTGTGCACTAGCTAGTCTTTCACAAGGTTCAATTAGCCACCAGATCATTTTATGAAACAACGGTTTATGCGTGAATATTATCCCAAAGTTATTTTTCTTCGGCCAGAATTCGACACGTTCATCTTGCTCGACTAAACTTCGAAATAGTTCCACTCGCTTCAAGTACTAAAAAAAAAACAGTCATGTACAGAATTGTCAACATTGTAGGGAATTATTAATCAACATATTCTTATCATAATCATCATTATCATCACTATCATTACTATCTAAATCATCATCACTATCATAAGAATCATAATCACTATCATTACTATCACCATCATTTTTATTTATTTATTTGAAAATACTTTTATTCTGTGTTTGCTTCAAGAGACAGAGGCTCATCATGGGAGATTACACAGTTTACAGTTTCCAATATATTAATAAGTGTGAGGAAAAATCTAATAGGTGAATGACACAAAAAATTACAAACATTGGAATAAAATCATATATAACATACAAAAAACTAAATGTAAGAGAAAAAAGAAAGAAAGAAAGAAATGATAACTCGATTTGCCCTAAGTGAATCTTTTTGTGTCTATTATAAATCTTTGGACATCGCGAAACAATTGTTTGTTCTGCTTAAAAGTCAAATTTTGAGAACTTTTTAGGAAAATGTTTACTTTTTCAGCATCTGAAATAGGCTGTTTGATAAGCCGTGCGGTAAGTGAAAACAATATCTGACGCGGAGCGGCATAACGGACGCAATGCAAGAAGTGATGAGATATTGACTCAATAGATCTATCACTACAATCGCAAAGAGGTGAAGGTTTGAAAACTCATCCAAAGGAGAATGTTTCAAGAACGGTACTCAGTAACGATCGACATAGGGTGACAACGGCCAAATTCTAGTTTTGGTTCATATTTTAACCATGGGTACGCCTTAGTCTAACACCAATCTGTATATAGTAAGGTAAAATATTGCTTTATTCATGGAGAAAGTCTAAAAAATAAGCTTTGGATATCAATTTGATAACTTTCTATCAAAAATATAGCTACACTTTGACCTCTGATAGTAAACAAAATGATCAAAACTTCACTTTCTTTTTCTTGAGGGACATCTCAACTAGTTTGTGGTTGATTTTCAGATCTTTTGGTAATTTTTTAAATTTTAATTTGAAATTAATTTATCTCCAGACGATAATTTTACACACGCTTGAAGTATGATGAAAATAATCAAACTTTTCTCCATGTGAAACCGATACATTTCCCAATAAATACTTTTCTATGTATAGCTGAGATAATATATTTTGCCATACAAGTAAAATCAATCTGGATAAATAATTTCGTGCGTGATTTTATAGCCGTAAAATTGTAGAAATTCGCTGAAAATGTGCACTTCTTTCTAATTAGCATATTGTACCCTTGCACGTCTCAACAATTTAACTCACAGATATTGTTATTTTTCATACAAGAAAAAAAAAAAACATGTAAAAGGACATTTGTCGCCAAGATTATTACTTCAAAAGATGTTTTGTATGTTAAAGTCGAATTCACTAAGATTAATAAAAAATTTCAATATCGATCAGCCAGTCTGTGATGTGTTCTCATGCAAATTAATGCAATTACCGAAAACAAATACTTTAGCGGCACTTCTTTATTTAAATAATTATTTCTCAAAGAATTAAGCACGCTTTTATTTTCCATTCGAAAAAAAAAACATTTGCAATTTTTCCATTGTTCATTTATTATTATTTTTTTTTTCTACCTTTCCGACAGTGTTATAAAAAATTGAAGTAAAAGACTAATTGATAAATTATAAAAGATAAATTGATTGTAATTTTACGGTGGCCCAGAAGGGACAACGCAAACAAAAGCAAACCACAACAAACAAACAAAAAACCGCACTGCAAACAAAAAAAGTCGCACTGCAAACAAAAAAATCGCACTGCAAACAAAAAAAGTCGCACTGCAAACAAAAAAAAAGTCGCACTGCAAACAAAAAAATCGCACTGCAAACAAAAAAATCGCACTGCAAACAAAAAAAAAATCGCACTGCAAACAAAAAAAAAGTCGCACTGCAAACAAAAAAAGTCGCACTGCAAACAAAAAAAAAGTCGCACTGCAAACAAAAAAAAAGTCGCACTGCAAACAAAAAAATCGCACTGCAAACAAAAAAAAAGTCGCACTGCAAACAAAAAAAAAATCGCACTGCAAACAAAAAAAAAGTCGCACTGCAAACAAAAAAAGTCGCACTGCAAACAAAAAAAGTCGCACTGCAAACAAAAAAAGTCGCACTGCAAACAAAAAAAACGCACTGCAAACAAATCCCAAACTCTATGCGCACACATGTAAACCGTTATCACGGGCTCATATTCAGTCAAGGCAACTAAGCAAAAATGGCGCTTCAAGTGACGGTTAACAATCACGAAGAACTACCGGCAGGCTCTGAGAGAGAGATAATTGAGCATTATTTTTATAGAGGATTTCGTTACGATGATATAATCCTTTTCCTGGAGAAATACCACAACATAGACATCAACGTAAGATCCCTCAAACGACGACTGAATGATTATGGTCTAAAACGTCGTGAATCTGATTTCGACGAGCAAAGTGTCAAGGAAATAATACGTCGTGAAATAGCAAATGGACCCGATAGCCTCAACGGTTATCGTACCATGTGGAATATCCTGAGAATCAGGTATCACATTCATGTGCCAAGACGTGTAGTTGCTTCGTTATTACGCGAGATTGATCCCAGTGGTGTGGAAGATAGGAAACGGCGTGTTTTTCACCGTCGCAAATACGTTTCTCCTGGGCCTAACTTCTGTTGGCATATCGACGGATATGATAAATTGAAACCGTTTGGCTTTTCAGTGCACGGAGGTATCGACGGTTTCAGTCGCAAAATTTTATGGCTTGAGCTACAACGATCAAATAAGAATCCTAAAGTTATCGCAC
The DNA here is from genome assembly GCA_918843875.1 of Diadumene lineata. Lineage (NCBI taxonomy): Eukaryota > Metazoa > Cnidaria > Anthozoa > Actiniaria > Diadumenidae > Diadumene > Diadumene lineata. The sequence goes on from OU974079.1 coordinate 6,647,442, forward strand.
AATACTTTCTAGACTACATCGAAGCTGCTGGGGGCTGCCCAACTCGTGTTTATGCCGATCGTGGAACTGAAAACGGCCTGGTTGCTGGCATGCAGTGCTATTTACGTGCCGATGGATCAGATGAATATGCAGGAAGCAACGCTCATAAGTATGTACCGAGTACAAAAAATCAAAGAATTGAATGTTTTTGGTCTTCCTACAGAAAACAACGTTCCAGCTGGTGGATAGATTTATTCCATGATATGCAAGAGTCTGACATTCTCGACCTCGCAAGCGAAATTCACAAAGAAGCTTTATGGTTTAGTTTTGCCGATCTACTCCAAAGTGACCTAGACAAGGTGAAAGATTACTGGAATAGCCACCGAATTCGCAAGTCAAAACATGCTACATGCTCTGGTATCCCTGACATTATGTATTTTTTACCGGAAGAATATGGAAAGAGTGAGTGCTTGCAAGAGGTTTGTCCTCAAAAGCTAACAGAAATGAAAGGCAGATTAAATTCTGATCCACTGCAAGATGATGACACAGTGTGGGAAGAATACTTCACTTATGTGATGGACACAAATGGGCTCCAACCTCCAGCAACTGTCCAAGAGGCAGGTATTCTTTTCCAGTCCCTTGTATCCTATGCCAAACCAAGAGTTTGAATAACTTAATATCTGGATACAGTACGTTATATATGCAACATTTAGTAACATATTCTCCCGGGAGGGGGGGGGGGGACTCCCTTGAAAAGTGGGTAGGTGCTCAACGAGTGAGTCATGAAATTGACCCTAAAAGGATAAAAGTATAAAATAAATTTAACACAAATCATAATTTCAGACCCTAAAAAGTGTGTTCATTTAACTAAAAATTTGTATTCAAAGAACAAAATCTGATCCTAAAAGGTATCAAGGTGGTCGATAGCTCTTCGTTGACCTTAAAAGGTGCGCAGAATTTGAATTTCAGACCCTAAAAGTACCGAGCACCCCTAACCACTTTTCAGGGGGTCCCCCCCTCAGGCATATTCTAACTACTAAGTACAAACAACTGTAAGTTATATAAAAAAGATAGGTTGGCCTAACAGCGATTTCCAATGTGAAAATTGGTCGATGTAGCAGCAATTGGTTAATGATTTTAAATATAAGTACAACGCTTTTGATGATTGCAGAAGTATTGCCCAAACATGTTTAAAATAAAAAGCGTCGTACTTATATTTAAAATGTGAAAATTGCTTAATACATGGAAGTAGAGATATCACCTGGGGAAGGGGGATTGTTAAGGGTGTTTTGCTGGAATCTTGAAACAGTTACTCTGTTTATTAAAAACAACAACATTTATAGGTGTTTATGACAAAAAATATCATTGACAGATTGTAACCAGATTTGATGAAACATAGAAAATACTCACACTTGGCTTTATCAGTTTGTGGGAAATTAATATGGAATTTCAAAATCAAATCTGTGAATAAAACATCTTTTTGGTCATACTATCCATAATCTGCAAAGTCTGTGACATTTGCTTTAAAATGTTGTTTGGGTTTCCTGTGGTATTTGCCCTGTTGAAGTCAGTGAGATTAATGTCACTTGGTTAGACACATCATAATACAATTATAACAGACATTTTGTTCACAAATTCTTTATATTACCTAAACGACCATTAATTGCTAAGCAAAACACAATGGCGAGTAATGAAGTGGTTTCTTTTGTCTTTAAGCCCATGTGTGCTGGGGATTCCAGGGTTAGGGTTAGTATAAAAAATTTATAATAATCATGTAGATCAAAGACTATGGGGGGACTTTCGAATCAGCTAAGAACTATGAAGAACACATGTAAATGAGAAACAAACCTTCCAGTTTAATTAACGTTAATAACTGAACTGCAACTTTTCACAAAATGTAATGCAGCTTAATAGTTTAAAAACTCTTGACATGCTTGTTGATTGCATCTTTGCCCAACTAAATGAAACAACAACTTTTAACTGAAAGTGATTTTTGACATGCTAGGTATGAAAATCTTGCTTATGCACACCTTTTTACTAATACTTATTGAACAACCTATAATGCTAATTCTAGTTACAAGTTTAAAGCTACCATGCAAATAGATAACATGAGAGGTCAGAATAGGTATATATTTGTGATGGTAATATTATGAATAATTAATGTCAATTTTTTCTTAAGATCTTAGTTTTGATTAAAATATAAAACATGTATTACATCTTTCATTTTCAGAATCAGTTACAGCAAAATCAAATTTTATAATTAAACAGCTAACTATCACTGATAAATTTAAACTGAAGATTATATTAACTATGTGTATATGCTGAACCAAATCCAATGAACTTTTCGGTCTGTAATATGGTTAACAATCAGCATTCAAACCCGAATTATGTTTTACATTCAACTATTAGTTGAAAATTTGATGTGCATATTATACATTAAAAGAAACCTCTATATGCACATCGACATTACTGATGGTGTGTATGAATCGTAATAAATTAACACTTTCCAAATCCTTGACTTTCTTGAAGGCACTGAGAAAGAAGCAATTTCAACTCTTCGGGCTGGTTGTATTGCCTTGGTAAGTGAAGGGTAAGGGCACATGTTGAAGACCATGGCAATCTTTTTTCGCCATCATCATTGTCATAGAACTCCAATGAGAGTGGACCAGAAAATCCAAGTGGTGGAATTCTGTCAGCTCCCGTAAGAAAGATGAGGAGATCAGATAGACTCAGCCCTGGAATCTCACCCTCTGATAGATCTTGGAGGAAAAGCTCAAAACTATACATGGTTTGTTCCTCCCTTTCCCTGCTGTTAGATCCCACTTCAGAATAGCATACTTTGTACAGCTTTTTGAAAGATTGAAGAGTTAGCTCATCTACTTCATCACTTAGAATTTCATCGAAGACTTTTGTCTTGGACAGCACAATGTCTCCAAATGATCCAATCTCATTCATGCCCTTTTTAAACTGATTGATTTCGGCAAACACGCCAAATACAAAAACTTGTTTCAGTAAGCATTTTATCATCTCCTCTTTCTGACTATATCTGCAGGTGTATACATCTGAGTAACCATAGTCTGCTACAGTATCTGCATGTTCATTGACAGTAGATTGGAACTCATCTTCAGAACATCTTTCAAGGTCATTGATGGCCTTTTTCAACTCCTGGTTGGACACATGTATCTTCTTGATGGCTGCTTTATTTTCAACTGGGATATCTTGAAGAATGCAGAAGGCCTCTTTTGACAAGCACTTTGGTCCAGTTCCAGTCTGGAGGACACTCCAAGCAATCAGCTTTCCAACTTGATAGTACTTGTTGTTATTCAACAGGCTCAAATCGTGAGAGAACCAGCCACCTTCAAAAACACCAGTTTCTTTAAGACTAACCATCAGAAGCCTAAAGAATTCACGTTTAGGACCACCGACATCTACTGCATCCTCTCAAAGCTCTTTCGTTGAATGGCTGCAAGTGTTGATTGTAAAATACTCTTGCGCAATATTATGATATGGTTAATGTCCCCTGCAGTTTCCAGGTTATCTGAAATGAACCTTTGAAGTATTTCTTCCACATTGCCAGATGTTGTACATGTGCTTGTTGATCTGCTGTTAAGACTATCATCTTGAAGACTAGCATTTATAGCCAGCAACAAATCTGGATCTTGATCATCCCAGATGTTTATGGCTTCCATGTGGTTTATAGTATTTAGATTGTTGCTACTACTGCTCAATGTTGGTTCATCAAGTGCTAAAGCTGGTTTTAGAAGCTCACTGTCACTGTCAGATGAATCTGTCAAGAAAAAGATAAAAAAATAGAAAAAAACATATATTTTGTGTGTGTGTGTGTGTGTGTGGGGGGGGGGGTGGTGTTCAATTCTTTTTACAGACAGGTTACCACTTTATATGTCACAGCATGGTTTAATCACAAAAGATTGTTATAGTGGCCAACTTTCACTAATATAAGTTGTCACATGGCCAAGTCAACATATTTTGTGAAAGAAGTCCAGGAATATAAAAAATAGAGTTCAAACACTAAAGGTGTGCATGCAACATTGATAGCAATAAATAGTCATTGTGCTAAATTATGTAAATTCTCACCTGTTAATGATATAGCAACTGGATGGTTACTCTTGTTTTTATGTTCCTCTTCAAAATCAGAATCATCATCTAGAACTACAATAACAAAGATTAAAAAATATATATATATATTTCCATGGTTGAGTTTAAATCCAATGTCAAACAATTCAAAATAAATTGAATAATATTAATCACTAATTTTTTTACATTTTTAAGTGATTTGTCTATAAAGCAAGTGGTTTTTAGAGTGTTTGGAGCAGTAGAAATATTAGAAAATAAAAACCTATTAAATACAGTTTAGAGTTTTTGCACTGTTTAAACAATGACTAAAAATATGTGACTGCTGACTTATGCATCAGTCAATTGAAGTAACACATTATAGCCGAGGATTTACATGTTTCAATAGTATCAATTCACGGGAGTGGGAGAATTAACAGGTTTATAATTGTGTATATTTTCCCCCTTTTTAAGGGCCAGGTGGAGTCATTACAAACGCCCTAAATGCTACTCCAAATATAACGAAAATTTAATTTGTGTTGGTCTTCTCGTGTTTATAGTATTTTACTGACTCTCAACGTGCAGCTTTTTCAATAGCAAAGAAGGGATTTTTTGAACAATAAAGCTTATTTAATCGGCTAAACTTTAGAATACCCCGTCACTTATTACCATAACAATAGAACAATAGAATCTGGAAATGTTAAGTATTCTAAAATTGCTCCATTTAATCTTACCTGATAATTCATGGCAAGGTATAATATAAAAGGTTATGCGCTTGTACTCTTTGGAGATTGCCTCTTTATAGCTTGACAGTTTGAAGGCCTCCGTAGTTCCTGGAATATTACGGACTTCGCTGAAGTCTGGATAGAGTAGCGTGTATGGCACAGAGGCATCGAACGTTTGATCGAATGTAGTGTGTTTTTCTAACGCCTTTTTTAGAAGATCGTCCTTCGTTGCTGTAGTGTTTACCCGAACAGCTTGTGTTTTTCCTCTTCTCGACTTGATGACCCCTTCATTGGAGCAACTTGCTAGACTAACTTTAACTTCAACTTCCTTGGTTTTCTCTTCACGTCGAGCTTTCTTTTTAGATTTCGGGTTGAAATCGCTCTGTCTTTCTCTTTCCCGTTTTTGGTAAAATTCTTCGAAAGTCAGAGTCGCCGGCCTCGAAGAATTTGCTGCAGTGGAACTCGAGTTCGAGGTGGAGGGAGTACAAGACATTTGTGGACTTCCTACATCGCGAAAAGCACGTGAAATCTCTTCTTGTATGGCCTTTCTGAGTTCTTCTTGCCAACTCGCCATCTTGGAATGTAAAAAAGGGCGCGAAAATTCACACGAGTCCTCAGTGTCATTGCTGACATGCGCACGTTTTTTTTGTTTGCAGTGCGATTTATTTTGTTTGCAGTGCGATTCTTTTTGTTTGCAGTGCGACTTTTTTTTGTTTGCAGTGCGACTTTTTTTGTTTGCAGTGCGACTTTTTTTGTTTGCAGTGCGACTTTTTTTGTTTGCAGTGCGACTTTTTTTGTTTGCAGTGCGATGTTTTTTTGTTTGCAGTGCGACTTTTTTTGTTTGCAGTGCGCCTTTTTTTGTTTGCAGTGCGATTTTTTTTGTTTGCAGTGCGATTTTTTTTGTTTGCAGTGCGATTTTTTTGTTTGCAGTGCGACTTTTTTTGTTTGCAGTGCGTTTTTTTTTGTTTGTTGTGGTTTGCTTTTGTTTGTGTTGTCCCTTATGGGCCACCGTATAATTTCTTGTATTTGAATTTCAAAATGTCTAGAAAGGTGCGAACTGGTGAGAAGCCATTCAAATGCTTCAAAAACCCTTGCATTTTTTTCTTGTATGAAAAATAACAATTTCATTAAGTGAAATTGTTGAGACGTGTGTTGAGGGCTCAAATATAATAATTGGCCCAAATGTAATACATTTTGGCCACAAATGTATAAGAGGTCACAAATGTAATACATTTTGGCCACAAATGTATAAGAGGTCACAAATGTAATACATTTTGGCCACAAATGTATAAGAGGTCACAAATGTAATACATTTTGGCCACAAATGTATAAGAGGTCACAAATGTAATACATTTTGGCCACAAATGTATAAGAGGTCACAAATGTAATAAATTTTGGCCACAAATGTATAAAAGGTCACAAATGTAATAAATTTTGGCCACAAATGTAGAAAAGGTCACAAGTAAAAATATTGGCCACAAATGTAATAACGGTCACAAATGTAATAAAGTTTGGGCACAAATGTAATAAGAGTCACAAAGGAAATAAAATTTGACAGCAAATGTAATAAAGGTCATCAATAATACAAAATTTTGATCATAATAACAACAATTTTCAAAGTAAAAACGATTGTTTTAAAAAAGACAATGTATTGTAAATTTACCTACCAATTTCTGTAGACATCCAGTCTGCAAGTCGTTTGATTTGACTACTTTATGATCAGCGCTCGTTAGCGGCCGACTTGCAAAGTTGATGACGAATTATTTCGGGCTTATAATCACATATTTCAATATTTTTTCATTGAACGGTAAACTTAAATGCTTTCAAAATAACATACTTTCAATTGCCAAATGCACATTTTTGATGTTTATAAGATCTAGAAGGTTTTTTTAAGCCAATCCACAAAATGTCATGGCATTCTTTATAGAACTAAACGCGTCTATAAGCGGTTTATCTGTTTGTTTGGCCGAATTTTGTGAAAATGAAATGATATAATCATGCTTGTCATATGTTTTTTTGTAATAAAGTAATATTTCCTTGTGATGGTTTGTTTCTTTTCGAAGCAGTTATCTCGAATATCACTCATTTTCTATTTCAATAATCGAATAAATTCAAAATGTATGAAGTGACTGTAACGATATTGAGTTTTGCATCTGCAGTGCAAGCTTTTACCCAGTATAATTATTTTTTAGTTTTTTTTTTCAAAGGAATGGCCGAGTCTAAAATTGGGCTGTGTTTGTTCTCGTCGTTGTCTTCAGTTACAAAATGCAAGTTTTTTGAAAAATCTCCCCACGCCACCCTGACACATTTTCCATGGTCTTGAACACGAAGATCGTCATTGGAAAATAAAGTTCAACGTCTCAAAATAATCTACAATTTATTTCATCTTTTTTTTTCATATTTACAATAACATTTTATTTTAATTTACAGTATATTTATTATAATTAAAACATGTTTTAATGTTTAGTTAAAATTCGAGACGTCATCGTGGTAAACGCTTCACAAAACTTCCACAATATTTACTTATTGCTTACTGTATTTTGGATAGGCGATAACTGAAAAGAACAATCAAAAGATGCAGTTATGATATATAATATAAATATAATGGGTGAAAGCTGGTATAGCATAAGCAAAACTCAGTATCGTTAAAGTCACTTCATACATGAACACAGTTTTTTGAGAATTTATTTGATTATTGAAATAGAAAATGTGATATTCAAAATAACTGTTTCGAAAAGCAACAAATATCAAAAGGGAAGATTTTTTTATTATGAAAAGCGCAATTTAATCATTTGACAAGCATGATTTTATTATTTTTGTTTCATTTTTAGTTTAGCGTTCACAAACGTTCACGATCAGCAAAACAAGCAGATAACACATAGATCATTTTCGCCAAAAAATGTTAGTACACACGGGAGGAAATTGTCGCTGCGACTTGTTGCCTTGTGTGTACCGGCCTTTAGAGTTCCGTCAACTTACATGAAATATTCATAATAGCACATTCAATTGATTGCCAACAGTTAATTGTCATTAAACGTCTAGCAACATATGCACAGTTCCAAGCAAAATACTTTTACAAAACATATAATTCGGTGTTTTTTTTAGTTCAAAATGCAAGGGTTTTTGAAGCATTTTAATGACTTCTGCAAGTTCGACTCCGCTCGTCTTGCTTTCAATTTAGCTTTTTATAAAATTAAATACAAGAAATTACAAGCAATTTAACTAAGTCGTTGACTTTATTTTTTTGAGCACTTTCGGAAGGGTAGAAAAAAGAATAAAGGAAAAAGGACAATTGAACGATTGAAAAATAATTCATGTTATGCTCATCGTTATGGTCAATTGTGTTATATATACATGTATATATTATAAGATTATAGTGTTCTTTATCTAATAATTATAAAATAAATACATATAAAACAATATTTTGGCAATGTGGTTTTGTTTACTGCCCACTTTTCTACACGGCTGGTGCCTCTCTGCAAGGCTGGCCGCAGTTTGAGTGCACGCATAAACAAACTTCAATTTCACTGTAAAATCTTTACGAATCAATAATAAATATTCCGCTTTCAAAATAAGAACGATTGGGATAAAAAAAACAATGCCAAGTTGATGAGGAATCATTTCGAGTTATAATCACATATTTCAACATTTTTTCATTGAACTTTAATGCTTTTAAAATAACATACTTTTAATTATCATGCATATTTTTGATGGTCATAAGATCTAGAAGGTTTTTTCAAGCCAATCCACAAAATGTCATGGCATTCTTTATTGAACTAGACGCATGTATAAGCGATTTATCTGTTTGTTTGGCCGAATTTTGTGAAAATGAAATAAAAATAGATATAATAATGCTTGTCATATGTTTAACTTGCGCTTTTTTGTAATAGAGTAATATTTCCTTGTGACGGTTTGTTTCTTTTCGAAACAGTTATCTCGAATATCACATTTTCTATTTCAATAATCGACGCATATCTGCGTGAACTCGGGCTTCTCTTTGACCTATGTAAATTATCTGTTTGTTTCGCTGAACGTTTTTAAGAGCTAAAACTAAACAAATGACAAAAAACATGATAAAAATATGCCGAGACGATTAAATTGAGCTTTTCATAATAAAGGAATTTTCCATTTTTATGTGTATTGCTTTTCGAAACAGTTATGTGTTCATGTATCAAGTGACTGTAATGATACTGAGTTTTGAGTATGCAATACCAGCTTTCACCCATTATTATTATCATTTAGTTTGTCTTTTCTTTGACGGGCATATCTTTGTCACTGTTACGATCTATCGCTTTTTCTCCTCTTGGGGTTCCTGTGTAATGACAAAACTTGACTAAGGGGTAGTGGGACAATTCCAACAAGAAAACAATCACTCGTACAAGGCTTTGCAAAGTAGACTAAATTTCATCGAAAAATATTCCAATTTTACAGTTTATTTTGAAAATTATAAATCATATACTAATCTGCATTTGAAAAAGAGGTAATTGGAATGGTTTTTGATTGATAAGAAAGGCGGAGAAAGTTACATGGAAGCAAAACTGACGAAAATCTAAACTGAATCGAATCGAAGGCGAACGAGGTCAAAATACACGCGGTAAGTTTGTTGTTCTATTCCAAACTTAAGTTTCATTTTCACTGTTACTACAGGAAATAACCGTTTTGACAAACCATTCTATCCTTAGATCTACAGATTGTGGATTTCGACTAATATTATGAGAATATCAAACTGTTCAAGCAGCGATGAAGTTCATTTTTTATTGCTAAAATTCCATTGATTTAAACTCGCTTGACAGTTTATGGCCGCTCGCTTTGAGCAAAAACATAATGCTCAAGCAAATGATATTCCCTCAACAAACTTCACTGACACAAACACCGGCTGACAATCAAAATACTTGACTAGAGGTCACAACACCGTGGTATTTGATCTGCTCGACTAAAGTTTTTTATCAAAATTATGTACGAAGCGACGATGTCGCAAGAGTTGTGCTTCAGTCACATCATTTTTGCTTATTTGCCAAATTTTAACTTGACATTTTTCCTTTTTCTTTTCAGTATTCACCAATCCAAAGTACAGTAAGCAATGCGTAAATACTGTGGAAGTTTTATGAAGCATTTACATTGACGTCTCGGATCTTATAAGCCAAACATTACAACACTTTGTTTATATTAAATTATAATAAAGATACTGTAATTTTGTTTAAAAAAAATTCGTATTATAAACATTAAAAAAAGATGAAATAAATTGAAGATAGATTATTATGAGACGTTAAAGTTTATTTTCAATAAAAGAACTAGGATATCTACGATCGTCGTGTTCAAGAGTGTGGTGATCGATTCCACCAATCACAATCGAATTAATAAATACAACCAATCACAAACCTGGAGCCGACAGAAATACAAAGTGCGGAAAATTTAAAATGCCGACCGATCGAAAAAAAAAAAAAACAACCCGAAATTATAACTCGGGTCTTTTCAGCCCGAGTAAATATATGAAGTGACTGTAACGATACTGAGTTTTGCATCTGCAGTGCAAGCTTTTACCCAGTTTTATTATTTCTTAGGTTTTTAGAGACACTTTAGAGACATTTAACTACGTTTTCACTTTTTATTTCGAGTTTTGCAAAAATACAATCTTGGATATAAATGTTGAGACTCTTTATACACTTTGACTTTTCTTGAGTATGTTTCCTAATATACATCGCTCTGATGGTCTTTCTTTAAACCCCCTCCCCCAAAAGCAATGTTGTGCTCCCTGATGGTGTTTCTCTCTAATGAAAAACAACATTGGTCGAGGGAGGGGGAGGGAGGGGAAAATATTCATGTAATATGAAGAGTATATTCATGAAACTGTGCAGTAAGTTTTTGAAGAGTCTCAACTATTTATGTCCAAAATTGTAGCTTGGTTTGTCAAAGCGGTTATTTGCTGCAGTAAAAGTCAATATGTAAGGTTGCGAATATAGCCCAACAAACTTTAACGAGTGTATTGTTCTCCATCGGTTCAGTTTAGAGTTTCTTCAGTCTTGCTTCCATGGAACTTTCTTCTAAACAAAAACCATCACATTTACCTCTTTTTCAAATGCAGATTAGTATTTGATTCATAATTTTTTCAAAATAATCTGTTGGTAAAATTGGCATATTTTTCGATGAAATTCAGTCTACGTTGTACGAGCGATTGTTTTCTTTTAAGAATTGCCCAAATCCCCCTAAGTCTAGTTTTTGTCATTGTACAGGAGTCCCCAGAGTAGAAAAAGCGGCAGATACCGTCACAGTGACAAAGATATGCCCGTCAAAGAAAAGACTAAATAATATAAATATAATTGGTGAAAGCTGGACCGTATAGCATACGAAAAACTCAGTATCGTTACGTACAGTCACTTCATACATGAACACAGTTTTTTGAGCATTTATTTGATTATTGAAATAGAAAATGTGATATTCAAAATAACTGTTTCGAAAAGCAACAAATATCAAAGGGGAAGATTTTTTTATTATGAAAAGCGCAATTTAATCATTTGACAAGCAAGATTTTATTGTTTTTGTTTCATTTTTAGTTTAGCGTTCACAAACGTTCACGATCAGCAAAACAAGCAGATAACACATAGATCAAATAAAAGCCCGAGCTCACGCAAATATGCGTCTAGTTTTACTTAGTTTTACTTAGCGTTCCGTCAACTTACATGAAATATTCATTATAACACATTCAATTGGTTGCCAACAGTTGTCACGGTGTATGTCATAAAAAGGGGTTTTCGCCGATCAGCATTCGTTTCTGGCTGAAAAGAAGCTTAAAAAGCTATACCCTGTTCAGCGGATTTTCATATTAATATTTCAGAATCGAATTGCTGAACACAACTACGAACTTGTGAAAAGCCATTCAATTACCCTTGCATTTTGAACTAAAAAAAAACAAAAAAACAAAAAAAAAAGTCATTAAACGTCTAGCAACATATGCACAGTTCCAAGCCGGTTTATTGAAAATACTTTTACAAAACATATAATTCGGTGTTTTTTTTTTTTTTTTTTAGTTCAAAATGCAAGGGTTTTTGAAGCATTTTAATGGCTTCTGCAAGTTCGCTTCTACACGTTTCGACTCCGCTCGTCTTGCTTTCAACTTAGCTTTTTATAAAATTAAATACAAGTAATTACAAGCAATTTAACTAAGTCGTTGACTTTATTTTTTGAGCACTTTCGGAAGGGTAGAAAAAAGAATAAAGGAAAAAAGAATACGGAAAACTCAGTATCGTTACAGTCACTTCATACATGAACACAGTTTTTTGAGAATTTATTTGATTATTGAAATAGAAAATGTGATATTCAAAATAACTGTTTCGAAAAGCAACAAATATCAAAGGGGAAGATTTTTTTATTATGAAAAGCGCAATTTAATCATTTGACAAGCAGGATTTTATTAATTTTGTTTCATTTTTAGATTAGCGTTCACAAACGTTCAGCGAAACAAGCAGATAACACATAGGTCAAATAAAAGCCCGAGTTTTCGTAGATATGCGTCTAGTTTTTACTTAGAGTTCCGTCAACTTACATGAAATATTCATTATAACACATTCAATTGGCTGCCAACAGTTGCCACGGTGTATGTATGTCATAAAAGGAGCCTTCGCCGATCAGCATTCGTTTCTGGCTGAAAAGAAGTTTGAAAAGCTATACTCTGTTCAGCGGATTTTCATGTTCAAGAAGTCTTTACAGTTTCATTACCTAACATTGAAAACCATTCTCTTGTGTAAGAACTGCTATTATGAACACCAAGCAATTTCGTAAAGAAGGTAAAAAACTTATCGACCACATCGCTGACTACTACGACAACATTGCAAACATTCCTGTCGTTCCTGATGTAAAACCAGGATTTCTGATAAACAGTCTTCCAAGTAGCATACCACAGCGTGGAGAAGATTTCTCGCAGATAATGGCTGATTATCAGAAGCACATTTTTCCAGGGGTAATATCAAAATTATTAAGTTGATGACTTTTTAAAGCTGACAATTGATTTTTCCTTTATATTGTTGAGAATGTTGAGTATAATTTGTTGATTTTTGTTGATTGTTAACTAATTGTTTTTTTGTTTGCTCTTTGCATTATATTTAATAGTTCTCGTGATGTCGTGTTCTCTTGTTGCGAACCCCTTCTTTGTCGGTTGCCTCCAGAAAAAAATATCGATTGAGTGATAACAACGGAACATTGCACACCCACTGAACATTGATCGTTTGGTCTGAGTTTATTTTATTTTATTTTATTTATATTATAATAAATGTCAATTTTGCTAGAAAGGACTTGAGCTTTATTTTTCTGCTGGTTTGAGCCCGACTGTTTATGTGTTTGAGTTGAGTTTCTCGATCGAGCAATTCACTTGTATGCGAAAAAAGCACAAACGATGAAAATGCCCATATGTATGTAAAAGAACCTTAATTGTTGTCAATGTTATTATTTTTGTTAAGTTGATTTCGTTGCCTGTTTTGACTTTTTACTGGGCTACCTGTACCACAGGTACCCAGTCTAAAGTTGGGTTTGTTTGTTTTTTTTTTTTTTTTTTTTTTCCTGTCGCCTCGCGAAATGGCCAAAGTTGCGCAATCGACCACGTGTATTGACCAATCAGATGTATTAGAGATATATGAAGCAACCTGGTGTTAAAATGAGCCGCCATTATGAACTGCTCGTTAAAGCAGAAAAACAGCCACGAAAAAGAAAGTAACAAGACTTATATCGTTAGCTACAACTTCTTTTCGTGAGGAAGACGTAACAGCTGCAAAAAAACAAAGAGATTGCTAAGCTTTTTCATTGAAAATCACATGTAGGATATTCGTGAAAATCAGCCGTTCCGATCAAAGACGTACTTAGAGAATTGACCGAATGACATGACAGCGAAAACTATCAACTTTTGGTGTACAAATCAACAAAACAGTTGCTTCATATTCAGCTTGGTTGAAACTTGATGAGTTTTTCCGGATAATGTCATCGAATATTTTGCTGTTTGTGATGTTTTGAACAAGTTTGGTGTGACGTACCGCCTGCACTCAAGATTGTTTACTTCGGAACTGCCAAGCTACATTTGTGGTTAAAATACCATTCCAGACTGTTTGTTCTCCTCTTGATTATTTTAAATGCACAAAAGATATGGTTAGAAGGAAGAAAGTAATATTTGTGTGATTGTTTATGTATTTATAATTTCAAAAGCCAAGTTTCAAAGACACAATTGCAGGACAATAGCGCCGGCCGGACGATCGTGTTTACCCAGTTGACAACGATAAAGCTAAATAATGGAATTATTTAAAGAAGAAGGTTAAAATTACTCACAAACTTTAATGGAAGATTCTACAATTATTTGTAAGTAAACTATTAAATTTTGTTCTCACTAAGTAGTTGAAATTGTTTGTAAATTCCGTGTTTGTAGAAATCATTGCAAAATAAATGGAGTTGTAATTGAACCTTGTTTTTTTTGTGCTGATCTTCGTACGTTATATTGCCTTTTGTACAAAATAACCTAATATAATGGGGATGGTATAATGTATATAGTAATTTTCCAGAATTTCTGTAATAAATTACGAATTTTTTGGTGCTCGAGAGGGCCAAATAGACAAAGTGAAACAAAGCCCACTCATGGAAATGGATGCTTTTGAAAATGATTTTAATTTTGATATTGTAAGAATCTTTAAACGTTTTGCTAAAGTTTGTTATTGTTATTGTTATTCAAAAAGTGCAATATTACATATCTAATACAATATGACACTTCACTAGTGATGTGGAAACAAATGTTGGTTTTTGCATCTTGCTTAAGGGTTATAATATCTACATTTAAAATGTCAGTAAAGGTGTCCCATATCTTCAGTCCTCGTCTATACAGGTTTTCAAATGTTTCTATAATGACTGTTTTGGGGTTTACTTGGTCATAATGTTGAAAATACTCATTTTCGAAACCATGATCGAAGTTTTGGTATAAGGAGCATGTCAGAAATTAGCAGGGGGGGGGGGGGGGTGTCTCAAAAAATTAAGACCCTTACTATGTTTCCAGCCCCTCCCCCCTTGCTAATTTCTGACTGAGTCCCTAATTTATATGCTGTATTGTAAAATGTATCATAATTTTTGAGAAAGACATTACACTTGTAACAAAGATGTTTTATCTGGCCTATACCAACTGACTACCCCAGATAACCACTGACTACACCAGGTAGCCCAGTAATCCTGGATTCCAGGGTCTAGTTTTGGTTCAAAATGGTCGTGATTCCCTAAGATCTTTTGATGTCGGTTTTCTTTGTCATTCAGCTTAATTTACCGGAAAATGAAAAGCAAGTATATAATAAATCAAATAGAAAAGGCTTGAGTGTGCTGTGTTCAGTAATGGAACACTCTGAAAAGTGAAGAGAGCACTCGCTTTCAGCTCGTTCTATCTTCTCCCATCACTTCTTTCTTGCTCTCGTCAATTTCCATCGTGCTTTTACTGCTTTTACATTATACACTTATCTTTATAATTAATTTTCATGTTTTTGCAAAGGAATTAAGAATATTTAAAAATAGCAGAGTTTGTTTCATTGTATTATAAGTATTTGTAAAATCTTCTCAATTGTTCTGTTAGTCTGCATTTATAGTCAGGTCTATGCTGCAGTCCACAGCTAATGAAGTAGGAGGTTTTATTGACATTAAGCCATTGTAGTGAGCGTCTACAGCAACGTCACTTATCAAAGGATGGGCACTATTTCAAAACGCGTTTGATTTTGCTTTGTTTTGTTTTAAACGTACTTGTTAACACTGTAAGTTTAGTAGTCAGTAGAAGCCAATAAATAAAATTAAAACAAAACTTTTTTTTTTGTAGACTAAAATCATACATTATTTCATAAATAAAACATTATGGGTTGCAAGATGTATTTTATATATACCTTTTTTCCAGATAAAGCATTTCAATAGCCCACATTTTCATGCAATCGTTCCACTTCCGGTCTCCATGTCATCGCTTCTTGGTGACTTACTGGCTGCATCCACAGCAGGGGGTGCATTTACATGGGTAGGTACCAATTCTCCCTCCGTTACTGATTTAATAACTTCTTCACTTACTCAATCTCACACTCTCCCAAAACACTCACTCGTTTATTTTGTTTATTGATTCACTGCATTATTCACTAACTCACTCATTCACTCATTCACTCATTCACTCATTCACTCATTCACTCACTCACTCACTCACTCAGTCACTCACTCACTCAGTCACTCACTCAGTCAGTCACTCAGTCAGTCACTCACTCACTCACTTACACACTCATTCATTCATTCATTCATTCATTCATTCATTCACTAATTCATTCATTTATTCATTCATTCACTCATTCACTCATTCACTCATTCACTCGTTCACTCGTTCACTCGTTCACTCGTTCACTCGTTCACTCGTTCACTCGTTCACTCGTTCATTCGTTCACTCGTTCATTCGTTCATTCGTTCATTCGTTCATTCGTTCATTCGTTCATTCGTTCATTCGTTCATTCGTTCATTCGTTCATTCGTTCATTCGTTCATTCGTTCATTCGTTCATTCGTTCATTCGTTCATTCGTTCATTCGTTCATTCGTTCATTCGTTCATTCGTTCATTCGTTCATTCGTTCATTCGTTCATTCGTTCATCATTCATTCAAACAATTTTTGTTTTTCAGCCTAATGTGTAAATATTTAATTTTATACTGTATTACTTGTCCAAGTTTCAGACCCTTGAGTGTTTTTAGCTCGCTTTTTTTTATATTATTAGAGGGTCGTGATGGGGTAAATTGGGAATTAGGATTAATTTGCCTTTTGTTAAGGCTGGGAATTTGGATTTATACATTGGGATTAGGAAAACTAAGACCTCAAATAATGTTAGAAATTGTGTATTTTGACTTATTTTATCTATTATATCACATGGCATGATTACAATTTTAAGACCAGCCCAATAAGCAATACGGTAATTTAAATCAAAAGTAGTCATGATATTTTGTTTGCACTACTTCGATTGGGATTTTGGATAAAAATTGTGCTGGGTATTGGGATTTGATACTCCTTTCAGGAATCTCTTGTTAAGTATGAGCTTTTACATTAGTCTGTTTTAGTAATGGGATATAGTGGATATGTTTGGTGCTCATCAATATTTCGCAAATTATTTTACTGACTTAAATTTTATTGCAGAACGTAAGCCCTTCCTATACAGAGCTTGAATTGGTAGTTGTTGAATGGCTTCGTAAGATATTTGGTTTGCCTGAACATTTCTCTCATATAAATAGCGACAATGGTTGTAAGAGCAAGGGAGGCGGTGTTTTACAGGTATATATTTTAAATAGATATCAAATATATCGACATTTGATGGACCACTGGAAGCGCAAGTAGGCTTGCGAGCTGCAAAGTCATAATTTGCATATCAGCTACTGCAGAAAAAAGTAATGTAATGTAGTGCTTATATAGCGCATTTCACTAATGTCTCAATGCGCTTTACAAACTTTAATATTTATAGTATGTAATCCGGTTTTACAAGCATGAGTTTGATTAGTAGTTATGTATTAGTGTAGGCCTATCACCGAGGATGGTCGTTACCTGCGTCCTCAGTCGTTCTTTTACGTCCCCCCGATATTGGTTAATGTGAAGTGTGGCAAGACGGGACCTTCAGTTTATCGTCCTTATCCGAGAAGACGCAAAGCCTAACAATTCTAAATCGAAGAACATTCTCCTCAATTATTTAAAGACCCTGAGTGATGGTCTGGCTGTGGGTTCGAACCCGTACTTCTTGCAAGTAAGGCTAGTTTAAAGGTTTTTGAAAGCACTATTTTGGGTGTGGTTACTAAGCCCACAGCAATTACTCTGGAAGCATCGAGGCGGTACCCATTAGCATCATAAGCACGATTTTATGAAAAGCTTGAAATGTACACCTTTTTGTAATAAAATGATAGACATTGATAAAAAAGTATTGTAATTGAGACTTTTTTGTATGTGTGACAATTAATATGGATTATTTATATACATAAATAAGATAGCCACGTGGAGACTAGTTGCTACTTTGTTTGTTATTTCCTTCAGGCGATATCTTAACATATACAAAATATCAAATGATTGTCAAATAATAATGTTCTAAATTTGTATGTAATATATCATATTCATTACATTATATTTCATATATCTGAGAAGACGCAAAGCCTAACAATTTTAAATCGAAGAACATTCTCCTCAATTATTTAAAGACTCTGAGTGATGGTCTGGCTGTGGGTTCGAACCCGTAGCCTCCCGGTTAACAGCTAACACTCTTCCATCTGAGCTATCTTGTTAATCGGTGAAAAACTCACAATTGGGTTGAAAAGTGTACCACATTTCCATGATCAGGAATATTTATAAATAATTAGCATAATTTTGACACGCCTTTACATGTTGTCTATATTTAACTCTCAGACGACTCTCGGGCTTTTAGAAGAGACGTGTCTTTCTACATGATTGATATGTGCTGTTTTCGATTTTATTTGAGAGAGACTTTTTCGTCTCGGACGAAAAATAACACCAGTTTCTCTCAATTGCACGATTAATTAGATAATTAGATTAATAGACTATCATTGATAGCAGACTAGCAGAAACAGTCGTGAATAGCACTTTTCTCAAGGAAAAGTTAGTTTCAATAAAAAAGAAGTGTTTTTCGGCATGCTCTAAAAGATGAAAATGAAAAAAAAAAAAAAAAAAGAAAAGAAAAGAAGAGAAAAAAATGGTTGTTGAGTTTTGAATTACATCCAAATATTTATTTTTAACATTTTTGACTAGAGGATAGTGTGAATGGAATTAACAGTTTTAAAAGGACTTTTAGACAAGTAAAATGTAAAAGTGAGTTAAGAAGCTGTCGCGCTTAAAACCAACTCATTTTGGCTTCCAAAAATGATTTTTCCTGAACCTTTTTCCACTAAAAGGATTTAGTATAGCTATGACAAAATCATATTTGGTTTGGCTAGAAATCTTAATATTGGTGAGCTGGGCGACTTTTAAAGTTTGAAGTTGCGCATGTTTTACTACTACATTATTGGTCGATTCTTATGACAGTATTACTGAAATATTCGATACTTCAAACTATAATAACTTTCGAAAAACTAAAAAAGGTACGTCTGATTTTTGCATATAATGTAGTTCAATGATTGTGATTTTCATTATTGTTAATAATTATTTTCAACTAAGCCTCGAAATTGTGATATCCTTCTTGCAAGTAAGGCTAGTTTAACGGTTTTGAAAGCACTATTTTGGGTGTGGTTACTAAGCCCACAGCAATTAGTCTGGAAGCAGCGAGGCGGTACCCATTAGCATCATAAGCACGATTTTATGAGAAGCTTGAAATGTACACCTTTTTGTAATAAAATGATAGACATTGATAAAAAGTATTGGACTTTTTTTGTATATGTGACAATTAATATGGATTATTTATGTACATAAATAAGATAGCCGCGTGGAGAGAGGTTGCTACTTTGTTTGTTATCTCCTTCAGGCGACTATCTTAACATATACAAAATATCAAATGATTGTCAAATAATAATGTTCTAAATTTGTATGTAATATATCATATGCATTACATTATATTTCATATATTTTTCATACAAATGATAGTGAATGCAATCACTCCATTATACCGTAGTTCTTCAGTTATCGGGATCGTTTCTCTTTTTATATGTTTTATGATTTTTTATTCTTTGCTTCATATGATATCATATCATATTTTGAAACCATGCTGTAAACAATACGACCCTCTCGGACAAAAATATACATAAGCTAGAGATTGCGCTTGCATATACACAAGTATACATATTGTATACACACATCACATTTTGAATCCATACCTTCCGAATATTTCACGTCCGATTCTCTTTTAAGGTAGTTCGGGACCCTTGCTACTGCGCATCCTGCTCGCGCATGTGAAATCCAATAAAATTTCTCGTGCGGTTAAAAAGACATTTTGTGGTAGAGCCAAAATATGGTCATTCTTGAACTTTTTGTTAAAAAATAACACCATATCATTGCATAGGGGCCTCAAAAGCAGCTAGTGCCCATTCCTGCGCGTCCAAAACATTGAAATCATCTTATTTTCCGCGCGTTTTTTGCTTATAGCTCTAAAATTAGCACGGTGACACCCGATTATTTTTCCATTTTTGTATTTGGCATAAACCCAGCTTTGAAATTTTGGAATAAAAAATACATGGTCTTTGAGAGCAAAACATTGTAATTTTGACGTTTTTGGGGTAAAGTGTACAAAAAATTAATGAAGCTCTTCTTTTAAATTTCCGTAAAATATTTCAGTCGATGTCTTCTCCAAGGAATAAATTCATGAGAGCTATAGCGAAGGGAGCATTTTATCAGACTCTTACAGCAGATTTGTAAAAAACTTTCAAATTTGTTCACAAGAATATAACTTTCAACAAATTTGATGTTACTTCTTTCAGTTGAAATGGGGCAAAAATGGGCCTTTTACCACCCCCCACAGTTCCAAAACAAGCGCGGTGACCCCTATTTTTTATTTCAGTTTTGTTTTTCATTTGTGTCAGTCCTTATGTAGAAAAAGTTCAAAAAAAAATTCTATCGGCGGGAAGTGTGGATCCCGAACTACCTTAAATGCATTGTTCTTTACTGCAAGCCATCTAGCTATGCTGTTGCTATTTATTATTTAAAAAATATCACGTCTTAATGGTGCAGCAACAAAAAATATGACGGGTACCATTTTGTAGCAAAAATGTACTTTGGTTATCAAAGGTGCGATTTCTAATGATAAATTGCCCTGATCTCTTTAAAAAAAGCAAAACAATTTAATTATTGATGAGAAGACTTAGTTAACAAAATTTAAAAAATATGGTTTGCTTTCCGAAAAACATAACTTGAAAATCATTTGAGTATTCGCCTGTCGAAAATTAACCAAAAAACTTTCAACTAGAACTACACATTTATATAAGTACTAATTTTATTTTTTCTCCAGAAATACATTAAATAACTAATGAACAAGTGCGTCCTGAGGTATTATAAAAATCAAGAATTTGCAGTTATAGTAAATATACGAAATACGAAGTGTTGACATTTTCCTCTATTCATTTTTCGGTATGTCAAAAATGTAAATATAAAACATTAATAGCGCACTCCTCCCGAATATGAATCTCGATTAGCGTAAAATCTCCGCCAAAATGTTTGCAGGAAAACATATGTTATATTTCATAAAAATTCAACAACATACAATCCCTTTTTTATTTATTATTTTTAAAGAATAAAAGTGATATTACCAAGGAATTCGAAATGGTTGCATAATGTTACACCAAGTCACGAGACATAAAATGTTGAAAAGAAAATTAATAGAAACCTCGTTTTTTATTTATCCTTGGAATAAACGATTTGGGAAATAATTCAGTAACACGCGTACGGCAAGCCACGGCACATCTTTTTCATCAAACATAAGTACGTGATATAGAATTACTTAATCTAGGATTTTTTTTCAATCTTCTGTCGCGTCTTGCCAATTGATAATGACCAGGGGGGAGGGTGTCTCACAGGGAAACCAATATTCATTCATCGCTACCACCGCACGCTTCACTTATTTTTTTCATATGGCGGCAACGGAGTCTTGCACATTTTGTTGCAATTTTTGCGACTTACTGCACTTTCGTTATGGTTTTGGATGAACAATATTTAGAAACTATCAAAGTACACATTGGTAATGCTATATTGAATGTTTTTTTTGTTTAGATAACACATAAACGTTGCTAAAAGTATTTTCTTGTTCTTGAATATTGATGTTGGCCGTCGATCTGACGACACAATTTTTCACAAGCATATGGTCCTAAGTAAGGAACATGGTGGTTTTATTCGTTCAAGATAGGAGGTTTTATAGCTAATATGTTTATCTATCTGATTGTAAAATTTGAATGGCGTTGTTCGCTTGTTTCGTCTCAATCTTTTTAAATACAAGATAGGATATAAACTCAACATTCAATACTAGCAAAAAGATATGATTGCAGGCCAATCACTAAAATGTCAATTCTTTTAAATCAATTTTTTGACATTTACTCATGTACTGTAAATTGCCAAGATAAAACAAAGCAATAAATAGTTATTGACCTCTTTGTTCATACTTCTAATCAAAATGTTAAAAAAATTAATGTTGTCAAAACTAAAGCAATTTTCACAAACAAAAGTGGGACAAACTATACATTATAGCAGCTTCAAAATAAAAATAATGACCAATACCTGACTTATTTGAAAGACATGCATGCCCACTTATGACCCTTTCCGTATTTAATTAGTGTATTGAGAATGATAAATATAGTGATTGATATTCCCTGAATTAAGATTTAAAAAATGAAAATTGGAGGAAAAAGTATTAGAGGAGAGGAGAAAACATTGAAATACTATCAGTACGTGCTAATAAAATTAAAATAGAATGTAAACTCATCGAAAGGGGAATGTTTTAACATTTTGCATTTGTTTACTATATACAAAGGTCCTACATAATCATACATCAGACACCGTTAACAATAACATTTTCCCTCGATTTTTTTTCATTGCATATTAACTTTTTGCAGTTCTTTGACTTAAAATTAATACAAAGCAAATAATGCAACAGCATCAAAAAGAGTAAATCTATAATTATGGTGGGGTGGACTTAATAGAAATACAGTGAAGCAAATGAGCTGAAAATGAACTAACCGCAAATAAAAGGATTGATAAGAAGTACGAGGCCATGTCAGTAGATACAATATATATCAAATAAAAGCTTAGAAAACGTTTTAAAAAACCTCCTATTTAAAGGTATATCTGTTTAGTTTTTAAGAGAGAAAATTACATTTTGCTGAAGACATTTTGCGCATGCCGAACAAAATCGTTTGATCCCGAGAACACCCCGCGAAAGTAGAACAGACTAAAAATCACAAGAAACACTTTTTCAATCTGAAAATAATTGCACTCTACTAACACTAGAATATACAAAAAAAGACACACTCACAATTAATTAAATCACACTTGCTTGACCTCGCTTTTGAGCTTTTTCGTAAAGGTGAAGCTGAGCGACGATGGCAACTACACGATAATTACAGGGTCTCCCTGCAGGGGATATTTGTTTATTTATGTATTGATTGATTGATTGATTGATTGATTGATTGGTTGATTGAAAGGTTGATTGATTGGTTGATTGGTTGATTGGTTGGTTGGTTGGTTGGTTGGTTGATTGATTGATTGATTGATTGATTGGTTGATTGATTGATTGATTGGTTGGTTGATTGATTGGTTGATTGGTTGATTGGTTGATTGATTGGTTGATTGGTTGATTGATTGGTTGATTGGTTGATTGGTTGATTGATTGATTGATTGGTTGATTGATTGGTTGATTGGTTGGTTGGTTGGTTGGCTGATTGATTGATTGATTGATTGGTTGATTGATTGATTGATTGATTGATTGGTTGATTGATTGATTGATTGATTGATTGATTGATTATCAATCAATCAATCAATCAATCAATCAATCAATCAATCAATCATTGACAAAAGTGGGTATACTTTAAAAACTTTTTTCTCCAAATCCAATACGGTAACCCGTTTTATTAGAATTCTATGGCTAGTTTTATTACTACGGAATTACCTTAAACATCCATACAACTCTACAAAAGCCTTTTATTCTCTTTCTTTATGACAATCAAAAAAAGCCATGTATATTCACTGTTAGTGTTATTCACAGAATTCTGCAAGTGAGAGTCTGCTGATCACTATGATTGCTGCCAAAGAAAGAGCTCTTCAACGTCTAAAGAAACAATACCCACACGAATCTGATGGTGTTCTTTTAGATAGACTGGTTGCCTATGGCTCTACTGAGGTAAATATTTTCCTTTTTTAACACAGGCAACCCAAACTGCTCGTTTGTGTTGAATTTCTGAGCAATATATGTTGTGCATGTACAAGTATTCCCTGGGTGTTTTTAACAGATTTTCTTCGTCAAAATTCCAAATGCAATAAAACCCTTAGAGTATTTTGTCGGTATTCGTTTTAAGTAACAATGCGCGTAAGAACTAGTGAGGTTTCTATTGTTCTGCGGCAAAAAAAACTTCCCCACGTAGAAATTCTTTGATTTTCACGATGTTGATGCATCAAGCTAAGGGTTACACATTTCTTTTAAAAGTAAAATCTACAAAATGCTGTTTACAAGACAGCGTTTCTTTTGTGTTTAATGGTTTTGTCCAATCATAATTGCTCAAAACAATGGCTAGGAGACGCTTGCTTTTCATAGTGAGCCCCAAGGTAAAATTTTCTCATAGAAAAAATAAGATCGCTTTAATAAAATTGAAATGATATTTTGAATGAAATATAGGAAAAATATCCCAAAAGTTTGAAAAAAGGCCAATTTTCTTGATTTAGCCAATCAGATCAAGCATTAAAACAATACACAATTCACACCTTTATGCATTCTATTGCCGTTTGCTACAGTAGTTCTTACTCGGAACGTTACTTAACGTCCTGGGGATGAGTTTCAACAGATGCATCCGGATCTTGAGCCAAATGAAAGAAAATAAATATGATGATGATGAATTTGAACAAATGACCCTTTTTTTAAATATTTAGTGGTGTGGCATTATCTTCAAGAGCACAATACTCATCGATGGAGTCTATGCCATGATCCTATGCCATGATATAATCCGAATCGCTTGAAACTACCCAAAAACAAAGCCAAATCAACCAGAAGCACGCCAGAAACGTTAAAAACAACATTCAAACTTTATTAGTATTATAGTTTTGTATAATATACGTCAGATTTCTGTGAATTTTGAGTGAATGTTTCGATTTACAGTAAAATGACCGTTGAATACTCACCACAGGAAGCCACAGGAAACCCAACCGCCAAAAATAAAATAATGTAACATAAAATTAAAAAAAAGAATGACAGAAAATGGTAAGCCTGTAGTTTGCTCAATGACTAAAAATTTGCGGACTTCAAAGGCTGAGCTTTGTTCTCCGACAAAAAACAAACAAAAACTACCATCAAAAACATTTGACAAATCATGGCAGTATTTATTGCAATAAGTTACTTACATTTTCTTAATTTTCATTGATAACTTGTTCACTTTCATGGTATTTTTTTTAGCAAAAAAGCCATTCAAAATTCGCACAAGTTTTGTGCACCGGCTCCATCCATGGACAATATTTTGGTGGGCCTGTCACGGTTTTCAGCCAATCAACAAGCGGTCGAAAATATGATTGGTTTATTTAAAAAATGTTCTAGTTTTTTAAATAAAAAGGACTTTTAATGAAAAAGACTTCACCGAGCTTGGTCAGTTTGTACAGGAAATCGAGAATCTTGACCGCGAAATAATAATGTAAAAAAAAATGCTGACGCCAGTCATAACAATGAGCCAATCAGAGCGCGCGTTATATCGTACCTATGTTATCATGTTTGATGTTTTGCACTAATGCCTGTGATTGTGTATTGTACTTTTGTTAATGAATACATAAGCTCTGTTCTGTTTGCTCGCTCATATAAACTTTCTGAACTTGCTTCCAGACCCACTCATGTTTAGAAAAAGCAGCAATGATATGCTCGGTTAAAATTCGACTGATAGAAGTTGATGATCAAGGAGTGATAGAGACAGACCTTTTAACCAAATCTATTGAGGTTTGTAGGCCATATACGGAACACTTTATATTGCAATTTGTGATCTCTAACACTGGTAAGATTTGGAAATGAAAGAGATTACGATTAATTTCAATCTTTCAGGTATTCATTCTGTTATTCATTCAGCTATTTATTCATTCAACAATTCATTTATTCAACCATTCATTCATTAATTTATTAATTTATTCATTCTTTTCAAGATCTACTAAATCATTCATTCTGCGCACTTGTATTTATCAACTCATTTGATTTTGTTTGTTCATTTGTTTATTTATTTATATATTTTAATTTTTAGTTATTGGATTTTAAATTATTTTATTTTTCGTTTATTTCAGGCTGATGCCAAGTCAGGACTTTGTCCTTTCTACGTGAGTATCACTTATTCAATTATTAGCGTTCGTACACGCGTTTGGGGAGCTGCACCTAATTTGCAAAATTATTTAATTAGGGATGGACAATTAGATAATTGGCTGGAAGGGGAAATTTTCGTCGTGCAGGAATTGTTTTCCCACTATTCTCAGTCGCAAAGATATTATTTTTGTAGTTGTGCCATGTTTTGGTTTGAGGTTTTAAAGTGTCTTTTAAATGTGCCTGGAACGAATATACTTTTAATATATTTTTATCCTGTGCGCGAAATCTTTCTGTACCACCTCTCCCCTTTTATCAGTTTTCTAATTGTCCATATCTAATAACTTTCTATTGTATTATTCATTTCGCAATAAGCCTGAAGCGTGATGACGTTTTAACTTGTCTAAAGACCAGAATCCTTTTTGCATTGCTTAAGGTCTTGTTCACTATGTTCCTACACTCACGATCGGGGAATACAAAAATTGAATATGAGAAAAATTTGAAAACCATCATGAACCAGAGACGTTGGTATTTAACGTCATCTCGTTTAAGGGTCGGTAGGTGTTGTTGCTCAATACAAGTTACACCTTTTCCACAATTAGTTGCGAACTTATCTTAAGCCCCAGTCAAGGGACGGACCATTAGTTATTTGAGTGGGGCGGGGGGTTGGGCAATTTTTTTTGCAGGATATTTTTTCCCATGTGATGGTTGTGCAGGATATTTTCTTCCTCCCTGCACGATATTTTTCATTGGCATATCTGCCGTGCACGATTTTTCCCTCTGTTTAAGCCTTTGCTCGTTTTTTTTTTTTTTGGTATTTGCCCAACACCCCCACCCCCTTCCCTCATATATCTGATGGTCCGTCCCCAAGCGATAAATGTTCAGTGACTGAATACATGAACAAGAATTGTCCACACCATTAACATTTTTTATTCAGTTCAGTCTGTTGAACACAAATGAACAAAGTAGTCAAAATGACATGTTTCATCCAAAACTGTAAAGAAAGTGTAGTAAATCGCAAAAATTGCAACAAAATATGGAAGCCTTCGTTGCCGCCATATGAAAAGCTCAGTGAAGCGTGCGGTGTTGGTTGCCATGGGAGACACCCTCCCCCCCCCACTGTATGCATCAAATGTTTCGGAGATTGGGGTTGACTTAGAAACAAATGAAAACTCCATTTTGCTATTGATTGTGAGGGAAGGGACCACGCCCTTTTTGCTAAGACCACGCCCTTTTTGAACAATGCGGGTAGCTCGAACTTGAAACAACGAAAGAGTATTTTCGATAATAATAACAATAACAATAACAATAACAATAACAATAACAATAACAATAATAATAATAATAATAACAATAACAATAACAATAACAATAATAATAATAATAATAATAATAATAATAATAATAATAATAATAATAATAATAATATTGTGCCAATAGTTATCGGAGCACTAGGAGCAATATCAAAACAATTTAAAAATCACATAGACAGACTTGAACTTAATAACATCAACTTAATCGAAATACAAAAATCTGTAATTTTAGGAACTGCATCAATCTTACGTAAAGTACTTCAACTCTCAGGTTCAGGTTGAATACCTGAGTTGAATATTGTAAACCAGCAAATAGTCAATGAAATGTATATTTATTCTTGCTGAGAAATAAATAAAATAATAATAATAATAACATCTGGTACGACCTTCCTCTTACCAAAAAATGAAGAAACCGCAAATCCAAAGAATTATCGACCAATCACATGCCTACCGACGATGTACAAGATCTTAACATCGATACTAACATCTCGGACTTATACGCACTTCATTAACAATAACCTACTACAAGCTGAGCAAAAGGGATGCAGAAAAGGCAGTTATGGGTGCAAAGACCAACTACTTATCAACAAAGCCATAATGGAAGAAGTCAAAACTAAGAAGAAAAACATCACCACAGCGTGGATAGACTACAAGAAAGCCTTTGACTCAGTTCCTCATACCTGGATATTGAAATGCTTACAAATGTATCATGTATCTCCAACCATGATAGCATTCATCACGACCAACATGACAAGGTGGTTTACAACACTTATACTTAATCATGTAAAAGGAACAATAACATCACGTAACATCAATATCAACAGTGGTATCTTCCAAGGCGATTCATTGTCGCCTCTGCTTTTCTGTATCGCCCTCGCACCATTATCATATTTACTGAATGAGAGTGGATACGGATATAGAACAGGTAATAAAGTCATCAATCACCTGTTCTATATGGATGATCTAAAGACCTACACAAAGACAAACGACGAGCAAACAGGTTTACTTACCATAGTTAAAGGAAACAGTGATGACATCGGAATGGAGTTCGGCCAAGACAAGTGTGCAAAAGCAACATTCAAGAAAGGAAAATTAACACGTGCCGAAAACATCGAGCTTGATGTAACAACCACTATTCAAGATCTGGACCAAGAAGAAACGCATAAGTACCTTGGTGTGAACGAAGGAAATGGTATACAACATGCCATGATGAAGGAAAAAATTCGTAAAGAATATTACCGCAGGATACGTTTAGTTTTAAAATCAGAACTGAGCGCTACCAACAAGATTGATGCTATAAACACACTGGCTGTTCCAGTCGTAACATACAGCTATAACATTATCAACTGGAAAATGGAAGAACTCAAGTGCTTAGACAGAAAAACAGGAAAGTTGTTAACGATGAATAAAATGCACCACCCGAAGGCCGATGTGGATAGACTCTACTTGCCAAGAACAACAGTCGGTAGAGGTCTCATTCAAATTGAAACTTCTTACAAGACCACTACGATTGGCCGCCTAGGTACTTACCTCGATGACAAAGAAGATCATCTACTTCAAATAGCTAAAGAGCATGACAAGGCAAAGAAATTGGTTTCTGTACACCGCGAGGCAAAGAAGTTTCGAAGAGAGCTTAATCTACCAGCCGTAGAGAAAATTTCAGCAAACAAACCATCTAACAATTATGCTCGAAGAACAAAAGTGAAAGCGAAACAACAAGCTCAAGAACAACTAAAGAACAACTGGGAGGAAAAACTGCTACATGGGAAGTACCCGCGACGCCTTAATGACAACGATGTGGATCAAGCACAAACGAACAAATGGCTAAAAACATCTGGCCTGAAATCTGAAACAGAAGGATTCATCATTGCCGCTCAAGACCAGTGTATCAAACCAAACTACTACAGAAACAAGATTCTTAAAGATGGCTGTAACCCGATGTGCAGAATATGCAGTCAACATCAAGAAACAATCGATCATGTTGTATCGGGATGTCCAGAGCTTGCTAAAACAGAATATATACATAGACATAACAAAGCAGCGATGTATATTCATTGGAAACTTTTTAAATATTATGACATAGACGTTACAGAAAGATACTACAAACACGAACCAACGACAGTCACTGAGAACGATCAAGTAACAATCCTATGGGATATGCCGATACAAACTGACAGAGAGATCACAGCAAACCGCCCAGATATTGTAGTTAAGGACAAAGTAAACAAAACATGTTTATTGATAGACATGTCTGTACCCACAGAAAGAAACATCTCTATTAAAACTATGGAAAAACTATCTAAATATAAAGACCTGGAAATTGAAATAGAAAGAATGTGGGGTCTGAAAGCTACAACTGTATCTGTGATTATGGGCGCCCTTGCACTAATAAAGAAGGGATTAGATAACTTTATTAATAGAATACCAGGAAACATCAAAGTTATTGAGTTGCAAAAGATAGTACTTCTTGGTACAGCCCATATACTAAGGAGGACATTATCATATAAATAATATCCAATCACAAAATGTAAATAATAATAATAATAATAATAATAATAATAATAATAATGATAATAATAATAATCCTTTATTACAATTCATCTTCAAAAAAATATATATATATATGGTTAAAAATTATATAATATTTACAAAATGATAAAAAAAACATGAAATTGATATAGTTCATTAATTTAAATGTTCTGCATATTGTTTGTTCATAATTATATACATTTTATATAATTTATATACATTTTATAAAATTATAATTTAAGAAAATTCTAAAAAATATTATAGGTAAACAAATAAAATTCAGGTAAAAAAATAATAATAATAATAATAAAAATAATAATAAATTAATTCAAATGGCTTTCTGCAGCTTGTATCGCAAAGTCTGAGTTTTGAACGTCATTTGTAATTCTTCTGGTAGTTCGTGAACCTCGTATGCAGATAAGTGAAGATCGTAACAATGAGAAGCAAATCTTTGCTCTGATCCATGCGATAGTAGTGTGGTATTCTTCTCCTTTCTTGACAGATATCAGATGAGCTAAACGGCTGTGATAGGTCTTACATTCTTGGCTCATTCCTCCTGTACTGGTAAAAATAAGGGGAGTGAATGTGCCGTGTTCAATTTCATTTACTCTCTCAGCATATTTCCGTTTTTTCTCTTCTTCATGCATTTCGTAGATCTTTGAGAGTTCAAGGTCCTTGTAGCTTTCAGCATTAGGGTAGCATACTCTGACGTCAAAAAACGCGGAGCGTTGTTTCTCCCAAAACCCTCTAGCGTGTATGTCGAGTCTTGCATTTGGGGCCTTGTTCGCAGCTTTACTCAGATCCTCATTGGTGATGTCCTGTAGGATAGGCTCTACTTCTACGTCATTACAGACTGACCTTAACAATTCGGCCTCTAGATTGCGAAGTTCGTCGTGGCGTTGTATGATGAATCCACCACGGCGGCACACCATGGCATGTTCCACAGAGAAGTCATCGCCGCAAACACATTTCGAAGGGATATCATTTAGTGGCCAATTGTATCGTAGTCGAAGGGCATCTCTAAATTCTCGCTTGCTGAGATCGAAGCCCATATTCTTCAGTGGTAAAACAGTGAGCCAGGTCGATGCTCCTTTTTCAGCAGCTAAATCAAGCACTCTTATCGTTTCATATGGAAGATTTGCTTTCACATCACGCAGCTTATCTTTGGTGGCATGTTCTCTGTCGGATCTAGCTTTGTTCTTGGCTATCTTTATTTCGTTCTCGTCTGGAAGTAAATGTGACTGGGATATTATCTTCTCAACCAATGGAGCCGTTACTGTGACTGATGATGAGTGCTCTAGGCTGGCCTCATTACATGGGTTGGTAAAACCAAGACCTCCATGACGTGGTGGTAAAGATATGATATTACGATCATCTTCACTACATGACCGCTCTAAGATGGCTGGAAGTAGTAGGTCAGATATGGCTTTCTCAAGTGGCTCTAATAATTCTTGAATATCGGGTAAGGTTCGTAGAAAGTATGTCCATTGATGTTTCAGACCAAAAGAATATGCTGCGTAGCATGCCTGAGGATGAGATAAGGCGAATTCAGCAAGCTTACTGACTTCATCAACCCAGGCAGCTACCTTCTCTGTGACGTATTCCTGCATGAAAGAGGTCGACCCCAGTGCAGCTCCTAAATGTCTATGGCCTTCTGTCGTAACATTTACTGAGGTGTCTTTGAATACTTCTTTAGCTATTTCCTCCCTGTTTGGTTTTACAACGATCCAGCACTTTTTGGCATTGGGATAGTATCCGAGTCCGGGGCCACATTCTAGAAGTATGTCCCACCATATCTTGATGTCGGCGACACTTCCAATTCCACTCGCATCGTCTGCGAACCAACATTGACTTGTATTCGAAAAATGCTGTAGGGAAGTGATAAGTGGCTGTAGACTCAATGCATACATTCCCATTGCGATGGGATCACCTTGTGCTGTCCCTTCAGCGGATACCAACTCTTTACCACCAGTAATGAAAAGTCTAGCTGGCTGTCTGTAGGTGTTGATAGCAAATGTTGCAATAATCGGGCATGTGATTTGTATATTATGCAGTGCTGCGGCCCTGTTTAACGCATTGAAGGCGTTTGATGCATCAATCAGTAATATAGCATCCATGGCATCTGCTTGAAAAATATTTCTCATGGCATGGACAGCAGCTTCACTTCCAGATTTTTGACCAGCGCACAATTGAAGAGATCCGCTTGATTCAATTACATCAGGCTTGCAGATATTCATAACGCACTTTCCAACGATTCTTCGCTAATAATAATAATAATAATAATAATAATAATAATAATAATAATAATAATAATAATAATAATAATAATAATAATAATAATAATAATAATAATAATAATAATAATAATAATAATAATAATATGAACACTTATATAATTTGAACATTATAATCTTTTTTAGCTTTATACATTGCAAAAGAACATTATGGACATTTTGAATTAATATATAAAGAGATATAATTTTTATAAAAACGAGAAATATGTGCAATAAGGAAAAAGATATCTGTATAGTTTTTCATTTTAAGCTAAGTGCATTATATTTGATTCATTGTAACATAATTCCTGTCAGGCTGATAGGCTACGGATACCCGCCCTATCCAGCTGTAATAGTTAGCATTCAAAAGTGTATACTGCTTATAATAATAATAAAATAAGTTCTATATAAGTTCTATATTTAAATAGCTGTGATTTCCAAAAACAAAAAACTGGAGTTTGTGTGACAAACATTCAAAGCGAAGTGAAGCATTGCCGTAGGAAAGCATGAATTTGATAAATACGAACAATGTTTATTTATCATATAACAGACGTTTTTGTATCTGCAAAAATATTTAGAATCATTCAATAAAAGCGATAAAACACAAACTTTTGGACGTTGAAACTGGTTTACCTGGAGTTGTCGCTTTTTCTCCGATAATCTCCAAATTTCGTCAAGAAAACATGCTTAAAATCCCTCTCAAATTGTCCACATCGCAGAGGAAGCTAAGGAATCATATGCTTGAGATGGTTTAATTGAGGTTTTCTTCAAGTTATAGTTTTTGTAGCGATAAAGTAATCAGGAAATTTCCCCTCAAGCAAGCGACTAACTGGCTAACATGATCATGCTTTTCACAACAACTCCGACCGATTTACCATCTCACATGTCAATTTATCCATATTCCTTTCGTGTAGAATATTTTCAACAGTTAAAAAACCCTTGGTCTTTGTAAAAACACGGAAAAAACATGTTAGAGCCAAATAATTGAGATTTAGTATTTCTCTCCTGTACGATCTCCAAGCAAAAGTTTTGAAATCTTTTGGCCTTTTCCTTATAACGAGTAATCTGATTGGTCGATCCTAACACTTTGAGAGAATTGAGCTTCTCATCAGCTGAGTAAAATTTTTCGCTTGTATTAAAAGCATCTCAAATTTGTTTAAAATTTACTTTCTATATTATAAAAGCAATAAAGGATGGATTTCCGTGTTTTATCGGTGAAATAATGCACTTGGGATGTTTGGGAGAACACTCAAGGCCAAACATTTTCTTAGGTCTCCTTTCGTGTTCTCCCAAACATCCCGCGTGCATTATTTCACCGATAAAATACGGAAATCCATCCTTTATTGCTTAAGTCAAGTACAAGACTAGCAGCTGTAGCTCGTGCAAAATCTGCATCATTGTTAATGGGCTTTATATCTCGAGGACAGAGATTCGCATTAAACCGTTTTTAATTTTTGTGCGGATCTCAAATGCCTGTCGAACAAGCCACAATCAAGCAACATAACGTGCCCTCCTTCGAGAGTGGAAATCGGAGACAATATTTCATGCGAAGACATTGCCCTTATTAGAAGCCGCCATGCCAGATTCCGCTAAGGTCGAACTGTTTAAATTGTTCAGCTAACATGGCTTGTTTTTTATTAAAACATTAGTAAGTAAAAAAAGTTGTTTTTTCACTCATTGGAGGTTATTCATTTATTTAATAATTTATTATTTATTTATTTTTATACTAGTTCGGAGCTGTGCAAAAAAACAACAACAAATAAATAAATAAAAAGTTTGAAACATCCTTTTTAACTCAGACATTGCGTTAGCAATAGAGGAGTTAATGGAGTGGGGCATCTCTGTCACTCACTCAATCACTCACTCACTTTCCAGTAAACTTCCGGTTGTTAACATTTAAAATTATTTTACATATTTTTTTTTGAGAAATAAATATCACTTTGACCGGACTCGAACCGGGAACCTTGTGTATGAAAGACAAGCGCCTAACCGACTGCGGCACCGAGACGCATGTGATGACGTAAGCGTAAAAATGAGTACTTATAGTTGAATTGTTTTTGCTGCGAGAACTATATTCGAAAACCAACCGAGAAACAGATTTAATCAAGGAGAATAATTTCTGCTTATTTTCATGGTTATATCCAATAGAAGTGCGAACACCAAGAAAATTAAATAACGTGTGTTTTGTGAATTTTACGTGGAAGCTTATAGAGTTAGATCGAGCTTTTGACGATGTCAACAGTTCAAGTTGAAGATGACCATCATAGGCGAGTAACTTAGTTTTCCCATGTGATCTCGTATGCAAAAATCTATAAAACTATGATGTTAGTTAAACAAAAACAGCTTATTTAATCTCTAAGTTAATCGTGATATCACAAGTAATCTTCTTGTCTTCTTTTCAAAATGACGGTTTTTTTTTTTTCATTTATATTTTTCAATTTGTTCAATTTTTAACTCGAAAAATTGTTTTGGTTGTTTCATGTTCGAGTTACGTACATATTTCAAAGTCGGTGTGGTCGAGCGCGTAACTCGAAAAGCGCGTAACTCCAGAAATACCCTATCTCATTGATTGTACTGTTATGTCATGATTGACTCACAATGACGGTTATCTTGTTTTGTTTTAGTACTGTAGTACTCTTGCTTCAACTTTAACATGTTGTCATGAACCATTAGATGTTATTGGAACTATCTGTAAGTACTATGCCAGTAAATTATAAACCTATGGCCATGAGTTAACCGCGTGAGTGCCCCGAGCTGCAACCATCGCCTGGACAACATACTTGAACTCTACGCACTTTTTGCCGCTATGACTTCAAAATTCCTTTTACCCTTCCCTCCCCTTCCCTCCCCTTCCCAATACAATGTTGATTTGAGAAAGTGTTTGTCAAACTGCGGTAACTACTGAACATCGTATTGGGAGATGGGCCAGGGGAATACCGTTCAGTGAGCGAAAAACAAAATGCATTTGTCCCATATTTGCCCTGGCAGTTCTTAGTCATCATGCCCGTAGAGCGCTAGCATAGCCAAAAATCTCTCAACATGGACAGCGGAGACAAGGGACACGGATGTGCTGTAAAATTATGAGGAAAATATTTCATAGCGAATAAATGGATATAATTCAATAACCGATTCAAATTCAAATATATATCCGCCGCTGCCTTCGTCCAATTCATGGTCAGCAGTGTTGTACATGGTTTTTACGGTAAGTACTTGGTGTATGCAGCACCAAGTGTATCAAAAGGCCTTATTTATAATACGATAGCTATAGATATACTATATCAATAGTTATCCCCTATATCCCTCATTATTCCCTATATCCCTATTTATCCCATACATCCCTGGTTATCCCATATATCCCTGGTTATCCCATATATCCATAGTTATCCCGTATATCCCTGGTTATCCCATATATCACTAGCTATCCCATATATCCCTAGTTATCCCATATATCCCTGGTTATCCCATACATCCCTGGTTATCTCGTATATCCCTGGTTATCCCATATATCCCTGGTTATCCCATATATCCCTAGTTATCCCATACATCCCTAGTTATCCCCTATATCCCTGGTTATCCCATATATCGTCTCGCCCTCCCTGATCGCCCGGGGCAAATCGCTTCCCTACCCTTTTTACTCAAAGGTCAAAGATGGAACTTGTGGCACCACGTTGATGGAGCATTGGGTGGCTCGTTTCTTGTTTGTCCCGAATATAGAAGCTATATCAAAGGAGTCGAGGTAATTAATACTTGAATAATGTTGGTGAGCACGCGGCTAGACTGAACAGCGGTATAACCATGGAAAATGCGTCATTATAGTTATCAAACTTCCTGTTGTTTGCGTTGACGGTGACAAAAGGGAGCCCAAAGCATGAGCCTCCCGATCCCCAATACCAGGCTTTGCACACATCATCAGCAAAGTTAAGTCTATTTATTGCCACTGAGTTATTTCTTGCTCGGGACGTGATTGGTAAGATTGACCAGAGAGGAAACAGACGCGTTTTGTGTTGGCGTCAAAGATAAAAAGTAGAGCTCTTTAAATTTGCAAAAGAAAAATTTAACAATTCTGGATATTTTAACGTTCCCCAGTCGTCTTTCTCTTAAGAATAAGGTTTTAGCGGGATTGGTAACAGTTTAAAAATAGCCTGGTTTCTAAAAATAGCAATAGCGTGGTTCCTAAAGGCGTCCGGGGATAGGTTTTCTTAGGTCATTTTCTCTTGAATTAAGTCAATCTCAGCGGCGAGTGGAACAGAAATCGAACTGCTCGAGGGTTTTCGAATAATACCAGGCAGTAACTTATCATTTACTGATTTTATGAAATTACCGGCAAATCCTTTTTGTTTCAGTCTGCTGAATCTTTCAATGTCAACTGTCATAAACTTTTGCCGACGCATGATCCATGCTCGGCTCTTTGGTAAGTGAACTCACGTTGCCGCAGAGAATAGAGAATGACAAGTTAAGATATAGAATGGCTGGAGATGAGCTTAGTCGTTTTCAATTCTATTGCTGTAGAGCAAATCAAAAACCTATTTTAGAAATATGTTTGTATTATATTAACGTTCCAGAGATTATATAAATAAATCAGTTCATATGAATTTTTCATGTTTTTTTTTTGAGAATTAAAGTAAAATCTTTATTGACAAATTATAAAAAATTAAAAAATTCATTAATAATTCATGACCATTTTGTCCAATCCGATGCTGTTCTCTGGTCACGAGGAAAGCACTCTTTTCCACATAAAGTACGCTTGTAAAGCCCGGGGAGGGTTTTGAATGTGACCCATGGGAATAATGGGGTAATGAACATGAAGTATTACATAATTGCACATGACAAAGTTTTGCATATTTTAATTTGCCCTTTGTTATTGTTGTCCAATTCCCAAATGCAAACAACCTTCAATTCCATTTCGTTTTGTTTAGTTTTATCGATATTGGACAAAATAGTCATGAATAATACATTTTTTAAGTCATTCAATCTGCTGCTCGTTTATTAAACTGTACAAAAACCCACGTATAAGAATCTGGAGTTTTGAATTTGACCTATACAAGTTCTTAAAAATAGGTACTTAACTTTTTTCTTAACAAAAGATATCTTTTCATGATTTCATTTAAATAAGTTATGCTAAAAAAATTCATGTAACTATTGATCATTAACTCAGTAGTTTGTAAACCTGCAATTTCGCTTGAGCGTACAACCTCTATTCGACATTCGTCGTATCCATATTTTGAATTTCGAATGTGTTCGAATTTCAGTTTTTGGTTAGTCCAAGCCCCCTTTCCCGGCCCCTCCCCCTTCCCCTCCAAATATCAAATAATCCGTCTGTAATGGTTTGTTTTGTACAGGGTGAAAGACAGAGCTGCAATAACTAATTCATTAAATGTTGACAGAACATACTATATAGATGAGGAAAATGGTAAGTGCACATTTGTTTTAACAATCTCAAAATGTATATGTTTGTTTTCACTGATGAAATAGAGCAAACTGAACAAATTTTACTCACTATCTTGATTCTGATTGGTCGAAAGCAGGCGGCTATTTCGTGATATCCCATGATATCCTGTGAAGTCGACAGAATAGTTCTAGTAGCTCTATACGTTACCTACAATCTTTGACAAAATATTTGAGACTCTTCGAAATTTGCACAGTTTCATGAATATACACAGCAATTTTTGGACCTCCCTCCCCCCACCCTCGATCAATGTTGTTATTCATGAAAAAGAAACACTTTCAGGGAACACAACACTACACAACATTCCTTTTTTT
This sequence comes from Diadumene lineata, assembly GCA_918843875.1. Taxonomy (NCBI): domain Eukaryota; kingdom Metazoa; phylum Cnidaria; class Anthozoa; order Actiniaria; family Diadumenidae; genus Diadumene; species Diadumene lineata. The sequence goes on from OU974079.1 coordinate 6,685,055, forward strand.
TGGGGGGGGGGGGGGGGGGGGGCTCACATGAAAGACCGTCAGAGTGAACATACTCAAGAAATGTCAAAGTGTGCTAAAGGTCTCAACCTTTATGTCCAAGATTGTAGGTTAGCTGCGCATATTAAAATTATTCTCTCGAGTTCATTGAGTAAGTGCCTTTTTATGCGTTTTGTCTTAAAGTGGGTATACGGGAAACGAGAAAATAAGCTGTGTATTGGTGAATGATTTATAGACGAAAAGACGGCCTTTAACAAGTGTATCTTTTCTCCCTTTGTTATTAGATATGGTTTATGCTTGTTATTTTTGTAATGCTTTTTTATCATCACTTTTTCTAGACAAGGTGACTGACTTTAGGGTAAGTTGGTTATACATCTACTTCAAAAAACCTTGTGCCAGAGATAGCAGGTCAAAAGAAAATGGCGAAAGCAGGGCCGAAATGAATTGTGGGAAACCTTTCTAGTAATATTTCATAGACGACTGCGACTGTTTCATCAGGATATCGCTTTTATTGTTTCGCGGTGTTTGTATCCCCTGATGAAACACGAAGCACGAGTTTTTGATCTTCTCACTCATATTAATAATGAATGACTTTTTGAAGATTATTATCAAACGTTTGTTAAACGGAACAATATTCTTAAAATGTTTATTCAATCCCAACTTCCAACGAATTCGTCATTAGCTGAGTGGGTAATGCATTACACTTCAATATCCAAGGTTCTGGGTTCGAATCCGCAGTCAGTTTGAAATTAGAATAAGTGAAAATAAAGCAAATAAATAAATGGTAGGTAAGTCAGTATTAAGAAAATAAGTAATAAGCCCTCGACGAAAACCATATTGGTTTGGCACCAAGATATTTTCAATAGATAAGTGAAATGCAAGGTGACCGTAAATACATTTTTCAAAGATTTTGCTGAAAACAGAAAGAATAGAAATGGGTCTATAATTGTTACAAGATGTTCGACTTCCATGTTTGAAAACTGGAATAACCTTAGCTATTTTAAGTGAGTCTGGAAACACATTTTTGTGAATGGATAAGTTAATAATATATGTCAATGGCCAATAAAATTTGAGTGCAGCTATAGATAAAGCGAGGATGTAAATAGTCTGTACAAAATGACTTTTTACTATCTAGGCTGTCAAGTAGTAGAAATAGTTTGTATGAGTGCAAATAAGCTGTGTTTTTGATTAACTTTTATGTGGTACAGAACTGGCAGATTTCTGTGGGAAAGTCGTTTAGATCTCTAAAGATGTGGTGTGTAATGCGAACTTACGGACTGGAAGGACTTCAACGTCACGTGAGAGAGGTATGAATGATTATGATGATGCTATTAATGATAGTGATGATGATGGTGATAGTAATGATAGTGATGGTGATAGTAGTGACAGTGATGATGATGGTGATAGTAATGATATGATGATGGTGATAGTAATGATAGTGATGGTGATGGTGATAGTAATGATAGTGATGATGATGTTGATGATAATGATGATTACGATAGGGAATATGTTGATGAACATATTCCCTACAATGTTGACAATTCTGTACATAACTGTTTTTTTTAGTACTTGAAGCGAGTGGAACTATTTCAAAGTTTAGTTCAGCAAGATGAACGTTTTGAATTCTGGCCGAAGAAAAATAACTTGGGGATAGTTTGTTTTAGACTTAAGGTAATTCACGCATCAACCGTTGTTGCGATTTAATATCTGGTGGCTAATCGACCCTTGTGAAAGACTAGCTAGTGCACAATCAATGTGGAAACTTTTCCTTTAAAACAGTTGTAGGTGGCTGTTTGCTTCAGGTTGAATTCCAGCATTCACTTAGTACCACAGGATTTGCTATTTAAAATATTGTTTGGCAGTCTCAACTTTCTTCATTCTCTTTGATAGATGATAATCTTTTCAAATAAACATATAACATTAGGTCAAATAGAGGTGATTGTATTCAATAAACCAGTTTCTAGTTTTTCATTGCTCAGGATAAGCCTCAATTGCAGGTAAATTAACAAAATAGTTGTAACAAAGACATTGTTTTTGGATTGATGCATTCCCAAGAGATGTACTTCGCACAAAAGAATATATCACATACTATCGAGACTTAGCTTGAGCAATGACGAGCATGAAGCTGGACTAGTGAGGTTGATACAGGAAGCCCGGTATTTTAAACGGCGCCCACGGTGTACGTGCCGGAATGTGCGATTGTTTTACTTTCCGTTTTTACCGATCAGAATTCGTACGTTTCAGGGTTGTGATCAACTTACACAAAAGCTGGCTGACAATATCAGGAAAGAAGGGAAGATAGACGTGACTGCAATGAAGTTCAAAGATAAGTTGATGGTACGTTTCCATGGCGGAGGTGGCAAGGAGGCTGTATCTTGTGAAGAGAATCTACAGTACATTAGAGAAGCTTGGGATACCATCAAGACACACACAAATGTATTGGTTCACAACAATGTACAATGAATACTAGCAATTAATCATGTAGTTTAGTTAACCAAGTCATTACTTAGTTTCCCGATAACTGCATCTGTTTTTGAGGGAGTCGCTTTTGCCGGTGATGCAAATAAAATCAATTGTTATAATTTCAATAAAGATCGTTTCAATGGCAATGTGATTTTCCACCAAAATCGGTTATCATGGGGATAACAATTCTAATAATAGTAACATTAATATTGAGTTGTGAGGTGCAAATTCAAATTTGTTCTAAGCGCTAGTAAATAAAAAAGGAAGTAAAAGAAAAGAAAGTATAGAATCGACCAATAACTCCGGTCCATCAATCATACATTAAACAATCAATAGGCGAATGGCATAATGACGTAATATACCATCAATACCAGAATGCTTTGCCGACTTTCTTATGCATCGTAATTAGTGCAAAATGTTTTTCTAAAAAAAAATTAAAAAAATTGAATATGAAAGAGAATTTGCAAAGAATGCCGGTCTTGGTATTAAAATGACGTCATAATGTAAATCGCCTAATCCACCATCAATCAGATATTCAATCAATCAACCCATCAACTTATTCAATCGATTAATTTTTCAATCATATCAATCAATCAATAGATTAGGAATTAATGCACAGCCGCTATGATTGTCAAGAGCTATACCTAGAATAAAGCACAAAGGAAAACTTGTTGTAACTGAGAATGTTGAATTCCTCCACTTGTCATTCATTGTTTTTGGAGACTTTCGACAGGAAATGGATTTAGAGAATGTCCAATGTAATACACCGAATCGAAATATGGCGGACAGCGCGGTTATGTACTGGAGCGAGTTCATAGAAACGAGGCTAGTCAGTCGTCGCACGTAGACAGTGTTTTATGTCCATCCTTGTATTCTAGTTTAGTTTCAAACAGAGTGGTTTTCATGAGTTTCGTATCATTTTTGAACAATAATGACACGGCCCGAAGATGAACTACTCAACTAGACGACTGACTAGCCTCGCTCTGGAGATCGTCCGCCATTTTCCGATTCGGCGAATGAAATGAAATGATTGGTAAAAGAGTGATCTTACATTTGCATGGGCCAATTAACTTTTCGTTCAAATGAGACGTTTAAATGTTGAGCGTTGATTTAATAATTTTTTTTGGCGATAGACGAATGAGCTCCGCCACAACTCATGCCCATGGTTTTGGTAAGGGTCTCGGACTTTGGAAAAACACATTATGACCTGATATAGTTACATGGGCTTCCTGAGGAAGACCATGTCTAGGATTACCCGTGTTTTGAATTTTACGCTTCAAATAGGAATTTTGCGCGAGGACTGGGAACGGTTGCCAACGGTTACGGTCACACTAAACAAATCCGCCAAACTCTTTTCTTTTGGATATCTTGGCATGGTCTTGTTGCTCTAAATTCGGTAGAAGCATTTTATAGTGTTCCACATCAAAGGCTTTGAATGTAAATTATTAATAGCACTATAGAATCCGTGAAAAAAACAGGAGCAAGATACTACTATAGAGTACAGCCTTTTGATTACAGAGTGCAACAAATTGACCGTGCAGATTTAACATGTACAGTATTGCGTGAATACCCCTTAAAGTTACCAGCCGTTTTTCAAAATGACGGCTTCGCAAATTTTCATCCCTAAAAGTTACCAAAATCATGCTTCAGTGCTACTAATAGATAAGCAATATTTTTTCAAAACCTAAGAGATACCAAAAAGTGAGAATTCGGCAAGTCTCATCTTTTAAACCCTAAAAGAGACCAAATCGGTGATTTCTATCCCTAAAAGATACGACGGGCACTCCCGGGGGTAAACGACGCAAAGAATCAAGGGTATTTTGGATTAAACTGTTTCGATGGAAGCAATTTTTTTTTTTTAATTTTGCATGCAATTTTATCTTCCTTGTTATAAACATGAGGTGACGTCATAGTGAACTAGGGCAATGAATTGTTAAGTGGGCTGCTTATTTTGCAACGTAGCCGGAGTTGCGGCTCTTGGGGAGGGGGTAGTGATGGGATTTGGTGACGATGAGGGAGATTACGTACAAGGTCGCTCTTTAGCTTTACCGTCGTTTACATTAATACGCCACCATTTTCAACTGGCAGATGGACTGTCGTCAATCAAACATATTGACGCCATTTACAAGTATTTGGATCGGTAACTACGGCATTTCCATTCAACTGTCTGAATCAGGCACCACAAAGGAAAGTGCCAAAAGCGAATTTTGACCGAATTTTGTCCATCCGTCTCATGTGGTTCGCCGAATACAAAACTACCTAGGCTAATATAATTAAGCATTGTTAAAATTAAAATTGACCGCATAGAAATGCATACGACTGCAAGTGCTATTCATTCTGACCAATTAAGATACACTATATAGACAAAGGCAATTTTTTTTAATCTTAGAGCATTAACAGAGCTTACTTAAGTAACCATCTATAAATGAAGCTCGCAAACTATGGCTACAATAAGATATATTATACCTGAGCCACAATGGTAAACTGTTTTGTTTCGATCATCATACAGGTGAGACAACAAGCCTGAAGCGTGATCACGTTTTATCCCCGTCTCCAGACCATAATACTTTACACACAGGACAACTTTTTGTCCTTCTCAAATATTGGAAAAACAGTCACAATTACTTAAAGTGCGTCCACACTAACCCGGATAAATCTGAAAACGTAACTTTATTTATCCGGTTGGGCCTTCCGTTCACACTAAATGACATGAATCCGAAGCCATTTTATGCTAATTCTATTGTTTAACGAGCACAGTATCTGAACAAAAGTTGCGTTTTCAAATTTATCCGGCAAATTGTAAAACAGTCACAATTAATAATTATATGCAACTAGAAACTACATTGCTTTTGTTCGCTTGTTATGATTATTGTTCCTGTATTCTCGAGGAAATACAAAATTTGAATATAAAAGGTTTGTAAAAACTGTTATGGTATAGAGACGGGGTAAGACGTCATCATGCTTTAGGGCTATAGACCCCTTGCATGTGACGTCAAAGCAGCCCCATCTGAAGGACAAAACAAAAGATTTGTCCTCTCCCGGGAGCTGAAATCCATTGTTTTGTCCTCCAGGTTGAGCTATATTCCAACGAAATGCAAGGAGTCTGTTGCGTGAATGCCATTGTTTCGAACAACATGGGGCGGCTACATCCCATGTAATATAATTTATGCTCACAAATGAAGTCGCGATAACGCTGAAACAAAAGGAGTATTGCCTTTTGAAAACGACCACTGTGACCTGACTTGTGCAGTATAAATTAGATAACCCGCCAAATGCTTTACTTGAATAATGTTTAAAAAACACTGGAAAACAGCTTCCATTGTGGCTTGAACTATATTTGCCAGTCAAATCCATGGTAAGCTTTAACTTTAAGGTTAGAAGTGGCAGTCATAATAATAGTTTACAATGATACCATTTCTCATATAATAGTTGAATCTTTAAGAATGTGATAACTATTTTGGCTATTTGTAATCTTTGTGTGTTCAACTTCATTCAAATGTACATTTACAGCTTCGTTTTATAATATTTACACACAAATAAAGTTGTACTAACTTCTTACAAAGAGCTTTCTATGAGATTGTTGTCTGACAAATCACAATAAATCTTTTTTAAGATTATAAATCAATGGCCGAACCAAATCAATGAATTAATATTCACATAAATGCAACACACACCTATTCAAAAATTATCAGTGAGAATGACAGATTGCAGATGTTAATTACACGACTGAAAAGGTCTATGGGTAATGTTTTTTTAATGAATAGCTACAGAAGATACACATACCATACCATCAGAGATCTTCAGCTTGAGGAAATGACACTGATTTGAATAACATTAATGCTTATTTGTTATCATCAATGAAGCCCAGAGTACCTATGGTCGTGAAATCTACATCTGGAACCCGGTATTCTCATATTTTTCACTGACAACGGTTTTTGAGATAGGTATATGGTGCGTTAAAATGGGGTTCAGTATTGTTGGACTTGTTGCATTGTTGTACAGTGTACATGGAAGAACTTCAAAGCACAAGCCCACAATTTTACTCCCAAAACGATTGTCCAAAACTTACATCAATTTGTAAAAAAGCCAGTTCAGATGCATACATCATAAATTACACATGAGAAGTTTAAGTTGATAAGTGTTAAAGTCCCAACATAACGCAATTATCAAACTTACATTGTATTCAATGGCAGACGTGGCACAAGTGTAACATGAAAGGGCATTTACTTGACTGATTGGGTAAAATTGCCACACCCAAAGGAAGAAAGTTTTTAGGGGTCATTATTTCATGGTAGCAGTTATACAAGGAGAAATGAATAATTGCTGTATTTGATTGTTTCTATTTGATATTAATTATTGATGAAATTGGAAGTGGATAATGTCAAAAATTGTCCATAATCAAAAAGTAACAAGCAAATAGACTACAGTAGTGTGACATCACAAAAAAGTGGAAGTTTGATTTTAGAAAGTTTGATTCCTGATTTGTATACAATGTCTAGAAAAAAGCTCACATTTCAAATTTCATGAAAATTGGTTAAATTCGTCGTTTTCATGTGACATCATCAAAAGTATGAAAAATTTATTTTTAATCAAATTGAAACATACCCACTATATATTATAGCTAACGATTATCAAAAGACTTTGTAGAAATGTGGATCCAAAAATGTTGCTCACTTCCGAGATATTTAGGTCTAAATTGTGTCACGCAACGCTATTGCATAATTCGAATCGAATGATAAATATCGCGATAAATTCAACTCTGTTTTGAGACTTTGTCTCAAATAGACTCCTGGTGATTCAATTCAAGTACACCATCCAAAAACCTGACCTAAAATACTGAATTTGCCTTATTTTTAGACCACTAAAGTTCTATCTGCCATATTGGATGATATAAGTCATCATCCAACATGGCGACGCCATACATTTTTACCAAATAACAATAATCTTTGATCGTCAATAGTTCAGTAATTATTTGCTCTAGAAGCTTCAAATTTGTCAAAATTACATTGTTTGGAATGCTCTCAAAGGATATGAATGTAGATTTTCTGTAGGATTAAAAATAAAACATTTTGCCTGAATTATCACGTGGTTGCAAACAAAGAATAGTGGCTGAGCTATGACCAGCTGAATATAGAATTTATGCCATACATTTCTCTGTGTTTTTGACTTGGTTCTAAAAGTTTGGAACCAAGCCAAAAATACAGAAAAATGTATGGTCTCATTATATATTCAGCTGGTCATATCTCAGCCACTATTGAACCGATTTTGATGAAACTTTGAATTTGAGCCTCTTTCAAGACATTCTTTTCAAATTGAGAATCCAAATTTAGTAAATCATAAAAATATTATTTATGATATCATCACTTTGGTAGTCTATTTTCCTTCCATAGCCGCTACTACCATGCAGTGACCCTTGGCGCAACTGTTTACAGTATTTTAATGTCTGGTGACATATAATGCAGCCACTATACCACCCAACGCCACCACCGTAGCACCAAACACTAAGGACCATGAAAATATCTAAAAATACAAACAGAATAAGAAATATTTAGAGTCGAGAAATGATTTGAATTATGACTTTGGAAATAAAATGATTGCAACCTCTTTATCTATTTAAACAATGGGTCATGCCTCTGTTGCAGACATATTACCAGTATGTGGTTGCTGAAAGAAAGGCTTTTATTTTAATCTCTACTTTGAAACAGTCTCATTATGGTACAGCCAGGCCAATCTGAACTAAACATTTCTTGGATAACATGCAGTCACTGGCTAAGACATGAACCCTCAAGACAAGGGAGGGGGGGGGGGGGGGCTATGAGGTCTATGGCATCTTCCTATTTTCAAACTCACTCACACCCAAACCCCTAGAGAGTCCCCCTGGCCTCAGATACAACTTGTTATTTATGTCTCCCTGTTCAAAACATCACCCCTGTGGGATAACCTACATATAATCTTGCAAAAACAGTTTACAACCATAAAATTCATCCCAACTACCACTTACTGAATGTTTTGATGAATTTGTGTCTTTTTCTGACAGTCCTCCCACCATTCTTTCATACATGTCTCGTTCTTGTTGATTCTGTGAGGTCAACTGCCTTCTCAGGTTTGTTAGCTCAGTGCGGATTGTTTTATTTCCTGGCTCATTCTGGCTTGCTTTCTTTACAAATGAAACAGCCTCCTTTAGTTCTCCCTGGGCAGCTAAAACCTAAAATAAAGAATAAGTTGTTAGGGAGTATAATTTTATTTTTCTGATCAGTCTATGTTTGATGTTTGAATGGCTGTAACTCAGGTGTTAGCATTTAAAGACGTTATGATGTTCTGGGGACCTCTGGGGTCATCTGCAAACCTAAAGTTCTAAACAGTATAAAATAATTGACCTTCCCCACATTCACTTCACCGGTCAGAAAATATATGATTTACACTAGACCAGAGGCTTAGGCTAGAGTGTATAAATCCATATATTGATTGTATTTTATGCACTCCAGCCTCAATATAAAGCTATTGTTTTCATTTAGATTATATCTGGTGGATACCACTATCCTGACTTTTAGTAACCAACACCTGATTAAATCTGTTTTTATGTCAAAACAATATACAGGGTGTGCATGATCTTGTGCCTTCAGGAAGAAAACAAATGTATTATTATGATGCCATGAGACTTTTATCAAGTCAAACAGTCTTCAGATATTGTGTGTGCCAAGACAAAAATATATTAAGTGGATCTTCTCCAGTTGAAGTACAATCATTATCAAAACAAAAAATTGGACCCTTATTTCATAATAAAACTTAATCCTATAATTTTCCATGAAATACCATTATTTCTCCTTTTCGAAAAACTGATATTTTCACATATGAAAATACAGTTATTATGGATAATAATTATTATACGATGGATAATAATGATAAACAGAATATCACATGGGCGCATGGAGATACAAAATTGATTTTCTTGTTATAAAAATATCTCATTGCGCTCACTTGTGAGATATTTTTTCAACACTTGAATACAAATTTCATATCTCCTCACTACCATGTAACATCCTCTATTTATTACAATCATCAGCTGCAAAGAATTTTACATTTCTGATGTGAAACCCCCTAATCAAAGTTTCATCAGTCTTTTCGGATACTTGCCTTTCCCTTTCTAAATAACACTAACATTGTCAGCATACTTGCCTTTCCCTTTCTAAATAACACTTTAACATTGTCAGGATACTTGCCTTTCCCTTTCTAAATAACGCTTTAACATTGTCAGGCTTTATATCCAAGACTTGTTGACATGACGACAGTGCGGCCGAGTAGGCCTTGATCTGAATACATAATAAATGATGATTATCAATAATATTTATTATTAGCGGTGGTGTTGACTGCAATGACATGTGGCCAGTAAATCAAACTAAATGTTGTTAGCAACAGTTTGTGTTACAGAGAATGCTCAAACGTTAATGACCAGTAAGATTTTAATGGTACAATGTTCACAATGTTTGATGCTGGTTTTCTGACAACTTGGCTGTAACTTGTGAGTAATTAGTTTTAAAATGAGTTGCTGCATATCATGGACAAACCATGCAAGCTATTATTGAATCAATGACTATACTCATAGCTGAAGTATTTGATCAAGCCACCAATATGGCAGTGTAACTTGTGGGCTTTTAAACCAAGTTCATTACAGATGATGTCATGTTCCATATGATTGCCAGGAACTTAACTTTAAAACTTAATGGGCGAGATGAAATATTTACAAATATTGCACAATCTGAAAACTGAAATTCCCAGTGCTGTATTACAGTCGATTGATTATGTTTTGTTATAGTTATTCACAATTCCTCCAATAAGCGCCCCCTAAGATGGGATGCGCTTAATTGGAGGAGGAGCTTATTACTTTTTGTCCAAAGGGGGGACTTATTCAAGTTAGGCATTTATTCAAGTACATACGCCAATACACCTCACTATATACATGATTCAAAACATATTAGATCTTTTTTGAACAATATCTATTCCATTGTCAGCAAGCATTTACAAATGTAATTAAAACTGTCTATTAAATGGAATTCAAATTGAGTACAACTGGCAGTACCTTAATTTGAGCTGCAGCAAGATTATTCCAACATTTCAGTCTCAGCTCTTGCACATTCTTAAACAAACAAAAACGTTTATTTAAGTTAAACAACATTTTCACCAAAACATATAATATGATGTTTTGTTTGAATTGTTTTGTTTATAAATAGAGTGCACACCACATCAGCGTTAAACCATTCTTGTTTAGTGCCTAAGATTAGATTTATTTATGCACTAAGAATTTGTCAAGGCATAAACAAAGACAGCTATTATTTCAAATCCTTTGCGGTATTGGTTAGGGTTTCATTAAATCCTGTCTAGCACTAAATATTAAGAATTGTTTTGCACTAAAGTCTAATGTCTAGAACAACAACAAAAAACTTGTTTGAACAAAATAAATTAGGATAAGAACCCAAATGTCGGCCCAATTGTCATGGTTGTTAACTTACCTCATCTGATGAAGGAGTGAGGTACTTGATTGCTCTGCAAACAAATCGAGGTATTTATCATTTACAATATTGAAAATTGTAGGCAAATGCTTAATGTTGGACACTGGACTTATACTTAAAGGAAAACTCAATCTCGTACCCTGAGTCCTCGATACTTCGGCCAGCGGCTCGAAACAAGGACTCTGGCATAATCCACTGAAAAGTCCAAGATTTCTTTTACGGCCAATGTACAAACCGACCAATGGAGAATCGAGATTATGTCATTGAGCTGATATTTAAAAGTAAAATCCGTTGTAATTCTGATGGAATCGATATCCAGCATCGATCGGCGCGTCGATCAACATACGGCGATATCGTCAATGAAAATGGATTTTTCCTAGTGATATTGTGGAAGTTTTGGAACAAAGTTCATAGATTGTAATGATTATTTATTGAGTAAACATAATTTAGATTTTATTGAGTAAACATAATTTAGATTTTAGGTTAATTTGTGATTTTCGACAAGCTAGAAGAGAAATTCTGTCGGCCGTTGGCAGCCGTGTGTGACGAAGGGCGAAACATTGAATAATTTCCTATTGCTTCAAATTGGCTGAAATTCTCTAGGAAGGTAAAGAAAATAGCGATTCACAAGTACAGACTTAATTTTTTTATCATATTTTATATATTTTCTACTGCTAAAAACGGTCACAAACATCTAGCTTGAGTTTATTTGTGTTTCCGGTTGTTTGCGCTTGCGTGGTTGTCAAAATTGAATGACCAATCAAATTTTAACAAAAATTGGATTATGTCAGAGCCCTTGTTATCCGCTGCTGGCGAGGAAAAACGCGGGCTCTGAGTATGAGATTGAGGAAAACTATAATAAAGAAAACTTTTGTTTAGTTAAATTTCCATTTAATATGACTTGAACATTAATACAATCAGGTTAACTACATTTTATTTAACATGTGTGTAAACTGGATGTATATGCTACAGATTTCTATAGCTCATATATTACCATTTTTGGCAAAATATGTGAATCTCCACAATGATTATTCACAATAAATGTTGGTTGGCATTGATTGATGGATTGATTGATTGTTTGATTGATTGGTGGATTAATTGATTGATTGTTTGATTGATTGATAATAATATAATTCCTCATTCACTTGGGATACTTATATATCTAGGTGCACCTCTAACAGCCAATTCATAGTCAAAAAATTGCTTTCAGTGTGCATGCAATTTTTAACCGGAATTTTTAACTTTCTTTTGTATAATTTTGAAAGATAATAGAGGGTAAAACAAAAGATTCAGGATAAAATCACACACAGGGTCTATAATATTGAAACAAAATGCACAGGACCATACATGGTACTTTAAAAAGATATAACTTATGCATGAGAAAAGAAGGGCTTGAAGCCCCTTCAAGAGGGGGTACACATTTCCTCCATCCCTCCCCTCTCTCAATCGTAGTAGCTGCAGTTGATTATTCCCATCACAGATTACTTGTATCATCATAATCATCACCGCCGCAGTACAATCATCACAATCATTGCATTTCCATGAGAGCTCAAGCATTTGCACAAACATTATTGATTATTCCCATGATCATAGACCTTGTATCATATCACACTTATCACCACCACAGTACAATCATCAAAATCATTGCATTTCCATGACAGCTCAAGCATTTGCACAAACATCATTGATTATTCCCATGATCATAGACCTTGTATCATATCACACTTATCACCACCACAGTACAATCATCAAAATCATTGCATTTCCATGACAGCTCAAGCATTTGCACAAACATCATTGATTATTCCCATGATCATAGACCTTGTATCATATCACACTTATCACCACCACAGTACAATCATCACAATCATTGCATTTCCATGACAGCTCAAGCATTTGCACAAACATCATTGATTATTCCCATGATCATAGACCTTGTATCATATCACACTTATCACCACCACAGTACAATCATCACAATCATTGCATTTCCATGACAGCTCAAGCATTTGCACAAACATCATCGATTATTCCCATGATCATAGACCTTGTATCATATCACACTTATCACCACCACAGTACAATCATCACAATCATTGCATTTCCATGACAGCTCAAGCATTTGCACAAACATCATTGATTATTCCCATGATCATAGACCTTGTATCATATCACACTTATCACCACCACAGTACAATCATCACAATCATTGCATTTCCATGAGAGCTCAAGCATTTGCACAAACATTATTGATTATTCCCATGATCATAGACCTTGTATTTTATCACACGTATCACCACCATGAGTATAATCATCAAAAACAATGCATTTCCATGAGAGCTCAAGCATTTGCACATTAATCTACCTTTGATAACAGTTAATAGCCCCTGAGAAGTCATTCCGGGAAAACAAGTCATTGCCAAGATCTTTTTTCTTCTCTCTGGGGGAAAAATGTTTAACAATGTCATAAAATAATCTCTAACCTTGAGGATGGTGAATTCAATGAATGAAGGAATGGACAAATACAAAAATACTAATGAATGAACCAACAGATAATTGAATTAATAGATAAAGAAATGAATGAAAAGTGAATAAACCGTTATTTTACCAGAGTTGTAGTGCTAAATAATTTTTGGGTAAAAGATAACAATATTCTGTGTCTGTAATTACTCATAGAGCTCATTTTGCATGATTGGCAAACAGTAGATGCAGACCATGATATTTCTAAAATAGATATTCCAATCGGCTGCAGCAATGTAAGGGTAACCGTTCTCATCCATGGAAAAACAACTCTAAGAACCTGTACTACATCCACATCCCTGTTACCTCAAATAGACAATCTGCATTATGCCATCATTTTACTAACAGCATTCTTTGCAGATTCTCTTTCACATTCAAATTTGTAATCCTCTTGGAGGTTAACACAACAATTTTGGCTAATTGCACTATAAAACAAAGCAACCAAAGCATTCTGGTAGTTGTCACAGGGAAAAAATTGTGATTCCCAGAATGGGTTTTTTTTGGTTTTTGTTGCATTTTCCCAACAATAACCCAAAATAAACCCATTTTGGAAATCCCAAACTTGAACCCAATGTTGGATTTTGTAGCATTTTCCAAAACATAACCCAAAAAAAAACCATTTTGGGAATCACAATTTTTTTCCTGTGTGTAGTATATGACGCCATAATGCTAACCATCTATTGATCAGTTGATTGTATGTGTAAACGGAGCATCTGCAGTAGATACATTACAGCTGTCAATTGCTGCAAGACGTACTGGCAAACTTTTTCATGGAAAGTCTACTGTGCATCTTCCACTATAAAGGCCTAATGGCTTTTTTTAATGCTCTCAGCTTATCTACTGCACCTGATGTTTTATGTACGTATTGTTGTGGGATTTTTAGTTAGTACTGACCCAATCTTAATTCTTTCTTCGTCACCCATGGTGTCCATGTCTGGTCCATCTCTTACTGCCAGTAGTTCTATCTCATAAGTTATCCTGGCATTGGGTGGAATAGGATTCTCTCCTTGTCTGACATCATAAACAAAAAATACAAAATGATGAAATCAAATACTTTAGGATTCTCTCTTGTCTGAAATCATGAACAAAATATAAAATCATAAAAAAATATGATTCTCTAATATTGTCTGAAATCATAAACAAAAAATATAAAATGATGAAATCAAATGGGATTCTCTCCTGAAATCATCAAAACACCAAAAACGTAACTATAAGAAACAATTAAAATCACTCAGCGAAAATGTAGTTAGTACATATTTTCATATTAATTTTTGACTTCTTTCTATGGTGTAACATTAACTAACTAGTTCTTTTTGTACGTAGCTGGTAGCAGCTTTAAATACCAGTAATAAGTAGCATTGACAAAGAGAGGGGGTAGAGTGTACCCTTCATAAGCTTCATATGGAAGCCTTTGCTAGAGAAGAGATCCTCACCTTCCTTGTTCTCCATAGGCATATCTGGCATCTGTTACCAACTCACATACTTCATTAAGCTCCATAAGGGCAACACCAACATCCCATGCTATATCACACAAATATTATAAAGATATTAGACCTTAAGGTACTATCAAGTAAGAGCAACCCCAACATCCCCTGCTATATCCCACAAATATTATAAAGATATTAGACCTTAAGGTACTATTAAGTAAGAGCAACCCCAACATCCCATGCTATATCACACAAATATTATAAAGATATTAGACCTTAAGAGCGTTTGTCAGAGAAAACCGGGCAGTGGTAAAAGATAAGGGTCGTCTGATTTGAACCAAATTTTCACCAATTAAAGACCTTTCAAATAGACAATGAATCGTGTTATTTGGAGTTTCATTGACCTTTTTCTTTCCGAGATAGACCACCCCCCTCCGTTTTTGCTTGTTTTTGGCCTACGAGACGCTGTTATTTAAGGCCTTACTTCATCGAATAAAAGCCTTTATTTAATTTCTCTTTTCTAAATTTGATATATTATTCGGAAACTCTATTGTAAAAGCTAGAATTCCTGTGATTTTGAGCTGAATCCCATGAGTTTTGACAATTTGACCCTCATTTGAACTTTGCACTGAAAACCTTGTCAATTCACAATCCAAAAATACATCAACTTTGAAACCGTTTTTCTCCAAAGTGCGACAGTTTTTTTTCTAATAATTTACATGAAATAAAAGCCCTATGTTTGTGCTTTGAGAAACTGCAAAGTTAAAATTGGGATCTAAAATAAATCGAACGGGAGCTGCTTTCCAAGTTGGCAAAAATAGCCCTCTTACTTGGTGAAATTACGTGACATGTTCACTTCCTGTCAGTCGTAGGTGATAACACGAACTCCCTGGTTCGGCTCCACTTGTCTTAAGATTTGTTTTTGATGAGTTTGTAAACCTTTTCTTTTATATTACATCAAAGCAGAAGTTTTTTAGCAAAAAATACAAGTCTTGAAGCACAGAAAAGACTGTTTATTTTAGAAGGAATTTGCATGAAATCTGAAGTGTCGACTCAAAGATGACAAATCTTCGCAGTTTATAATGGCATATATATATAATGGCACTTCCTTTATGAACTACTTTGGAAATATTTCAAGATAAAGGAATCAGATTGTGCAACTATCTGAACACAGCGCAAATAATTTATGCTTGTTCTGCTTGTTTTATGCCTGGTTTAACAACTTACGATGTCTATAAATAACATGTAACGCAATATAATGAAACGTTACTATAACCGCTCTAGTTTCATTTATATTTTTTTTCTTCATTGTCGCTACAATGGAAATAAAAAGATTGCAATTCACATCTAAGTTTAGAGTTTGCCAATGGATGTTTGTCTGTTTACTAATACTTCAAAGAAAGTTGATATTGTTTACTCAGCAAAGTAATTGTATATGGTACTTGCGTAATTTACGATCAGGTATCTAACAGCTTGGTTGAACACTGTTGAATGAAAATGTGAATCAGACGGAAGCTATAACTTGCATGGTATTATTACTTAACAATAATAGTATCAGGAATAACAGACTAAAAGTAAAACGATGAAAAAGAACATTGTTTATGAAAAAAGAGATACCAACTAGACGTACTACTTTCATTCCCTCGAAAGGAACCACAGCGGGTAAAATGTCGGGTGTGGCGGGTAGTAGATCACTGGTAAATAATAGAGATAAAACTACTGAATAAACTACTATTTAGATATTTTTATGATCGAATTATAAACTGATTTTTTAGACACTGCGTATTATTTGATTCTAATTTTTTATTTAATCTCCGGTCAGGTCATTCATTAGCATTGGGAATATTGTCAGATTCAACAATTTAATTGTTCAAGTTGACAAAGAATGAAAGAAAGAAAAAAGAAAGAATAAAAAGGGAGAAACGGAAAAGAAAGGGAGAAAAAAAGGGAGAAAGAAAGGGAGAAAGAAAGGATGAGCCGTGCAATCCTTAAAGAAAGAATATTATTATTAAAGAAAGAAAGAATATTATTATGATGAGAGAAGAGAGGAAGATAAGCGGCAACGATCATGCTAAAAAATAAAATTATTGATTTGGTGACCAGAGATAAAGAACACATAACGTATGAAAAATAGAATAAGTAATAACTAAAAAAGCTATTCAATTGATAATTCCATCATTAAAATGTTCAAAAAGTAATTTGTTATTGTTGTTGCTGCTGTTATATTTTAATAATAATAATAATAATAATATTAATAATAATAATAATAATAATAATAATAATATTTTAATATAATATTTACCTTTAATATTTTGATACCGATTCTGACTAAAATAAACCCTAATTTTCCACTCCACTACGTAGTACCGCAACACGCGACGTTTCTTTCTCCGCGACACATCATGAAAATATCAAACTTAGCTCATTCTTGAAGAAACAAAGCAATGCGAAAACACATATCATAATTAATTAATAACTCACCAGAAACAATCGGGACTACAACTTCGAAAATCCGATGAATTTTTGCAGACACCAAAGCATTTATTCTGCGAGGGTTGTGTAATTGTTTATGCTGAATGACCTTGATGAAAAGAATGAACAAACACGGCTTTTACGACCAGGCCAATCGGTCGTCAAACTTTTGCGGTGTTTCGGACAAATGGTTATTAGCTCAGTTTGAGAGAGGTTGAGGATGAACTTTCCAGCACGATTCAACATGATATCTTTTCCTGATATTCCTGTCTTCCCCGTCCACGCTTACTGGTCACCTGGAGACCAACTAAATAAAATGCCATGTCCAGGGAACATGCTGATAAAGGAACAAGTGAAGTATCTAATCCAGACGTACTACACGGCAAATCTAACGAAGCGAACGAGCAGCTTACTAGTTCAGTCATTACAAAGGACACGAGCTGACTGTTAAACACCAGCTACCATCACGACCAAGCTGTTAGATACCTGATCGTAAATTACGCAAGTACCATATACAATTACTTTGCTGAGTAAACAATATCAACTTTCTTTGAAGAATAAGGAAACAGACAAACATCCATTGGCAAACTCTAAAGTTAGATGTGAATTGCAATCTTTTTATTTCCATTGTAGCGACAATGAAGAAAAAAATACAAATGAAACTAGAGCGGTTATAGTAAAGTTTCATTATATTGCGTTACATGTTATTTATAGACATCGTAAGTTGTTAAAACCAGGCATAAAACAAGCAGAACGAGCATAAATTATTTGCGCTGTGTTCAGATAGTTGCACAATCTGATTCCTTTATCTTGAAATATTTTCAAAGTAGTTCATAAAGGAAGTGCTTTATTCGGTATGCCATTATAAACTGCGAAGATTTGTCATCTTTGAGTCGACACTTCAGATTTTATGCAAATTCCTTCTAAAATAAACAGTCTTTTCTGTGCTTCAAGACTTGTATTTTTTGCTAAAAAACTTCTGCTTTGATGTAATATAAAAGAAAAGGTTTACAAACTCATCAAAAACAAATCTTAAGACAAGTAGAGCCGAACCAGGGAGCTCGTGTTATCACCTACGACTGACAGGAAGTGAACATGTCACGTAATTTCACCAAGTAAGAGGGCTATTTTTGCCAACTTGGAAAGCAGCTCCCGTTCGATTTATTTTAGATCCCAATTTTAACTTTGCAGTTTCTCAAAGCACAAACATAGGGCTTTTATTTCATGTAAATTATTAGAAAAAAAACTGCCGCACTTTGGCGAAAAACGGTTTCAAAGTTGATGTATTTTTGGATTGTGAATTGACAAGGCTTTCAATGAAAAGTTCAAATGAGGGTCAAATTGTCAAAACTCATGGGATTCAGCTCAAAATCACAGGAATTCTAGCTTTTACAATAGAGTTTCCGAATAATATATCAAAATTAGAAAAGAGAAATTAAATAAAGGCTTTTATTCGATGAAGTAAGGCCTTAAATAACAGCGTCTCGTAGGCCAAAAACAAGCAAAAACGGAGGGGGGTGGTCTATCTCGGAAAGAAAAAGGTCAATGAAACTCCAAATAACACGATTCATTGTCTATTTGAAAGGTCTTTAATTGGTGAAAATTTGGTTCAAATCAGACGACCCTTATCTTTTACCACTGCCCGGTTTTCTCTGACAAACACTCTTAAGGTACTATTAAGTAAGAGCAACCCCAACATCCCCTGCTATATCCCACAAATATTATAAAGATATTAGACCTTAAGGTACTATTAAGTAAGAGCAACCCCAACATCCCCTGCTATATCCCACAAATATTATAAAGATATTAGACCTTAAGGTACTATTAAGTAAGAGCAACTCCTGTATCCCACGCTTTATTACAGAAATATAATAAAGATATTAGACCTCGAGGTACACTGTACTATTAAGTAAGAGCAACCCAACATCCCATGCTCTATCACAGAAATATAATAAAATTTAAGATAATTTACACTAAAAGGTGCTACTGATGATAAAGCATTGATAACAATGTAGTAATGACAATGGTGGTGATGATGATGAAAATTATGTTATATTCATAACTTACAATAATATTACCAATGCTACTGGATATTGGGATACATAAATGTAACAAACAAATATAACTAATTGTCAAAGACCAATTTATCGCAATTAACATTCTAGTACCTTGTACCACCTCTCCCTCTCCCAGCAAGAACTCCAGACATTGATTCCAGTCTACAGCAGTTCCATCATCTAGACGGCCAGCTGATTGTATCATCACAATCTGGCTCCTATCTGGTCTGGTGTCACGACCTTTTCCTTGACGTAGTATCTAGTGAAGATAGAGATAGAAAGATTGGTATCTGGTCTGGTATCAAAACCATTACCTTCATGGCGCATCACTTGTCAAGCCTTGTTTTCACTAGCTGCACAAACACAAGCACAAGGAAATAATATTACTAAGTACCTTTGCCAACACAAGCATAAGGATTCCCATGTTTCCATCGTTATGTCTTTGCATTGGCAAAGGTTCTTAATATGTTTTCCTTGGGCTTGCGCTTGCGTCGCTAGTGAAAACCAGGCTTTAAAGATTAACAAAGATTGGTATCATTATATATTCATGGTCACTACTTGTTGGATAGAAAACACCTAGACCAATAGTGGCCAAACTATGTTTAAGAAAAGATCTCACTGTTTACTACTAGTGGATAATAGTTCTTTTGTGGACTCAATTGCGACATTGTTCACATGGGCTGAAAGTTTCACCCCTTTAGTCAAAAACTGTAACAAAAAAATCCTTAATTGGTGGCATGGGAAGTCTGTCGTCTGGTATTAAGTGAGCGGAAGAGGTCCAACCAGTACAAGACTGAGATTGGTGTTTTATTTTTTTACATAGACTGAAAACAATAAATCAGTGAAACTCTTTATTATTTACATGTAGAACAAAATAGTGCTAATCAAACAAAAGAAAACAGTAGAATCAGCATAAAATTATAATTATTTATTTATTATTTATCATTATTTGTTATAATTCAGGATAAATTAGACAAAACTTCTAAATAATACACAATCAACATTGGATTGGATTTTCTAATGGATTGGATTTTCTAATTACCATTCCTATTCTGCTCATTCAATTTTTTTAAACACAACAATTCGATGTTGATGCTGCTGTCAATGAAACCTTCAAAACTTAATTCACAATCGGATCTTCACTGTCAAAAAATGCCTACTGTAGTACTCATGAATACTGATATTAGTAAGAACTTAATCATGATAAACAAATAGCTTATAGTCTTCATGGGTGGTGGTGATCTGAGTTATGATTGAAGGGAGCAAGAACACCAAACGGCCAAAAGCATCAATGTGTCAGAGTTTAATGAAAACAGTCCGAAAATTCCAGCAAATAAAGACTTGCACCAAACATCTACTTACTCTTCTCTTCAGTAATCCATTTCCAAAGATATCTGTATATTCTTCTTTATCTTCCTTCTTCCCTGTCTCATCATTAGTTTTTAGTGTGTCTTGTTGATTGGGAGTTTCATCCTCACTCTCAGAGGTCAATGCTTCTCCTGTGACGTCATATTTAATCTTTCTATACTCAGCTTTGGTTTTGGAGTCTGGTGAACTATGACTGCCATGGTGTGTGTGCTCTTCTTCGCCTTCACTTTCAGATGTTTCTGCTTCACCTGAGATGAGATGATGACAATTAACTAAATATTTTTATTATCATTTTAAACTTATTTGTAATTGAACCACCCACACTACTCCTCCAGAATTTCTAAAATAACAGATACATGCATTTATGACAAATTCTCAGAGCCTCTGAACACCTCACCTCTCTTCCCCCCTCACACCTCACCCCAATAGATATTTTTAGTAAAGTTATTTTTTAGTAAAAACATGATAATCATAAAAATGTAGTTTGAAGCCATTACCTGTTACTTCTGACTTAATTTTCATATACTCTGCTCTTGATTGTTCATCAGGGAACTTGTGGCACCCCCCTGAATGGTGAGACCTTTCTGGACTTCCATTTCTTGGACTGTGCCTATGATTAACTTGTGATAAGGGGGGTGTTACTCCTCCTGTGCTGTTACCCATCGCTAATTTTGTTGGTGTATTTGATCCTGTAGAATCCTCTTTTTCAGTTAATGTTTTTACGGGTTCGACTGCTGATTTTGTTTTGGGTAATGGGGAGTTTGTTACTGGTGAAGATTTTTCGGATTGTGCTTCTGGTCCTGATATGTGTTCCAAATCAGTTGATCCTTCTGTTTTTGTTTTTGTAGTTGTTTCTGTTGTTTTTGCTCTGTCTGCTGTTGTTGTTTCTGTTGTTTGTAACTTTTCTGCACTTTCTAATGTTGAGCTTTCAGAACTTGTTTCTACTTCTGCCGCTACCTCATCTATAATATCTGTTTCTGGTGTCTTGAGTTTATATTGAATACCTCCTGCTGGTAAAAGCTCATTACTTAAATAACCACTTACATCAACTTGCTTTGCATCGACTCGCTTTACATCGTGACCATCGCTTGCGGGCACTGCATCATCACATTTGTCTCTTTCCTCGTCAACGTTTTCACTGTTTTCTACTTGTAAGTTATCGCGAAACGCTTCGCCATTGACTTTTTCATGAAAATTTATATTTAATTCATCCTTTTCATCTTTTTTCTCGTCATTCTTCAGTAAAACACCATGTTGGCCATTTTCCAATACAGCCGACTTTCCATCTTTTGGCATTACTTCACTCAAGTTAAAAGGGTTTTCAGCTTCAGGCAGTGTTTTTGTCTCCAACTCATCGTTTGTTGTCGTCGTTGTTTCGTTTTTCATTTCTTGTTCATTGTCATTTCCCGCTGAAATTGAAATGTTGTTTGAAGCACTCGCCATTTTCTTGTCGAGTTTTGTCAAAAAATGAGGTTCAAATTAACAAAATGAACACCCAATTTACCCCACAAAATAGTACAAATGATGTCTCGGCGTACAAGGAAAACAAACACAGGCCTTTTCACGAAGAAAACATAAAATTACGACAAAAACATCGCAAAAATATCTCCACTCTGCAACTTCACAGCAAAGGTTACCTCAGCTTTAGACTCTCACGTGCTTTCTGTACCACAGGATGCCCACAACTAATTAGTTGTGGTCACTTTCATTTCTTCTTTTTTTATTCGTATTTTTTGTGGTTTTGTCAGTTTGAAATAAATAGCACAATAATAATTCTTGAAAAACACAAAATGCAAAATGTTTTTATTGGTATTTGACGTTGATACATAAAATATCTTTAACAATAGGGATTCCACTAATAACTGCACAAGCTGGACTGCCAATCTATTGTCAATGCAATATCTAATCAATCTTACCATTTCTAAAGCAAAATTTACCTTAACCTATCTACCTGAATAGGTCATTTGCATGTTGGCATAGAATAGTACCACTACCAGAATGCCTTGCTGACTTTCTTTTGCATAGTAATTAATCTTAATATTAACCTACAAAGCTCTTCATGGCATTTCCCCTATCTATATCCAAGAACTCATTTCTGTTTACAAACCTAAAAGAAGTCTTTGTTCATCATCACAACTGTTACTGTCATCAAAGTCATATAATCTCAAATCCTATGGTCATCGCTCCTTCTCTGTTGCAGCTCCAGAACTTTGGAACTCACTACCAACATGTCTCTGAAATATCTCAAATCTTGCGTCTTTTAAAACTTAAAACTCACCTTTTTAAATTAGCTTATTCCTTGTAATTGATGTTCTAAACTGTTGTAATTGGTTATTTTGTGTTTGTCCAGTGTATTTAATAGCACTTAGAACAGATTTTGGATTTGCGCTCTATAAATATTATTATTATTATTATTATTATTATTATTATTAATTAGCACAAATTGTTTTATTAATCTCCACACGGATTAGAAACTTGAATATGAAAGAGAATTCACACACAGCAAAATGCTGGTATTGGTGGTAAAATGACACTACAATGCAAATTGTCTATCCTAAAGAATAAACCTCTTAGCTTGTGGCTGTCAGTTGTGACATATCATTTGGCAACTTCCCACTGCAGACTGAATCAAAGTACACTGCTGTTTATAATTGGTAAAGTGTAATTGCATTGTATAATTTTTGATACTGTTCTACTAATATCACATCCATCAAATGTGTCAACAAAATATTGTTCTACACATCTCACATCCATCTCATGTCACACAATACTGTTCTACAGATCTCACATCCATCAAGTGTGTCACACAATACTGTTCTACTGATCTCACATCCATCAAGTGTGTCAAACAATACTGTTCTGCTGATCTCACATCCATCAAGTGTGTCACACAATACTGTTCTACTGATCTCACATCCATCAAGTGTGTCACACAATACTGTTCTACTGATCTCACATCCATCTCATGTCACACAATACTGTTCTGCTGATCTCACATTCATCAAGTGTGTCACACAATACTGTTCTACTGATCTCACATCCATCTCATGTCACACAATACTGTTCTGCTGATCTCACATTCATCAAGTGTGTCACACAATACTGTTCTACTGATCTCACATCCATCTCATGTCACACAATACTGTTCTGCTGATCTCACATCCATCAAGTGTGTCACACAATACTGTTCTACTGATCTCACATCCATCTCATGTCACACAATACTGTTCTGCTGATCTCACATTCATCAAGTGTGTCACACAATACTGTTCTACTGATCTCACATCCATCTCATGTCACACAATACTATTCTACTGACCTCAAATCCATGAAGTGTGTCACACAATACTGTTCTACTGATGTCACATCCATCTCATGTCACACAATACTGTTCTACTGATCTCACATCCATCAAGTGTGTCACACAATAATGTTCTACTGATCTCACACCCATCAAGTGTGTCACACAATACTGTTCTACTGATCTCACATCCATCAAGTGTGTCACACAATACTATTCTACTGATCTCACATCCATGAAGTGTGTCACACAATACTGTTCTACAGATCTCACATCCATCAAGTGTGTCACACAATACTGTTCTACTGATCTCACATCCATCAAGTGTGTCACACAATACTGTTCTACTGATCTCACATCCATCAAGTGTGTCAAACAATACTGTTCTGCTGATCTCACATCCATCTCATGTCACACAATACTGTTCTACTGATCTCACATCCATCAAGTGTGTCACACAATATTGTTCAACTGATTTCACATCAATCTCATGCCACACAATACTGTTCTACTGATTTCACATCTATCTCATGTCACAATACTGTTTTATCTCAGATCCATCACTTGAGTCACATAACACTGCCCTGTCTTTACAATCATGCCATACAAGTCATTGCGCAAGACATTGTTGTGTGACACATTTGACATTTGCAAAAGTATTGTAAAGTGAGTAAAAAGTGCTTTTGGACTTATTGTGGTAGGTTCATAGCCTGTACAGAAAATTAGATAAGTAATTCAGCATGGAATGGTTTTGTATGCCAACACAGCAAGATCAAAACAAATTTTCAACTTCCCTCTCTTGTCATCCTTGCAAACCCAGGTGGTAGAATTTGTTGCTGAAAACTTGCATTATACTGCCTTTCCAAGGATGCTCTCCCACCCCATAAGACAAAAAGCTGCTCCATCTGTATGTCAAAAATATTCTCTACTTTATACACAAGAAAACTATGAACACAAAACACAACTGGTTGAATTTGAACAGGTACCCCAACAATATCAATGTTGTTCTTTAGTAGGAAAAAACTCAAATCAAGCAGGCTGTTCAAGTATTTTATCTTTGGTATCAGCTGCTTTTGCCCTTAATGACTTCTTGCCAATTGAACATTTTTTAATGGATTTCTCTACAGCAGTGGATTTTACTTTACCCTGGACTTCTTTAGTGCGCAATGACTTCTTCCCAACAGCCTGTTGAAGTGATTTATCTTTGACATCTGCTTCTTTTTTCCTTAATGACTTCTTACCAACAGATATCAATTTAACCTGGACTTCTTTAGAGGGCAATGACCTCTTACCAATACACTGTTTAAGTGATTTACCTTTAGTGTCAACTTCTTTTTTCCTTAAAGACTTCTTGCCAACAGATAGCACTTTAGCCTGGACTTCTTTAGAGCGCAATGACCTCTTACCAACACACTGTTTAAGTGATTTACCTTTAGTGTCAACTTCTTTTTTCCTTAAAGACTTCTCATCAACAGAACTGGGTTTGAGGGATATCTCTTTGGCCTTGTCTTCTTTATTGTGCAATGCCCTCTTAGGAACAGACTGTTTAAGTGATTTATTTTTGATATCAGCTTCTTTTATTTTGAAAGACTTCTTACCAACAGAACCATGTTTGAAAGATTTCTCTTTAGATTTTGTTTCTTTCTTGCCTAACGACCTCGTACCAACCGAAGTTTCATGTAATTTCTCATTAGCATGGACTTTGGAATGAATCTTTACATTCCCTTTTTGAAAAAATCTCTTCTTACAAACAGGACATTCAAATGGTCTCTCCCCTGTGTGAAGTCGCTTATGTCTCATCAAGTTGTGAGCACAGCTGAATCTCTTCTTACAAACAGAACACTCAAATAAACTGGTATGCGATCTCATATGCTGGCGTAAAATACTTTTACGGACAAACAACTTTGAGCAAACAGAACATTTATGACATGCCTCCTTATGGACATCCGAGTGTTGCCTCATAGATGCTCTTTGAGCAAATTTCTTCTTGCAAACAGAACATTCAAATGGCTTCTCGCCGGTGTGGGTTCTAGTGTGTGCAATCAAACGGCTCTCTCTTGCAAATATCTTGTTACAAAAAGAGCATTCCCATCTCATATGTGTTCTAGAATGTTTTTCCAAGAAGTATTTACTGATAAATGTCCTTTCACATTTAGAACATTTGAGTCGTTTTTCCTCTTTATGTTCAATCTTGATATGTTTTGCCAATTCACCCTTGTAGGTAAAACTGGTCTCACAAAAAGAGCATTTAAAGGGTTTCTCTCTAGTGTGGATTTTTAAATGTTGATTCCATGAGTATTTCTTTGTAAATATCTTACCACAATAAGAGCACTGAAAAGTCTCTTTTGGTAATGGCTCCTTCTTGTCTTTATCATCATCATCATGCTGATCATCATCATTATCATCCTTTTCGCTGTCAGCGTCACTACTCACAGTATAGTCTGGATCCCTTTTGTCATCGCAGTCATAGTCATCACTGAACTCATCATTATCATCATCATCATCATCAAAATCATCATCATCATCATCACTGACATTATCTGCATTATCAAAACCACTGCAAACATTCCCACCGTCAATGTCATTTTCACCACTTTTAACGCCCTCACTGCTTGTATTGTCTAGTTTAGATGAAAACTTCATGTGCTTTTGAACATCTTTCAAAATGTCAGAAATTTTATACCATTTTTGGTATTTATCTTGGCCATCTGTATCTCTGCAAGTATTTTCATTATGAACGTTATCATTGTCATCATCATCACAGTCGATGCACTCCACTGAGTTGTTTTGGTTCGCCGTCATCTTTCCTAACCACTGGACTTCCTCTTGTTCATCTATAGGTTCTATCTTGACAATGGTTCTCTTGAAGGTCTGTGTACTATCCAATCTATTCATGTCATCTGATAAATCTGGCTCTTTTTGAGGTACTATAGCATCTGTTTTGTTGAAAGTATCACTTGGATCTGTATTGACGTACATGGACATACATCCACTGTTACCCTGCTTGTCTCTGTTTTCTAACTTGACATTAATCTCTGGATCAGTTTTACAATTCAAGGAGCAGTTTTGTTCATCTGAAACACTTGATTGTTTTTTAGGTAAAGTAGCATCTGATGTGTTAGAAACTCGACTTGGATCGGCCTCAATTTCGTTGTTAAAGCCATCAATTTTTTCTGTTTTTATTGCAACAGTGGGAAAATCATTGAGTTGGTATTTGACTGGTTGACTAGCATGGGCATCCTTGTATTCCATTGTCTGAAACATATATAAACAAACTTCAGTACAAAATAAAGAAAAATGTTAAATTTAATCGTTTTGACCGCATACTGGGGCACTAAATAGCATTTTCTTCTGGAATTTTACAATCGGGCACCTTTCCGACAAAGATTAGTATAATACAACTTGTTCACGATTTTCTACTAAATTAAAGAGCATCGGTAACAACATTTGCATTCGTTCAGGTTTTTGGTGGGGTCTCACTATA
The DNA here is from genome assembly GCA_918843875.1 of Diadumene lineata. Lineage (NCBI taxonomy): Eukaryota > Metazoa > Cnidaria > Anthozoa > Actiniaria > Diadumenidae > Diadumene > Diadumene lineata. The sequence continues at coordinate 6,712,651 of OU974079.1, forward strand.
ATTTCCGACAAACTTTACTCTATAAACAAATAAAATTACCTTTTAGACTTGAGAAATGAATACAATCGCCTCAAATCTCTGTCGAGTTTCCCGGAATATTTGGAAATACTGATTCTGTAGATAATCTACTGTATAATATTGCTTGGCTTCTACATCTCCTAGCCTGCGATTGAGAAGAGCCTGGATCTGAGTATACACAGGAAGCCGGAAATTTGCACTCAGTAAGTTCCCAGCTCTGCTGCGGCGTTTTCTTCGAAGATCCCTTTATCGAAGCAAGCAATTGTTAAAATCAAATTTTAAAAAAGAATGCTATTTCTCGTCCCTTTTTTTGCTTGTTTAATATGGTTGTATTTTGTAGAATAGAAGAATAGAATAGAAAGAAGTTTATTTCCCACTGCTTGTCTACTGTCAGAAATGACAACAAATCATAAATGATACAGTACCTATTAGCTAATAGTTAAACTACGATGTCTACTCTAAAATGATTTAGTTGTTATTAAAAAAGCTGTACCTATAACTATTGAATTATTCATAATACAATAATATCAAAAAAGGACCTAATGATTCAATAATTATGTCAATGCAACATTTTTGGATTGTTAGCATTGTAAGCGCGTAATTATCAGAAATGATTCATGAACATTGTTATTTGTTGTTATTCCTGATTGGACCGACCGTTGGAAATGAAGTTCTATTCCGGTCGTTTATTTTAAAAGATTATTCCGTGCTGGCCCGGGTTGCCAAGCCCAAATAGAATATCTGATGAATTGATCATTACCTTAGGAGACACATTAGCTCCATATAGTCCAGCTAGACTAGCTCGGAAAGTGATTCAGCGGGCGCGACCTTCAAACAACGGATTGTGGACGGTGTGTGTGAGACAGATTTAGGGGGAGATGAAAGTTAGACGTGGCTGTAATAATAATAATTTTAAATCAAGCTCTTTTACTCTCATTGTGACGATAAATTGCATTGCCTCCTAATCCTACCAGCCTCGGCTAAACCCAAGTAACGAAGGTTACCAAACTCTGTTTGACAAACAATGTATGCGGAAGGTCGGTCGCAAAAGTATAAGAAAGCATATGTGTCTTTATGCAACTGAAATTGTATGTATTCTAGATCAATAAAACAAACACAGTCATGCAACTAAGGAATCAATAATATATATGACATAAAAATAAAAATCCGGAAGAACTTCCACTAAAGTTTGCCGTGACTGGCGAGAGATGATATTATCTGTATTATCAGACAACATCGTTAAAACACTAAAGTTGTGTGCAATAATCATCATTATATATCAGTAAATAGCACTATTTAAACAAAAACAAAATAGAGTGCAAACAATATATCCCTGAAACACTAATTACTAAATAGTACAAAATAGTGCTAATTAAACAAAAGAAAACAATAGAATTTGCATAAAATAGCACTATTTAGTATTACTAAAGTTTCACGGATTAATTGTTTGCACTCTATAATTAGAATGCATAAAATAGTACAATAAAGTGTTATTTATGTTACACTTGTAGAGTGCACGCATTAAAAGTGTGCAACAGTTGTCACTATTTAGTGGTAAATAGCACTAATTAAACAAAAGAAAACAATATAATTAGCATAAAAAGCATTATTTAGTGGTATTTATGTTGCGCACTTTTAGTGCACTCTAGTGTTTGCACGTGCTATGTACTTTCTATTCGAATAATCATAGATAGTTTTAACTAAAATTACTGAATTAAAATTTAAACGCCGAACGGTAGTCTCTATTGTTGATGTCTCTATTTTACTCCGTAAACTGAAGAATTGACTCTTGCTTTAGCTAAAAATCAAAAGTACTAGTTTGCAGTATACTGAGGACAATTCAAGAAAACGTGAAATCGGAATTTCCAAAAAATCTAGAAAGAAAATGAGCGCTCATTTTTGTGCTTAGTGGCTCGATAGAGCCCAAGGCACCTTGCTATCGTGCATATACCAGGGGCGGCGGAACAGTAACAGCCATGGGGGGGGGCACTATAATCAACCACCCCTCCCCTCCTCATCCCCCACCCCAAAAGCTGTGTAAAGTCATGCATTAATGTCTTTTAACCAATATTTTGTGGGGGGGCCGAGCCCCCCCAAAACATTTTGTGGGGGGGCCCGTGCCCCCCCGGCCCCCCCGGTTCCGCCGCCCCTGTATACGTGTCCATAACTCGGCCCTTTTCCGTATTCTTCCGCCAACAACCGAGAACATTTTCAAGCGATGTTCGAGTGACGTCTTGGAAGTCATTTTCCTCTGGTGCCACCCCTCCCTCCCAACCAATCATCGTCGCCCAGGGGCCGGTTGCTCAAAGCTTGATCAGTGCTAATCCAGGGTTAACTCTATAGGCCACTTTGTCACAGTGATGACATGTATGGAAAACCTTTGCAATTCAACTTATGGTCTTGTACGACCTAAACTCTTTGTTTTGTTTTTTTTGTGTTTTTTTTTTCGTGTTCTTTTTTTTTTAATTTTGTTAGTCATAACAAAACATTTGTTTTTGCGATTTAACCAGTTTTTCTCTTGTATCTGAGGCAAAAGTTAAAAGCTCATAAAAAGTAGTCTCCCAATGATCCCGGCATTAGCACCGCGATAACACTATCTAACTTGTAAGCCTTTATGAAAACCCTATAGTCAAAAATACTATTTATCTCAACTTTTTCTGCAAGATTGCATGCAGTCAATACAGTGTAGACGTATTACAATTGAACCTTCAAATGCTTTTTTACATCCGAAATTTTAATTGAAATGTGCAGTTAACACATAAATTTTGGTTCCATTTTATAATCGTATTTAACCAGCAGGGACAGACTGTCCTTGACAGCGTATTTTTATATATGTATTCGATCCGGCAAAACCGAGAGCCGGATTATGATTCTGGCGTGGCCAAATGGAAGGGCCATAACTGAAGGTTTGTAATTGTTGTTATACGGTTTTACTTTATAGGGGAACGGTGGGTTTTCTAATTTTGGCCGTTCAAAAAGTGCGGTTTTAGAAATAGCAATTATTAAATATATTTATTTTGGGATAAAAAGTTTCCTTGCTTTTCCTTTTTTCACTTACACCTGCCTCATATGCAAATCTAAACGGTAAACAAAACCAGTAGGCGGGATTCACATCGAAATTTTACTTTTAACTCTGCAAATAAATAACATTAAAAAGCTGTCTATATATTTGCTCAAACAAACAATTAAGAAGACTAAGTTGGAGGAGTTTGTATATAAATTGGTACACCGTAAATGCTACTAAAAATCGGACGTTTCGGACGTTAGTCCATCTTCAAAGTAAATGAATAAAATAAAAGACGACACAGGGCAGTTTCGTTTTTTTTTCCGATTGGCATCCATTCAAGTGTAAGAGATCACTAATAAAAGTACTAATGGAGAACAATTCACAAAGAACAACATCATTTAATTAAAGGTATCAGGGAACCAACAAAATCGATTTCCAGAAAACGTCTTATACGGCGCGCGAATTATTAAAGTTACTACTATCTAGGAACACGGGATTTATTTAATTTACAAACACGAACTAACAAATAACATCATCATTCAGAGGAATGTCCGATCTCAAAAACGGTTTCTCATTTTTTTATTAATGCATTCTTTGCAAAAAAAACAAAATGTTTTTAAAGTTGAAATAAAAACTGAGACACCAGCACTATTTTTGTGAAGCTACATCGATGCAAAATTTCAACACAATCGACCGAAATCCTGCATGTTCCTCTAACTTAGAGAAAATAGGTGGTCGAAAATCTCAAAACACTTATCTAAAAAAATAAGAATGACTTTCATAAAAATAATTGTATATAATGCATTGTATTATCCATTTATTCAGCTTCAAGAAAATGTATACTTGTGTAGCAATATCGATAATAGTTCGCGCGCTATAAGTCGTTTTGTGGAGTAGTAGTGAATAGCCGGTTCTGGCGCATTTTGCCATGAAAAAATATTGTGCACAAATACTATATTTCAAAAATAATTACAAGCCGGATTTCACCAGAGAATATATTCATTAATAAATTATACTAATTTATGAAAAATTAAATTCCATTATTGATTTTCATTAATAATAAAAACGGTGATATATTAATGAAATTTAAATTAGGATAATTTAGGTTGAATTCAAGACTGGCACAGATGTGCCGTGACGTCATTGATTTTCATTAATAATAAAAACGGTGATATATTAAAGAAATTTAGGTATTGGATTTAGATTTGGAATTTAGGTTGTAACGAATTTAGGATATTTAGGTTGTAACGAATTTAGGATATTTAGGCTATATCAATATTGAATTTTATTAATGAAAAACAGGGTGACATATGGGTACAAGCCTGAATTCAACTTATGGATCATGACTGACACAGCTGTGACGTGATTAATAATCCTGATTAAAACTGACAACGAGAGTAAATTCATTACCCTTCACGGCTCCGCCGCTTTGATAAACACCGATATTCAATAATCTTATATCTTCATAATTAATATTTTTCAAATAATATTTTTTAAATATTGAATAATTATGAGTCGTGCTTGAATTATCATTTATTTGTAAATCTTTATAATTAGATATATTCATTGTGAAAAAATCAAATTCAATTCTTGTATTATTAGCATATGTACATTGCATTTTAAATTTTAAAACAGAATCAGAAGTCAATCCTCCATAATCATTATCTGTGTGTAAAGCTATTAGTTTAATTCTAGCCGTTTCATTAGGATTAATATACATACTACAACCTTCCAAATCTCCGCTTGAACCGCCTGGGTAACGAACTGTACTTCTTAGTCCAAGATACATCCATTCACGCCAAAAATTAAGTTTGTTATCAATTTTTTCAACTATTTGATTTGAGCTAAGATCTCGTGTTATGACCATTTATATTATATTATATGAATTTATTTTTAAACCGAAATTACCGAAACAAATACCAAGCCAGACCAGCCATGCCAACTGTTATAGCTGCAAGATTACTATCATGTGTTTTAGACGACGATTTGGGGTTTATAATTGGTTTATCTGGTTGTTTTTTATCTGGTTGTTTTTCCTTTGGCTTGTCATCAGGTAATCCAGATTTCTTAACATCCATATTGATATAATCGTTTGTTCCAAAGCCCATATCGTCGGTAGCTTTTTGCAGTTTGTTATTATAACCTATAATACTATTCATATTTATAACCAGGTTAGAAGGTAATAACCAACAACCGACTGCAATAGCAAGGTCAAGCCTTTGTTTTGATTGAGTAATACTAAATTGATATCTCTAAATCGATTTTGAAATATCAGTTTCTAGAATAGACGATTCGTATAATTGAAGGAATACATTTTGACATTCTCGAGAAGAGCCAGAGTCACCAATGATTGATGATCGTGTATTGACTTGAGCTCCGAGAATACAATAAACATATGCTTCTATACTCTGATTCAAACGGCTAAGACCAGGTCTGGTTAACCCTTGTGAATTATTTAGCATGAAATACAGATATGAGTGTTCTTCTTGTGGTTGAATATATGTAAGATTTTTATCACCCCATGAATTCGTATGTATGTATGTATGTATCTTTGTGGGTGACAGATAAAGCATATTGCTTTTTTCCAATCTGGCCCTTTGGGGGACTTTTACGGACTGCTATTATGCAGTTTACAAACATGAGTGTGTGTTAGTGATTAGTGCCCCCGATGTTAGTAAGTACAGACACTGAGGGTGGTCGTACCTGCGTCCTCAGTGGTTCTTTAACGTCCACAACTGGATTAGAGTAGAGAGTAGACGGGACCTCCGATTTTACGTCGTTATCCGAGAGGACGCGAAGATCTTACCATTTGCAGATAGAGAAACAAAGGCAGCAACTTCTCCTCAATTATTTTAAGACCCTGAGTGTTGGTCCGGCCACAGGGATCGAACCCGTGACCTCCCGCACTGTAGTCCGATGCTCTACCAATTGAGCTATACGGTCGGCGGTTAGATCGTCTGATCTGTGAATGAAAAATAACCACCAGGCCAAATAGTTGTATCTAATCCATCCATAATCTTATCATATACATCCGACACCTTCATAGGGTTATCTCTACCAAGCATTTTCTTGTATATTGTACCAAGACCGTGATTTTCGCCACCTGTATATCTAAAATCTGTATTAGCAGATACATTAAACTCACGACACAGCCTCTGATAGCCAGCTTTATTGTAACTGTTACCAACCTGTTTGAAATATTTGTCTCCGGGTAATGGAACACTCATTTGTGACAAACAGCGTCTTATTGTAAACATAATATGGAATTTGAGTAATGATTCAACTATTGGGTTATTAAACTTCGATAACAGATCAAGTCCGATGCCGCATCCTGTCGTTGAGCACCAACAAACAAAAGCAAGTTGTTGCGACCAGTACCTCATATCACGTATTTTTAGCCATTTATAAGCTTCTGTTGAATTATCATGTTTAATCTGCAATTCAGAAAAAACATTTCTTGGTTTACTAGTGAATTTTTGATTTGTTGATACATATATATCAATCTCTGATAAATCAATATTTGTTGGAGTTTTATCGAATGGGATACATATAACCGGGTAAAACGTTTTTGATAGCTTCAATTGTGATGGAAACACAGGTATTCCAGCACCATCGTCTAAAAAATCTCTTATATCTTCTGGTTTGTATGTGTGGCCATTCCAAGGCGGGAATTCGTATAATGTTTTAACAAGATTCCCATTATCATCAAACGGGTTAACATCACCACTGTTGAATAGGAATTCTACATCTCCATTATTATTTTTAGAAAAACGGTATCTATCATATCTAGGATATTTGCTAATGAATTCATTCCATTTCATCTGTATTATATATTTATAATAAAGATCATATTTTTATACCGAATTAATTTTTATCATATCGAAGTTTATATATAAATACATTATAAGGATCTCTACTATATGAAAAAGTTATTTCTCTACTTTTGGATTTGGGTTTGAAATCTGCCCAATAATCTCCTTTCTCATCTCCTTTTTTATCTTCTCTATATCCACAGGATTGTTTTTTAAAATTTGTTCATTCTTCTTTCGTCTAATTGAAGCTTTCAGTTTGTTATATTTCCTAATTTCACTCATAATAATCTCAAATTCATGTTCATCAATATAATTATTATTCATAGCTTTGGAAACAAGGTCTATAATACTATTCTCCTTGCTTTTAATCAATTGAACCGTCTTTTCATGTTTGCTGACCTTGTTTGTGAGCTTTTTTGTCACCATCCCACAACCAGCTGAAACCAAACCTAGAACACCACCAACGGCTGATAATGGAACCCCAACAACGATTCCCGGTCCTGTTAGCGAAGTACCAATCCCTGAAGCTGTCAGTAACCCGCTGAGGGTTCCAGTTAATATAGCTGTTTTATGGAATACAGAACGACTTCTGTAGTATTTTTTCAATACATGATCATAATGTGTCCTTTCCAAACATAATTGGTCAAGTGAAGAATTTATCTTATGAAGTCTAAAATTACTACCATTTTCAGGTAATTTATCATAATGTATCTCTTCCGGTAATTTTGGATAAATCTTATCTACAATAATATCTTGATTTGCCATATATAAATATATTATATAATTTTATTTTTATACCAATTTTATACAATTTCAATATCCAAATATACATTTTCAATATTGGTTAAAAGCGACATATTATTATCCGCAAATGAAAATGTTAGTTGTGTTAATTCATTGCTTGCAAGGTTGATAAATCTTTTCTGATTTATTTCATAAGCTAACTGGTTAGTTTTCCTATTGATTATCATTTCTAGAAGCTTTGATCTTTTACCATTTTTTAATCTAGATGAGTCTATTTCATCACACAATATATTTATCTCATCAGGTATTGAATTACTACTAAAATTTATAACAACGCCTAGTAGACATATACTGTTAACATTTTGTAATGGCTCGTCTAAAATCTGTGTGAAATGATTGTTTATATTTTTAATTATTAATAAAACCATTGTATATATTAATATACTCATTTTTTATTTTTATATCGTTGAACAACATACATAACAACAGCAACTATTAATAACCATGAATTCTTAGCAAGGAAACCAACAACCTGGCTAGCTGTTCTGAATATGAAAGAAGCGATAGATCCAACCATACCAGGTAGAATCTGCCCCAACTTTTTACCGAGTGATTTCAAAGCATTTGCTGTACCATTGCCGAGCTTAGTCAATCCAGATTTTAAACTATTAATAATCGTAAAAATGATAGTATAAACACACAATCCGATGCCTATAACTGTAACTCCATAACGTTTAATTATTTGTTTAATCCGCTCCTTAACGGTAATTTCTCCTCTATTAATTCTCTCTCATTTTCAAGCTCTTCCTTTTGAGATTGTAATTCACGAATATGTTTTTCCAAAATTGCTTTTGTATTTGTTTGAGTTTCTCGCGCATCAAATAATTCATTATTCTCATCTATAAGATGTTGTTTTTCAATTAATAACCTTCTTATTTCGTCTTGATCCTTATTATACTGTTCACTACCAGGATCTGCTGTGTGTAATCTATCATATGCTTCATCTATAGTTCGTTCTAGACTTTTAATACTACTATTGTTAGAAGAAATGCTTACACTATCTGAATCTATCTTACCGCTTAATATTTTTACTTTTGGGGTAATATGCACCATTTCAACATCTAGCTTATTCATTTCATCAGTTAATCCATCAGTAATATCATCATATCGCCTGCCAAGAAGCTCTGTTATTGTCCTTGGTAATGTCTTACTAATAGTTTGATCTTTGTTAAACAACTTATACCACTTTGTTAGATTATCATGTGTAACTTCAATTACATCTTTATTAATTCTCAAATCGCATTTATTTGAAATATCTATTTTATTTTCAGGAAATAGTGGATCGATAATTTTTTTAGAATCGATATAATCTTGGATCTCATAAACTGATCTTCCAAGATTATTAGCAATTCTTTCTGGTAATGAATCTTTCCAATCTTTGCTATCACTAAAAATATAAACCTTTGATCCTGTTGATTTTAATCTTAATTCAATATTTCCATATTCATCAATAGTAAATAAAAAATTACTCTTAGAGGGATCCCACTCTGGATAAGTATCATTTATACGAGATTCAGCTTCAGCCTTTCTTTGTTCGAGATCTGCTAACCTTTGTATATTATCAAGATCTTTCAACTCCATGTAAACCGGAATATTTTTACCTTTATTTCTGGATTGAAAAAGATCATTAATACGATCGATTGCATATTTATAATTATCACCAAATTTAGATTTCATTCTAGAAAAGAAACTTTCACCACTTTCATTATCATCTGGTATTAATTTGTCGTATTCGTCGTTAATAGTTTCGTTAATATCCTCCTTACCCTCTGGGCTCAATGGATCAAAATCGGGAAATATTTCTGCCATTTACTATATATAATTAATACAATAAATAGATATTTATATGTTTACAAGAATTTACTAGCCATATAACCAGTTACAAGCATCCCACCACCAACATAGATCATTTCATATTGTTTCTGTTTAGAAGATGGTTTATAATAGTCTTTGAAAGATGGTTCTTCCATATTAAAATTACTATCTGGGTGTGCTTTATTATACAGTTTAAAAGCCATATCTGTATTGTCTAATGTATTCTGGGCAATCTTCTTATTAGCATATTGTTCTGTTAACCAGTCTTGGTAATCTTGTCTATTCTTCTGGTATTCACCCATTGCTCGTTGGTATTCTTCCATAGCTTTATCATGTCTAATTTTCTCTTCCTCGGTATGACTATTATTACCGTCTAATTTCTTAGCTAGATACATTGACCCTGTGAAAGCTGTTGCATTGAGCACAGCTCCAGCTATCATCATCACTACTGCTGAAGCCATATTATATATTATATTAATATATTTACTTTTATACCAATTACACATTCTTTGGTAGAATCTTTTGATCTTCGAGGTATTGTTTCAAATACATGGTTGTACCCAATACGAGCACCCATTTGCCATAGTTAGTAACAGAGCTTGATGGATCGGATAGGAATTGTTCTCTCAAAAACTTTCTACCGGCATAACCCACGCCAGCGGCCAATCCAATGACAACGGCGGAGTCCATAACAATTTTAGTTAGTTTTGTTGTTTCAGTCGACATTTTTATATAATATTATACTAGATTTTATTTTTTAAATCAATTTTCATTCCATCCCAATTTTTCTCGGTATCTTAGATGGTCTTGCTATTGGTTGTGGTGATGGTGATGGTTTTTCTGTTGGTTGTTCTACTTCATTATCATTAGTCTTTGTTATAGGTTTTGTTTGTTGGTGTTTATTATTCCTATAATATCTAAAATATAAATCTGTAGCTGTTAGAGCAATTCCTACAATGGTCAATGCTGTTGTTAGGGATATTTCCGGCATCCAATTTGAATCATTAGTATCTTCAATATAATCATCATCGTTATTATCCTTCTTAAGAGCCATTTTAGCTTTTTTATGATAATCAGCTAACCGTTTACCAGCAGCCACTCTCTTGGGATCTTTAATACGTTCAACCTTCTGTTCCGGTCCCGATTCCTTTGTTAATCGTTCAATCGGTTTATCTTCTGTCATATAATATATATATATATAATTATTATTTATATATATTTCATTTCTGCTCAAGACAATGCTCAACAATGCTCAACAATGCTCAAGACAATGCTCAACAATGCTCAACAATGCTCAACAATGCTCAACAATGCTCAACAGATTGTCGATATAAAGATAAATTTAGTTACTTATATTGAACGAAATCACATAGGTATTGATGCTGTTTGTTATTGCTATTTTATTAGCCAAAAATTATATAGTCAAGCACCTTTTCAATTTCATCTTGAATATACTTATCCATATCAATATCCATATTAGTTTGTTCCTTTTTATTAAAATCTATATGTTTAGCAACTTGTAATAAACCACTTGCCAATGCAACAAATCTACCTCCTTTTAGAACGACATATCCAGCTGCATTTGTTAATTGTTGTCTAATCATTTGATTTTCCTTAAGATCGGAAGCCAACTTTTCCTTATCATCAATAGGTAATACATAACTGGCTAACTCGGTGGCAGCCTCAATGGCCCCATCAACTAGTGAACCAGTAACTTGGTTACCCATAATAACTTGATATCGATTATAATATTTATTAACATCTGCTGTGGATAATTTCTTAACATCTCCAAGACTCATTCTGCATCCAGTAAATGTATCGATTGTACCAAGAACTGATAAAATAGATAATTGCTCACGTTTGTCCTCAATATCATCATTATTCTCCTTCTTAGTCGTTGTTTTTCTCTTTTTAACAAGGTGTTTTTTATCAACTGTTGGTTTTTCTTCAGTAATTGTTTCTAATTTATCATCATTATATTGGTCAATTATTGATTCCATTTTATATTATATTATATTAAGAATATTTTAAGCCGAGTTTGGAATTTCCATATATATTTTAAACGGGTATCGTAAACAAAAACAAATTCTAGCATATTTTTCCGTTTTTAGTATTTGTTTGTAATGATTTCTATGTTGTGTATCTAATTCTCCACCATATTCATCAAAAAGAATCTGATTGGACTGTTTATTCGGTGTATAAAAACTAACTATGCAACCAATATTGTCTCGAAAAGGCTTTGCTATTGAGGTTAAATGCTGTGTTAATACCCATACTGATATATTAGAATGACGCGCGCTAAATGCTAAATTAACAAATTGATTACTACGTTTTTTAATCTCACTACTTGATGCAACATCGTCTAGAATAAGCAATGTTTTGTATCCGCTAAATACAATCTCGATATCTATTAATATTTGGTTTAGATCATCGATCTCACTACTATCAGGCTGGATAACAATAAATCTTGGGTCATTATACGCAAAACCCTGATACGTTCTATTTTTGGAATATGTTGGACAAACCAAAATTATATACTCGAATATCCCTTTGTAAGAACCTCTTATCATATTAATCAAGAAGAATGTTTTACCACAGTTTGTTGGACCAAGAATTATACAATTGAATGGTAATTTATCTATTAATTCATCCATGTTTATACTAAATAATATTAATAATTATTTAAAACGTTATAGATTTCATATTACCCTTTTCTATCTCGAATAAAGCATCAGCAACGATATACATGTAACATTTTATTGTTACAGATCCGCCAGTTGTTCGGGTTATTGCAATATCAATCCCATCTTGTGTACCAAGTAGAGAAAGACCCGAACCATGTAATAGATTGTCATAATATGTTCTAAGATCAAGCCAAACTGCATATTTATCATTATAGAATTGCTTTTGTGTTAAATTATCAGTCAAACCATATCGTTTAACAATGGAATCCCATAAATCTGTAGGCAACATACCTTTAGAATAAAGCTTACTTGGCATACCATCAATATTAACCTCGATTTTAGTAATATTGGGATTAACGAATTTTTCAGAATCTCTTGCGCCAACCACATATGATTCAACAAACAGCATCAAAATACCAACAATGCTCCGCCTTGGATCGTTAATATTCTTATTAATTATACTATCGGTGGCTTTATCAATGTTGAACGGTGCTCTTCTATGAACTTTTTCATAATAAAAACCCATTCCTACTTCATAACTACTAGCAACGTCTTGAGAAAGCTGCTCACTATTAACAGTCTCGTATTCTAATTCAATTCCACTTATACTATATGCATGGCTTTCTGTGTTATCAGAAGTTACGGCTATTGCACTGCTTTCAGCAAATGTGAACTCGAAAAGCAATGATTCTTTCAACGCTCGAAGGTTTAAAACACCATGTTTATCCAAAATTTCATGTTGAATTGGTATACGATATCTTGTACCATGAATATTAGCCAATGAAACTTCTTCCGTATCTGTAGTCACTTTATCGCCAGCACCAGTTCGTAACTTGCGCATATTAACGCTGGACACACCTTCACGAAGCATATTATCACGCTCCCTGACAGTTTTAAACATATCTCCATATGTATGGTACAGGTCATATCTATTAATATCATCGATTACTTCACTACCATATGTAACACGAAGCCTGTTAATCAAATTACGAGCAAGATTGTTAACCAATGTGTTATTGGCATGACCCATCTCTAAAGTAAGGGTAAAAACTAAATATATACTCCCAGGTACATATACGTATCCTTTTGTTAGTTTTGGTATATACACGTTTAAAGTATCACCTGGTGCTGCAGTACTGGGATTATGTGTAACACGGTGAATTGTTCGTTCTGCTTTAAGAGCGAATGGCAGCTTTCTTTCATGATTAACATCAAGCATTTGTGATATTGTCGTACTCATTATATATTGTATATAAAATATTATTGTTTTATATATATTATATGAATAACAGAATATTATCAAACCATTATTACAATCCACAAGGTTATTGGAAAGGTTATGAAGCTATCGATAAACTCGCTGATTCAACTAATATTGATAAAGATATTGTACGAAAATGGTTAGAAAAACAAGCGTTATGGCAGATATATCTACCACCGCCTAAATATGTACCAAGATATCATTGGAATGTTGATAAGGTTAATCAGGTTCATCAAGCTGACCTACTATTTCTGCCTCATGATACTTTTAAACGAAAGACTTACAAATATGCTCTTGTGGTTGTTGATATTGCTAGTCGATACATCGATGCTGAACCTTTGACTTCTAAATACTCAACAGAGGTGTCCAGAGGATTTGAAAAGATATATTCAAGACGATTGAAATAGCCAAAAACAATTATAATAGACCCTGGTTCTGAATTCATGGGTGATGTAACGAGAATAATGAAAAATAAATCTGTAATTGTACAAAGATCAGAAGCCAATAACCACAGAGCTCAGGCATTGGTCGAGCGCGCTAATCGAACCATTGCTGAGAAATTGTTTAGTTATCAGTATGCACAAGAAATGAAAATAGAAAATGATGAAAGATCACGGGAATGGGTTGAACGATTACCAGCAGTTATTAAATCAATAAACAGTGGTGTTAAACGAATAACAGGAAAAACTCCCATCGAGGGAATAAAATTGAAAATTGTAAATGAAAATCATGTGAAATATAAAAGACCTGTTGGGATAGAAGAGATTCGTCTTCCTCTCGGCGTCAAAGTTAGATATCTGTATCAACCTGGCGAATTGGAAGGTGGTAATAAGAGAGCAACAGATCCTATTTGGTCATTAGAGGTATATGACATAACAAGAGCTGTTGTATCGGCTAATCAACCTGATTTATATTACCTCTCTAATGGTTCACCGAAAAGAAATTTCATTAGAGAAGAATTACAAGTTGTGCCCGAAGATACTGTTAATCCACCTTAATATAATTTGTTTGTTTTCTTGTTTTTATAAACCTTTTGTAAAGCTATTCTATCATAATGATCTATAACACCTTCATATCGTTTAATATGCTCACGTTCATAATGATCGTATATATATTCATCAATATTTCGGTACCCATATGCTTGTGTATGAATACCGTCATCTAGAATTTCCCTCTTGTCATCATCTCTAGACAAAGAAATTTTATTAATCAATTCTGTATATATTTGATGCTTATGACTCCTTATCACATTCATTTTCCTCATATGTTGTGTTCCATCGAATAAACAAGTTTTATAATCCTCAAACGATATATTATTTTTCACAACTGATTTAGATACACCTTTACAGCGTTTACCAATATAGTCTTCTGTTTTATACGCATATAGTTTTGATCTCAATCCTACAAATTCCGTTATTTCATCACCAGCTGTCTCGTCCTTGAACATCCCGATAACCTTCTTATTAACATGTATTTGCACTCCTAAATGACCTTCTGGGTAATTGCTTGTATCAAACTTTTCTGGAATGTCGTTATGAATATCCTTATAATAATCGTACGTCTTTATTTCATACATTAAACTGTCCGTATCCGTGAATAATAGATTTGCCTTGTACCCCCATTTTGGTTTTACATAGTTATAGTGAAAATCATACATCAAATTCTTAGAATTATCAAGAATGCCCATACCAACATATATTGGTTTATTGAATACAAGTTCTGTTCTCCCCATGTGAATAGCTGCTAGATTATCCGAGAATATTGTACGACTTTTGTAATTCGGCCTGTTAATCAATTTTGATGCTTGCTTTTCGTTCATAACAAGTTTAATATCTTGACGGTTACGAATATTCTCCATGGTTTTTCCGAACACAGAATTATTCATCAGTTTGAAAAAATCCTTTTCGAAATCGTTCTTTGCTTTTGTACGAAGGTTTGTGTTAAGAGAGATATATTTTTCTAGCCATTTTGATTCCTGAAATTTTATCCCTCTATGAATCTTTGTTATTTTCATTCCTAGGCTTTCATATAATTTCAAAGTTTCGTGGTGAACCACATATTTAGTTTTATTTTCAAGATTAGGTATTAATTTATCAACTTTATTAACAGTGATTCTCTGTGGTGCTAATGGGTATTCATTATGCAATTCATGTAATTCAACAGGATAGACAAGATCAACTTCTAATATACACGGATGCTTTTTCCAATTCTTAATCTCACTTTTGTTCATCCATTTGAAACCATGAGTTGGTAAATTCTTAGACATCGCCCAACCATATAAATTATTAGCATCGAGATATTTAATATATTTTGATTTCTTGGTTTTATCGAACAACTTCATATATTTGTTATTAGCTTTAGAATACCGTGTTAAAATAGTTGAAATACCACCACGTATTCCTGATTCAATCATAAGTAACATATCTGGATCGTATAACAACTCAAGATTAATTTTAGTCATTCTCAACATTGCATCCCAGCTGAGCCCCGGAGCCGTATAATACCAACATGGATCTAATTTATAGTTTTCCATACATACATCCCGGAATGTCTCGAAAACATCGGCTAATAGAACCACATCACTCATTAAATAAAGATCACAGTACTCTCTCATCGTTTTAATATTAAAAGTATTCCATACTTCCTGAGCATGTTTGTAATCATCATCACTTATATCACAATTATTCAACTTGCTATAAAATTCTTCTTTTGGTGGTAGTAAAACTTCGTTTAATTTGTCTAATTTGTTAACATAATCATATGGATAAACACCTTTCCTTAGCAATAGGTTTAGTTTATCACCATTGTAAAATTGTTTCATATTTTTGAAATTATCATTTTCAAGATTACCAACTAGCGAGTCTAAGCTTGAACCCATGAATTTGAAGCTGTCAATAAACCGGATCTGCCGTTTAACATTGTAAATTTTACCTGTATTATCCTCAAACGTATTAACAATTATCTCCTTTGTGAAAGAAATATATTTTTCCTCATTGTTTGGTATACAATTAATTTCTCCTTGTGTAACGCCTAAATTTTTAATGAATAAATGCGAATCATATCCAGATAAATTATGAAATATAACAGGTATATGCTTTGGTATTTGGTAGTTAAGATTACATTTATTATGAGCAGCTCCCCGATATTTACCTGTAAGATGATCGTGATCTAATACCTTATCACCGTTTAATTCTTCATCACAGATATGACATTTCACAGCTTTATCATATTTTATTTTATCCTGTGTTGTAATTTTAGCATTTTTATTATAATAGAATTTATCATATAAATTTCGAACTGTTTTTTCTATTGATTGAACAAATAATTGACCAATATCCTCATCCTCTGTCACAGCTGTGTATCTGAATATTTTGGGTTTATACAAGTTATCGTTATAACATTTAACCATGTAGCAATATCCAGATGGTTTATGTTTTTGGTATTGTTGAGTATATGATTTGTTACATTCTGGTTGGCATGTATCAATATTTTCTGTGAAGCATTCGAAATCAGCATATACAACAAAAGGAACCCTCATACTGTGGTTATAATTTTTAAAAGAGATTTTTGAACCATGTTTTGGCAATGTAATTTTCACAGCATCATGATTCTTACAATATTCAGAATGTTTACTGAGAGCAGTCTTTGTTTTGTAGGAATTGAGGCATCTTTGGCAAAAGAACCTTTTATGCTCATTATTTGTTATTTGAGATGATAATAGTCGACTCATATTTTTGATCCAACAATAATGTTTAGTATTCTCGTTTGATATCATGAGTAGGTTAATAGTTTGTTTACTATCCTCATTGTCACTAATCCTTATTGGGTATATCTGTTCATTGTTATACCCATATACGTTAATTCCATATTCTGGGTTATTCTTCTCAAACAAACCTATCTTATCAACTTGAACAGGAAATTCAATACCATTCCAATTGAATTTTTCGGCGTTTGATTTCATAACTTTCGAAATTCGTTCTAAATCTCTTTTTGGTGGGTAAACAGCTATTGTAATTGCATATTTGAAGCATTGGTTGTCTTCATTTTTTGGATTAACAATCGTCTTTTTCAGTTTAAGCTTAGTTGGTAGTTCAATCCATGATTTTGCGGCAAGAGGTTGATATTTATCCACATGGAGATCAAAATTTATAACACTGTTGAATATCCATCCAGAATCCATATTCTGGAAATTACTAACTTTTTCCAATATTTCCCCAATTAGTGTATTATATACATTATTCATATCGGTTGCTTGTGTAATTATAAATATATTACTATGAAAATAGCTATATGTATATATTTCTTCATTGTTATGCTGTTTTTTATAAAATTCTATTTCTAAAATAAATTTAATCTTGATTGGTTTTTCGGTATTTTTAATAGTTTGTAATATATCATATTTATTATTTTGTAGAAAGGTTTTAGGATCAATACCACTCACCCCCTCTATTCTATATGTTGTTAGAAAACCTTTTATAGCCTTCTTCGCCATGGTTATTTTTGGTCTATTGTAAATATCTTTTATCGTCTTCTTCAACTCTTCTAGGCGTATGTTAACAGGTTTCTTATCGTCTTCTGGAATATGGTTAATAATCCAGTCTGCAAACCTATTAATCTCTTTCTGAACATTTTGTGCGTCAGATTTAGCCGGTATTGTGATAATCATAGATGTTTTCACCGGCTTTAATATAGGTACATTGATTTCAGGTACTTGTGTGTCTAAAATATTTGTTATCATTTTATTATTATAATGATTTTCCATTTTATATATAATAAATAAATATTTCTTTAAGTCTTAACGAAATATTTTTATAATTTTTATATTACATATATGTCAATCATTAATTAAAACGCAATATCTATTGTTCATCAACATCCTCCATCTTATAATTAGGTCTTGTTTGATCATTTGGAATATCTGCTTTGGAAATATATTGAAATTTATACCTAGATCCATCTTTTTTAGAAATCCCCGTTTTCGCATTGTTTGTACCTTCGCAGACCATTTTTATTCAACCACAATTAACAGATAGATTTTGTTGTGTAGAATACAAACTATTAAAATATTTTTCATCCCCCGATTCAATATTAATAGCTTTTACACATCTTCTATTAGCATGGTTTTTAGAAACAAATGAATAATCTCTATTTTTAGCAGCCTTTTTATTATTTTGAGATGTTGTTAATAGTTGTAAATTTTCCAATCTATTATCAGTCTTATTATCATTAATATGATCAATAACAAACCCATCGCCGACAATCCCTTTATGGCATTCCCAAATGAATTTATGAGCGTGGTAGGTTTTATTTGTAGAGCATCCAACTTTCCTAACATGTAATTGTAAATATCCAGTATTTTTAACATTTCCTTTCATAGGATTCATCTTAGAAATATTAATAATAAAACCATCCTTATTAGCCGCAAATAAGTTGTATATTGGGTGAAGATTATATGATTCTCCGTTTAAAATAATTTTATCTTGCTCAACCATTGTTTAGTATTATAAATAACCAAACCTTTAAGTATCAAATTAATTTTATTAACTAAAAATTCTCATACAAGCAAGAGTAGATGTAAAATTAGGTTTTTTCCTAGTAAAAATTTCCATTACATTTTGTGAAACAATAATAGATATCTCTTTTTTATCACCAAGTTTACCACTAAAATATTCATCTCTAATTTTCCACGGTCTTATGAATTGTTTAACAGAATTTCTACATCCAAAGTTAAAATATGTAATTTCCCAATTATCACCATCATCTAATTGTTTAATTTTAATATCATGGTTAATTTCACACATGAAAGCATCACCTCCAGACAATATTTCCGGCTCCCAAAATGTATACAATCCATTTTTATCTATATTATAAATAATTTGTCCGTCATACTTATCTAAGAAATCTTCAAACTCAAATCCACATTCATCATCTATACAAAAATCCTCATAACAATACTTACAAAAAGATTTATTTGACATGTTTTTTTCTCTTTAATTAATAAAATAAATCATTTACCCTTTAAGTATAATGAAAAATTTTTGTTAATATTTTGTATCCATAAGTTGAATTCAGGCTTGTACCCATATGTCACCCTGTTTTTCATTAATAAAATTCAATATTGATATAGCCTAAATATCCTAAATTCGTTACAACCTAAATATCCTAAATTCGTTACAACCTAAATTCCAAATCTAAATCCAATACCTAAATTTCTTTAATATATCACCGTTTTTATTATTAATGAAAATCAATGACGTCACGGCACATCTGTGCCAGTCTTGAATTCAACCTAAATTATCCTAATTTAAATTTCATTAATATATCACCGTTTTTATTATTAATGAAAATCAATAATGGAATTTAATTTTTCATAAATTAGTATAATTTATTAATGAATATATTCTCTGGTGAAATCCGGCTTGTAATTATTTTTGAAATATAGTATTTGTGCACAATATTTTTTCATGGCAAAATGCGCCAGAACCGGCTATTCACTACTACTTGTGGACATCGGCTTTTAGGGTCCCCTGGTACCCTAAGGGTCCATCCATGCACTTTTCTTTCCATTTTTCATTTCAGCGATAAATTCTCTATAAATATCTTTCTAAGAAAAATTGCTGGTGATTTTGTGCATAAGTGGCCAAGTCCTTAGTTGTCATGTGCAGACGCGGATCTAGATGTGTGTGTGTGTGTGGGCAGGGGGGGGGGGGGGGGGGGGATGATAAACCAAACGAGAGAAAAAATACAAAAATCCTTAATTTCTGAAATAAGATTAGAAAGTTAGATAAAACTAAGACTTAACTATAATTTCATATTCCTATTGATGTAAATACGTGGTACTCTTAAACTGATTGAACACTATTCCTTATGAACTTTTTTACCACAAACAATCGCCCTCCCCCCCCCCCCCCCCCCCCCCCCCTCCTCACAAAATCCTTAACCGCGCCTGAAGTGCGTAAAATTAAGGTTGACATGCAAACCGGACATTGAATTTGGTGAATTCGGTTTAAAGTGGAATAGCGACACCAGCAATAGAGACAGAGTGCAAATACGAAATGTTTTTATTCAGATAATTAATTGTTCTCAAATAAAGGTAACTAGCTCTGATTAAACAAAAGAGCAGAATATAATCAGCATATAAAAAACACTATTTAGTGGTATTTTTGTTGCACTCTACCTGTTTGTATATCATTTTACTCGGTGAACAATTAATTGTCTGAATAAATAATAAACACCCCAACACACGTCATAATCATTAATAATTCTCACGACAAAAATTCAAGCTGCTTCTCACGGAGAATGTGTCTTTATGCAGCGGCGTGTCAATTCTTTTGGTGCTGTACGTTCAACAAGCAGCCAGTCAGATCGTTAATCGCGATTTTGGAATCATTTTTGACTTTTATGGTGAAAAAAATATGCTCTTTCTACAAAATAATGCCTAAAATAATGCCAAAGATGGACTGTATTTTTGAATGCGCCAATGTTGATTGGTGTTCTTCAGTGAACGTTCAGGCTACTCCACTAGAAAGCGGTCATCACAGGCCAGTTTCTTTTCCTTTTCTTTTGCCATTTTTACAATTGATTAAAAGATATCACTGAAAAAAATCGGGAGAACAATTCACAAAGATCAACTTAACTTAATTTAAGAGTCAATGCATTTTTCTTTGAATTTTTCATTTCAGCGATTCTTTGTAAAATATCTTTCCAATAAAAAATACTGATGATTTTTTTGCTGAAGTATCAGGATCCTTAATCGTTGCAAGCGTGTCGTTTGCCCAATAGGTTGACATGCAAACCTGGTATTGGTTTTATTCTTAAGGCAATCAGTGAAAAAAATATTATATTTTCGGAAACGATTTTGAAATGTATATTATTTACGGGTACTCAAATCTATAGTACAACAAAGACAGCACAAAACTTGTGTAAAGAGGATGTGAAGACACTTTTACTGAAGCAGTTCTTTTTAGCCAAACTTTGCTTTTGCCCGACTGTTCACACGTTCGTGGTAAATAAAGTGTTTATTAATGCAATTAATGGTGAATCATTTTAAAAGTGAAATAGCGACATCATTAAATATGGATACCTGGTTGTGTCTCATTTTACTCGGTAAACATTAATCATCTGAATAAATAATAATTAAAAAACAAACATCACAACACACGTCATATTCATTAATAATAACAAGGTATCTAAAAATATGCTTATTCGGAAAATAGCATTCATTTCTCCACCGAGGAGCTAGAAAGCAATAGGTCTCACGCGAAAACTCATGCTGATTCTCTGAGAATGTGTTTTTATGCAACGGTGTGTACTATTCTCTTAGTGCTGTGCATTCAACGAGCTGCCAGTCAGATCGTCAATGGCGATGATGGAATCATTTTTGACTATCATGGTGACAAAAGGCTCTTTCTTCCAAATAATGCCAAAAATGTCCAGATCAAGTCCAAAACCGTCCAAGACAAGATGGACTGTATTTTTGAATGCGTCAATGTTGATTGGTGTCGTTCAGTGAACTTTCAGACTAGTCCCCTTGAAAGCGGTCATCACTTGTGTGAACTGTTGTCTGTGGACCAGTCTAACAGAACCAAGTACTTGACGGAAAGCAGAGAATTTATCCATTACAGTCTCAAGGTTAGTTTGTGTAATTTAAAGCGCGGTGTGCCTGTATCACAATTCTGTGTCATTGCTGAAAACAATTTTCACAGATTTCAAATGCATTTTTTATTCAATGTTTTATGTTCTTGTGTAAAAATTTGTGTTGAAGTCAGTGAAGTTATCAAATGAATTTGCAGAGATGGTCATTTGCTGTTTTAATCCGCCGCCCGAAGGCTTAACTTTTTTTATTTGCATTTTTTGGCAACGCGGAAAAAGGATGTTAAGTTTCAACAATCATTTACTCAATATCGAATTGTCATTTCTTTAATTAATTGTTAGAGTCCATGTAAAGAGAATTCATGTGTTAATGGCGGCGAGTGCGTTGCCCTCCATAACATCAGACAAGCCTATCGATGTGACTGTAAACAAGGATATGAGGGACTTCAGTGTGAAAGAGGTATTGCTTGCTTGAGTGATTAATGCATTCAGTGGTTGATTGATTGATTGATTGGTTGATTTATTTAGTTGTTGATTGATCATCTAGTTGGTTGATTGGTTGATTGATTGATTGATTGATTGATTGGTAGGCTATGTCAATATTTTAAAAAGTGTCTGCATGACTGATGTAGCTTTGTCTCATTATTTTTACTAGATATCGATGAATGCTCCTCTGGCCAACATAACTGTCATGCGAATGCTAACTGTAACAACAACGCGGGCTCATATGCCTGTGTTTGTAAAACTGGTTACCAAGGCGATGGTCGTTCTTGTACAGGTAAATAGCATAAAGGATAAATTGATTGATTAATGATCGAATAGTTGGTTGATTGGTTGATTGATTGATTGATTGGTAGGCTATGTCAATATTTTAAAAAGTGTCTGCATGACTGATGTAGCTTTGTCTCATTATTTTTACTAGATATCGATGAATGCTCCTCTGGCCAACATAACTGTCATGCGAATGCTAACTGTAACAACAACGCGGGCTCATATGCCTGTGTTTGTAAAACTGGTTACCAAGGCGATGGTCGTTCTTGTACAGGTAAATAGCATAAAGGATGAATTGATTGATTAATGATCGCATAATTGGTTGATTGGTTGATTGATTGATTGATTGATTGATTGGTAGGCTATGTCAATATTTTAAAAAGTGTCTGCATGACTGATGTAGCTTTGTCTCATTATTTTCACTAGATATCGATGAATGCTCCTCTGGCCAACATAACTGTCATGCGAATGCTAACTGTAACAACAACGCGGGCTCATATGCCTGTGTTTGTAAAACTGGTTACCAAGGCGATGGTCGTTCTTGTACAGGTAAATAGCATAAAGGATGAATTGATTGATTAACGATCGCATAGTTGGTTGATTGGTTGATTGATTGATTGATTGATTGATTGGTAGGCTATGTCAATATTTTAAAAAGTGTCTGCATGACTAATGTAGCTTTGTCTCATTATTTTCACTAGATATCGATGAATGCTCCTCTGGCCAACATAACTGTCATGCAAATGCTAACTGTAACAACAACGCGGGCTCATATGCCTGTGTTTGTAAAACTGGTTACCAAGGCGATGATCGTTCTTGTACAGGTAAATAGCATAAAGGATAAATTGATTGATTAATGATCGAATAGTTGGTTGATTGGTTGATTGATTGATTGGTAGGCTTTGTCAATATTTTAAAAAGTGTCTGCATGACTGATGTAGCTTTGTCTCATTATTTTCACTAGATATCGATGAATGCTCCTCTGGCAAACATAACTGTCATGTGAATGCTAACTGTAACAACAACGCGGGCTCATATGCCTGTGTTTGTAAAACTGGTTACCAAGGCGATGGTCGTTCTTGTACAGGTAAATAGCATAAAGGATAAATTGATTGATTAATGATCGAATTATAATTATCAAATGGTAGATTGAATTTATTGGTTGTATCATTGAACGATGTACCAACCAGCTGGCTGGCTCATATGCCGGTGTTTGTAAAACTGGTTACCAAGACGATGGTCGTTCTTGTACAGGTGCATTTTAGCTAATGGGGATCAATAATTTTTCTTTCAAACAGTTCTTTAAAACCTATTCAGCTTGTTTGGTAATTTTTCTGTCTTCATCATCTTTCTGTTTTACCTCACGATGACTTGCGTCACTGTTCACGAAAAGTGCCGATTTTTTTTCCGCTTATAACATGTGTTTCATGCTTTTTTATCAACTGGCGAAGTTCAAAAAAATGACAAATACTTCGCTACTAGCGCATACTTTGTTAATCAAAGCCACGGCATAACCATCCAATATTAGAAATGCATGATTTTCATTGGTAAAACTATCCATTAAGGCTTTATTTATATCGATATATGGAGAGTCATTTTGATGGTCTATAGAATAAATAGCTCCTTTGGTAGAAATCGTTGTAATTTATCATTGTTACACGTGACTAATTCGATAATTGTGCCTCGGTGGGCTCTATCATACCAGGTAGTTCAGCATTACTCACCATATAAAGTGATTGATTTTGATTTGTTAGTAGTATTACAATAAGAGTTGAACGCCAATTGAATAGATCTATTGTTTAAGTAAATCCCCCTTTTGAATTTTTGTGATGAGATCATCGCTATTTTTAGATGGAAGGGATATGCAGAGGGGAATATTGCGCGAAAAACTTGTACATTGTATTTCAACGCCAATTGAATAGGTTTATTGTTTAAGTTAATCCCCCATTGAAATTTTGTGATGAGATCAGAGGTATTTTTAGATTGGGGGGAAATATACTGTAAACACCTTTCATATTCCGATGTCCCTGCCATTGAGATGTGCAGGTGAGCAGACTGCTCATGCGCAAATGATAGTACTTTATAGACCCAACTCACCTGCACATCTCAATGGCAGTGACATCGGAATATGAAAACCTTTTTTGTAAATAATGACAAAAATGTCCTTGTGTCCCTGCCATTGAGATGTGCAGGTGAGTTGGGTCTATAAAGTACTATCATTTGCGCATGAGCAGTCTGCTCACCTGCACATCTTAATGGACATCGGAATATGAAAACCTTTTTTGTAAATAATGACAAAATGTCCTTGTGTCCCTGCCATTGAGATGTGCAGGTGAGCAGATTGCTCATGCGCAAATGATACTCCATCGATCCGTGCTCTGACTTAAATATAAGTCATTCTTTTCAAATTGCTCATTTCGTGTTTGAGTTGAAGAGAGTGAACATGTCTAGCTCAAAGCAGTGTCAATATTGTGATAGAGTGTTTTCAAGGTCATTCAATTTGGGGCGTCACTTGGAAAACGGTTCGTGTAAAAGGAAAAATGATATGGTGTATAACAACAGAAGTAGCATTGAAGAGGAGGAACTCAGCGATGTTGAGAGTTCTCAAGATATCAGTTCAATGGAAGATAACAGTGATTCTGAAGAAAGTTCTGAAAGTGAATATGATTCTGATGAGGATGTTGATAAATCTGAACTGACATGGTGTTGGCAAGTCTTAGTGGATGCTGCAGCTAACCGACATGAAAAAGAAAGACAAGAAATAATTGAAAATCTAATTTCTGACGGCAAAACAGACGAAGACGCTAGAAAGATTGCTAACGATAAAGTTCTTCCAGGTATAAGGAAGGAATTACGAAATCTACTTATTGAAAAATTAAAGTGGATGCATATGATGCGAAGAAACCCATTCTTTCAGAAAATTATGGAAACAAGAAAAGAACTGCTAGACACTGGACATTATGATTGGCTTGAAGCACTAAAACTTACGATTCATCACAGAAAATATATTTTGAATGATTTGCTGAATCAGTATCTTCCACATACCTATAATGAATTGGATAGTAATTCAGAAAATGAGATGGAGTAACTATTGATTTAACTCAATGATACTATGGCCATTTGTTTTTTCACAAGCACTCAAATATATATACCGGGATAATTGTTTTAGTAAATAAAGTTAGCTACACTTATCTATGGTTTCTATTCTTTTCATAAGTTACAAAAGAATCATATTTAGTATATAAGCAGAACAGCTAGTGCTGTCAAGTTAGTTGAGTGAATGATTGTCAACTCAGAGAAATGAAATAGTGAACTCAAGAAAAAACGCAATCAAAACTCATCTTTGTAAGTTAGCTTTGTACTTTGTACTTGTACTTTGTACTCTACAGCGCTTAGAGCTGACTTGTATAAGCGCTATGCAAATATTTTATTATTATTATTATTATTATTATTATTATTATTATTATTATTATTATTATTATTATTATTATTATTATTATTATTATTATTATTATTATTATTATTAACATCGAGCGTTGTGAGGTCAGCCGCACAACGTACGTGTCTACAGTTTTATTTCTAAAAAATTACTTGAATCGACGTTGATTTGTTTTTAACTTGTGTAACTATTTTTGTTTTGTCATCGTAAATCATGATTCGTCCAAGTTTTATTGCTATGTTGCTGTTTTTGGTGGTTTGCTCCTACTGTGGCAAAGAGTTCATCTCTCTTGGTCGCCATTCATGGCGATGTAAACAGCGAATTCGACCAGAGATGGACCGTCATGCGGAATCAACAACTACCTCAGTGCCAGTGTTAAATTCACCAGTCACAGCTACTACTTCTACAAATGTTAAATGTTCCTGCGGTAAAATATGTAAAGGAAAACGGGGCCTTAAAATGCATCAGCGAAGTTGCAGAATTGTTAACGGTCTAAATGATGAGCTTGTTGCTGATTTGCAAGATCAGTTTATTGATAATTCTTCAGATATTATTCTCGATGACTTAGAGAACTCTGAGATATCTACTGATGAATCGTTTCCAACGTTAAAACAAGGAATAAATCTACCAAGAAATGATTCAGAATGGTCAACTGCCAACGATTATTTTAAAATTGCTCTTCAGTCATTTACACCAATCACATCTCAAGATATAAACATAAGCATACGCCAACTAAATGAAACCATATATAACTATTTCTTTGAAACTTTTGGTAACAACAAAAGCTCTTCGAATAAACATTTCGTGGAAAAATATAAAAATCAAAATACAAAGGATTTAAAGACACTGTTAAAAAGACTGAAAATTTCAAACGGCAATCTCGATGAAATTAAATATGTGGCACATATATTGCGTGACAAAAATTCGTAATGGATGTGACTCAAATCACGAAAAAGAATTTGATCATGATCGCTTCATAAACAGAAATTTCTGGGGTTATGTGAAAAACATTTTCAACAAAAAAGTCAATGAGCTTCCATCTTTTGATATGTCAGTCTGTAAAACGTACTTCAGAAAGGTTTTTACTTCAGTCAACCCAAATAGACTTTTTGTGATTCCTACTTGGATTCCTAGCTTGTCTACACCAGATATTCCTTTTAATCTTGATCCCCCAACGTATGAACAAGTTACTTCAGTAATACGCAAAATGAAAACTTCTGGCTCTCCTTGTCCACTGGATCAAATATCTGTAATCTCTTTTAAACGATGTCCCATATTACGAACATATCTTACCGAAATACGACGGACGTGTAAACTCGAGCTCCTGCAAAAGTATCTTTTCTATATATTATAATATTACTAAATATGTCTAAAGAACAGCTATCTAAACTAAAGAAAGAAAACGATGAACTCAAGACAATAGTTGACGGTCTATCAAAGCAACTTGAAGAGTTAAAAAAGAATTACAACCCAGCGACAACTGGCCAAAGTATTCAATTCCTGTCAGACGAATATGACGACTTTAAAACTACTATGACAGCTTCAGAGAAAAAACTAAAGGAGATAGAGGAAGCATTGAGCAGTATAAACACAAGATTGGAAAAGTTTGACGAAACCGTTGAAGGATTACTTAAGTACAGTTTCCAATACAATTTGAAGATCGTTGGCATCGAGCAGAAAGGCAAACAAGAGTCAGCCGAAGAAACAGTCCAAATATGTCTAAATCTCTTTAAGGCAATAGGAGCAAAGGTTCAGGAAAGTGATATAGATATAGGACATCGAGTAAAAGCCAGGAATACAAGATTCCCACCACCAATCATTTGCAAGTTCACAAGAAGATTGGCCAAAGAATCAGTTATGAAGAACAAAAAAAACATTGGTTCGATCAACCTAGATGATACGAACTTTTCGGCGAAAGGAAGAATTGGTATTTACGACCATTTGACGCCAACAACACAAAATTTGTTTCATGAAGCCAAAGTTTTTCAGAAAGACAACAACTATGCTTTCTGCTGGACGAAGAACGGTGAAGTCTTGTTAAGGAAATCTGACGATTCAAGAATTATCAGAGTTACAGATTCGTCTGTATTAGCCGGATTACCAAGTCTTAACAAAGATTCGGTTGGTTCCCCACCCCATTTTTGGAGTGCTCAATCCAGTCAGCAACAGTTCGAAAGAACATATTCTGCCGCGGTAGCTGAAGAACAATACTCTGGTCCAAGATTGAGATCATCAAATCTACGGACACTATAAGAGATAAGTTTGACTTTATTGATAATTTAAGTATGTCTTTGATATATACATTTATATATATTTGTGAAAAGAAATACAGAGTCAAGGCTATAACTATAATCTGGACCGAGTTATCTAAAAAAAAATTATTTTTGTATTATATGAACAATCTCGATGCATATAAGCAGTATGGAAATTTTCTTCAATTTTAAAATTCTTTCATTAAACGTCAGAGGCCTAGGGGAGTTCAAAAAAAATACAAAGATTTTAAATTGGTTGAGTAAGCATGACGGGGACAAAGGAATCTCATTTATGCAAGAAACTCACAGTACAAAAGATGTTATGAATGAATGGTCCAAAAGATCCAAAGGGACTTTTATAATGTCCCACGGTTCATCGCGAAGTAGAGGTGTTGCAATACTTTTTGGGAGCAAACTAAACTATAATCTAAAAGAGAATATAATCGATACAAACGGCAGGTACATTTTTTCACTTTGTGAAATAGAAGGTTGTTGTTTTTTACTAATTAATACATACTTGCCTAATTACGAAAACGATCAAGTATCAGTTTTAAAGGAAATTATTGAAAAATTTCAAACTTTTGACATTCCAGCAGACACGTATATCATTTGGGGAGGAGATTTAAATGTAGTATTTGATTTAGATCTTGAAACCTCTGGAGGTAACCCAGAGAAAAAAATCAAATCGATTGAAATAATTGAAACCATTATGTCTGAATACGATCTTTGTGACATTTGGAGAATTCGAAATCCTTCTGCAAAACGTTTTACTTGGAGAGGCAAAGCGCAAGGAAAAATAAGCTCCAGTCAAATATTACATCGAAGGCTTGATTACTTTCTTGTTTCCGACGGACTGCAGCCCTATATCAAAAAATGTGACATCATACCGGCGCCTTCTACAGATCACTCAGCAATCACATTAGAACTAAAATCCTTCGCAAGTGAAAATAGGGGTCCGTCCCTGTGGAAAATAAACAATTCCTTATTAGAAAATGAAGAATTTGTTTCGCTTTTAAAAAAAGAGATAAATAATTTAAAAATCACCATGGATAATGAAGGGACTATCGACCCACAACTGAGGTGGGAACTAATTAAATATAAAGCACGAAAATTTACTATAACATTTTCAAAACAGGTAGCGAAAAAGAAAAAATCAGAATACAAAAAAATAGAAGATGAAATTAAAACAATAGAGGAAGTAGACGGTTGGGAAAATCATGATAGGTTAGTACAGAAACATGATACTTTATCGAAAGAATTGGAATATTTAAGTAACTATGTAACAGCAGGTATGATTATCCGTTCCAGAACTAAGTGGTATGAGTACGGTGAAAAGAATAACAAATATTTTCTGACCTTAGAAAAAAGGAATAAATCAAAAACTCATATAAAAAAACTGCTCGACTCAAACTCCAATGAAATTACCGAGCCGGAGACAATTCGTCAATTGATAAAACAACATTTTTGTAAAATATTTGAAAGTAAATCTAATAAGACTTATAACCAATGTATGGATTTTCTATCAAAACTTGATGTTCCAAAACTGTGTGAAGAAAAGAAGGCGATATGCGAGGGGACACTAACTAGCGAGGAGTGTTTCAAAGCCTTAAAACAAATGGGGAACTCGAAGACACCGGGAAATGACGGTCTATCGAAGGAATTTTACATGTGTTTCTGGGAGGATATCAAAGACGAGTTACAAAAAAGTCTAAATGAAGGTTTTAGGAAAGGCTCTTTTTCCAACACACAAAATCAGATCACTATTAATTTGTTGGAGAAACAAGGTAAAGATAGCCGTTTTGTTGAGTCTTGGAGACCTATTAGTTTAATTAATGTAGACGTGAAAATATGCAGCAAAGCATTAAGTAATAGGTTGATTACGGTATTGCCGGAGTTGATTAATGAGGATCAGTTTGCTTTTGTTAAGGGAAGAACCATTGACGAACCCATTAGATTTATCCAGGACATTATTCATTATTGCAACACTAATAATGAAGAGTTAATATTTTTTGCCGCTGACTTTGAAAAAGCCTTTGACAGTATAGAACATAACTTTATCTTTGCCACTCTCAAAAGTTTCGGTTTTGGTGATGACTTTATCTCGTGGATCAAAACGCTTTTAAATAATAATCAAAGTTGCGTGATAAATAACGGTAAAGTAACTGACTTTTTCCAAGTTAGCCGAGGGACAAAGCAGGGTGACCCTATTTCCCCTTATATTTTCATCTTAGTAATTGAAATAATGGCCATAATGATGAGGTCTTGCACAGATATTACTGGTTTTAGCTTGGAAGGAATACAGAAAAAACTAATTCTTTTTGCTGATGACACAACGTTTTTTCTTAAAAATAAAATATCTTTAGACAACGTGTTGAGTACATTGAAGTTTTTTTTCGAGTTTTCATCATTAAAAATAAATCTAACGAAATCAGAAATTGGAGTTATTGCGAGTAGCACTACAAATGTAGAGGACATTCGAGATATGAAAAAAATAGATTTTACGAATGGAGGCATTAGAATTTTAGGGATATTTCACACATTAAATAAATCACTTCATATCAAAAATAATTTTGAGAGAGTTTTATTAAACTTCACCACCACCCTATCAATATGGCGGTCAAGGAATCTTACATTGTATGGGAAAATACAAATTTTGAAATCTCTAGCTCTTCCCAAACTTTATTATATCTGTAATAATTTGCACGTCGAGGAAGAGTTTATAACTTTAGTCGAAAACGTTATGAAAGACTTTATTTGGAATGGTCGTAAACCAAAGATAAAAAGCACAACGTTAATTGGCGACTATTGTGATGGAGGTCTAAGATTGCCCCATTTTGGATCTCATATTAAGGCAAATAGAATCAAATGGGCTATAAGACTGCTGTCTTCTGAAAGGAAAACTTGGAAATATATCCCGTCCAAATACATAAAACGTATCGGCGGTATTTCAAACATTTGTTATGTAAATTTCGACACCTGTAGAATACCATCAGATATCCCACCGTTCTACAACAACATTTTAACCAACTGGGCGGAAATAACTTGTAAGGATATTGCTCACGATCTGGAAAATTTAAATGTACAATATTTGTGGAATAATAGACATATCAAAATTGAAAAAAAGTCTCTTTATGTTGAAAAATTCGCTAAAAAAGGTATCAACTATGTGGTCGATTTGTGCGACAAATGGGGGAGCTTTACCTGGGAACACGCTCTGTCAAAAGGTTTAAATTCTGACGACAAGTTTAAATGGTTTCAATTAGTTCAGTCGATTCCAAAAGAGTGGAAAACTAAGTTAAAAGATGAAAAAATTGATAAACAGAGAAATATATCAAAGACATTAATATTGCGTGACAAAAAAATAGAATGTGTGAAAATCAAACAAAAAGATGTATACTCTCACTTAGTGAACAAATTATGTATAGCACCCACGGCACAAACGAATTGGGCAAAGAAAATAAATCAGACTATAGACTGGAGAAAGGTTTATGTGAGGATCTATAGAACAACTATAGACTCGTATTTAAGATATTTCCAATATAAAATTGTAAACAATATTCTCTATCTCAATCGAGATCTTTATCGCTTTCATAAGGTTGTTTCACCATCGTGCTCCTATTGTTTGCACCATCTCGAAACGATTGAACATTTGTTTGTAGAATGTATACATGCCAAGAATTTATACTTCGAAATGCAAGATTGGCTTAAGAAATATGAGCTGGAAATACCAGTTTTGTCTATTGATGTTGCTATATTAGGTGTGGACGATTTATCTATTAACACAATATTATTATTTTTCAAATTAATGCTATATATAAATAGAGGCAAACGTTCACTTACTCTACCGTTATTTCAAAACCTTTTAAGGTACTATGAAAAAATAGAATTCCAAATAGCTCAAGAAAAAAATCTTATGAGCAGTCATTTAAATAAATGGAGTAAGATAAACAAAGCGCTGTATATAAATAGAACACTTTAAATCTTCATTGTAGTAGAATAGACAATAGTCGAAAATACATGTAAATAGTTCTTTTTTTGACAGTTAGAAATTCTATTTATAGCATTACGTACATGTAATAGTATCATTAAATCTGATATATGAAATAAAAATTATTACTAAAAAAAAAAAAAAAAAAAAAAAAAAAAAAAAAAAAAAAAAAAAAAAAAAAAAAATCTTACCGAAATAATACGTGAAGTTTGGTTATCGGGTTCGGTCCCAACCGAATGGAAAAAAGCCTGCACCATCTTAATACATAAGAAAGGGAGCACAGATGATCCTTCTAATTTTCGTCCTATCACACTGGAAACCATCCCACTAAAAGTTTTAACATCTTGTCTTCGAAATGTCATGTTTTCCTTCCTTGCAAAGAACAACTTAATTGAACATAACATACAAAAAGGTTTCACTCCTAATCTTTCTGGAACTATAGAACATACTGCTCATATGGCTAATATTATCAACAAAGCTAGAACTAAACAGCATTCCCTTATCATTACTCTTCTGGACCTTAAAAATGCTTTTGGTGAAGTTCACCATAATCTTATACAGACCGTTCTCGACTATCATCACATACCAGATCACATCAAAGATATCATAAACAGCTTATATACTGATTTCAAGACATCCATCATCACATCCCATTTCTCCACTCCTTTCGTCCCTGTTGGTCGTGGCGTTCTACAAGGTGATTGTCTTAGTCCTCTTCTTTTTAATATGTGCTTCAATACTTTCATTCAACACATGCATCAAAGCTCCAAAATATCGTCAATTTGGTTTTTCAATAAAATCTATTAACCCCACACACTGGTTCCAGTTTGCTGATGACGCAGCAGTCGTAAGTGGTCAAGAATCAGAAAACCAACATCTTCTAAACCGCTTTTCTCTTTGGTGTCAATGGTCAAACATGATTATCAGAGTTGATAAATGCAGTACGTTTGGCATCAAGAAATCCTCCACTAAATCCATCCAGTTCCTCCCCAAACTAATTATCAACAATGACCTTGTCCCCACAGTCAAGATTGGAGAGAGTTTCAAATATCTTGGGCGATATTTTGACTTTGATATGTCTAACATGGCACATAAATCAGATCTACTCAACATAATAAATGACTTGATGACAGAAATTGATGCTAAAGAACTTCACCCTAAAAATAAACTACTGCTCTACTCCAGATACGTTCTTTCTAAAGTATCTTGGCATTTTATGGTTGCAGATTTATCAAAAACATGGGTTACTGAGAATATTGATAATATTGTTATAGGATACATCCGCAAATGGCTAGAAATTCCAGTTTCTGGAACTCTTAGCAATATTTTTCTTCCCATCAATAAATTCGGGTTAAACATAAATCCTCCGTCTGTCAAGTTCACGCAATGCCAAGTTATTTTAAGAAAAGTACTCAAAGCCTCCCCTAACGAAGACATCAAACAACTCTGCGAATCAACCGCAAGTCACACCAACATCCAATATGACAGATACAAATCAACAAAAGAAATCATCAAAGAATTTCATGAAGGTCAAGAAATCAAACTATGTAATCAACTGTCTTCCCAAGGTCTATTTTTCAGAGCTGTATTGAATAACTCCCTTCCTCAGTTTAATTAAGTCTGGTCACTAGCACAATGTAAACTACCAAAAAACATCTACAACTTTACCATCCGTTACATAAATAACACTCTTCCCACACGTAAAAATTTGGTTAAATGGGGCATCTCTTCATCTTCAGATTGTTCTCTGTGCTTACAACCAGAATCAATTCTTCATGTTGTTGCTGGTTGTAGTTCCTACCTAAATCAGGGTCGGTATACTTGGAGACATAATTCTGTCTTGCAGTTTATCGCAAACTCTTTGTCAGCAATCAAAGACATCATCCTGTATGTTGACCTGCCTTCTTTCAACTCCCCTTCAATTATCACTGGAGATAGTCAACGACCAGACCTCTTGATAACCACTTCAGACAAACATCTATATATACTCGAACTGACCGTTGGACACGAAACTAACTTAGAGAAAAACTTATTGAGAAAACAAACTAAGTACAAAGAACTATTTTCTTCTAATAACAATGATTTCAAAAATATTAGCTTCATAAATTTGTCAATCAGCGCTTTAGGAATTTTTTCTAAAGAATCTACAACGTTTCTTGACATGCTGGCTGATCTTGGTTTTGACGATAAGACCTCCAAGTATATCATCAAGAGCATTTCAGCTATTTCGATAAGGTCAACATATTATATATTTTGCTGCAGGAACAAGGATTGGCCAAATCCTGAATTACTTAGCTATTAGTTTTTTTTTTTTGTTTTTTTTTTTTTTTTGTTTGTTTTTTTGTTTGTTTTTTTTCTTCTTCTTTTTCCTCAAACTATTTTCTTGATGTCGATTCAAGTAGCAAATTGTAAACTGCCTAGGTATAGTGAGGTTACAGTTGTATGTGCAAAAATATGAAATAAAAGTTTACATTATTATTATTATTATTATTATTATTATTATTATTATTATTAAGACTCTTTGTTGTTGTAGTTAAACAGCTACGTTACAATATGTATTTATAAAAATACGTGTGTCTATATAGAATACTCATGAGCTTTTTTCGCGTTTCTTTTAAGAGCAATGTCCAGCAGGCTGGTCCAGCTTCAAAGGCTCTTGTTACAAAACAACAGTTGCATCAAGATCGTGGCAAGGTTCACGCCGGCACTGCCAGTCTATTGGAGGAGACCTTGCCATAATCAATTCTGCCCAGGAAAACATTTTTGTGGCAAATCTGGCTAAAGTTCGTGATTTGTGGTTTGGCTTGCAAAGAAGTAAGTACGTTAGCTAGCCAATACGTCCCAATTTTATCCAATATACCACACTTGACTTGATTTTGTTTCTAAAAAAGATAAAATCAATACTCAGTAATAAAAAGAACAAGTACACACCGCAGATTTACCATAAGTGAATCTGACGTCAAGTTTCGGTCGTTAATTGTGGCATGGAGCCAGTTAACTTACGTCGAAACGACAATTCCCATTATTGTATAAATGTGGAATTTGTCCGTTCGTGCCCGTTTTCTAAATAATTGATTTTGAATGGAACCATGGTTAGACGTTTTTGAAAATGAAACACATGGCGAAAAATGCATCGGCACAACAACATTAATTATTCAAAAACAAGAGACAATGAGCTAAGAAAACTTATCCACGGACCCCATCAGGAGCCCCGCTAGTGCTATTCTTAGAAACCAGGCTATTTTTAGTCGGTTACTAATCTCGCTAAAACCTTATTCTTAAGCGAAAGACCACTGGGGAACATGTTAATACATTCAGCATTGTTAAGCTTTTCTTTGCAAATTTTGAGTGCTCTACTTGAGTGCTATCTTCGACGTCGGCATAAAAGTTGTGGATCTGACTAATCACGTCCCGTTCTTAAAATAACTCAACGGCAATAAATAGATTTAACGGGATAGTTAATGTGCCTACTATAGGAGAAAGGTTCTCTTAGCTCATTTTCTCTTAAAGAAAAGTAAATACATTTGCAAAAATAATTGCAAACTGCTTTCATGCGAATGGTAACAAAGAAATTCAAGGAAAATCGGTAAACATAATGTAAATATACCTTAGCTACATTTTGACGAGGATAACTTAGTGATTGGTGTTGGACTTTCCATCGTAACAAACCGCCAAAAACCTCACCAACAATTAATTGTCATATATAAGCAAACACAGCAAAGACAGTCCGTGAATCATAGTAGTGTTTCTCTTCTCAAACGCTTAAACGCTGAACTTGTCGTCCTTATTTCTGATTAGCTTGTTGGTGTTTTTATAATTTATTAAATTAAAAAAATCATTTCCATTGCCTATTAAAACATCACACAGTTCAACAGAACGACGTATATTGGAGGTTTGTATGATGGGAATAGTGTTGCCTCATCATTTATTGCCGGTTAAATTTACATTTTCATTCACTCAAGCTCATTTATTAAAATTAGGCTGATAGCTTAAACACGCTCTTGAAATGTGCGGCTGTGCGCCTGCTTGTAAACATTGTATCTTCATAATGAGGGCAGTTTTCGTTCATTCCTCAGCATCAAACAATGCACTTTCAAAGTTTCACTAAATTTTGTAATTTGTTAATAGATTCAAAGACAAAGTTCTACTGGATCGATGGTACGCCACTAGACGGCCATTTTTCCAACTGGCAAAAAGGAGAACCTAATAGCATCAAGGAGAAATGCGGCATGTTTTACTCTGGACACGATCCATACAAGTGGAATGATGGAGATTGCTCTATTAAATATCGTGCGATCTGCGAACTTGGCGGTGCGCAATAAATTGCTGCTTTTATGTAATACTACTGTTTTTTTTGTATTTTAGTAAGTTTAATATTTGTGAGATGCGTTTTTACTCTTGCGTTTTAAATGTGAGAAGCCGTCATGACATAAATTCAAGGGCAATTGTAATAATAAATACTGAAAAGGGACTTGGTTCTAGTCTTCGGAAAGAAATGATTTGGTCCCAGAAGACCTTGAATTGTTAAAAACCGTTTTTCGTTTGTACATGGTATCGTCCTCCAAACTCTAACATAAATTTAAATAAATACGAAGAATTTCTTGCAAAAACCGACCGAGAAACAAAAGCAACCATGTAGAGGCCACAAATGTAATAACTGGCCTCAAATGTAATAACCATTGGCCTCTAATGCAATGACTTGCCTCAAATGTAATAACTGTTGGCCTCAAGTGTAATAACTGGCTTCAAATGTAATAATCATTGGCCTCAAATGTAATAACTTTAAAAATGCACTATTTTGCGGTAATATTTCTCAGTTCGGACACCTTAGCTTGATATTGCGGAGACCTCATTATCACTGATACCCCATTATCACGAACACCATTTTATTGTGGACAGCTCGTTACGGACTATAGTCACAATTTCAAATTGAGAAAGGTCACAAATTCCCAGGTTATTCAGATATTGACAAAAATAGATTCTCGAAAGGCAACCGGTCTCGATGGAATATCATCACATATCCTTAAAACTAGCTGTGATGTCATTGCTCCACAATTGACCTATATGTTCAATTTATCGATTAAGACGAGGAATTTCATTGATGAATGGAAAGTTGCCAGGGTTACCCCGATACATAAGGGAGGGAGTACATCAGATATAAACAATTATAGACCCATCTCGGTCCTCCCAATTATTAGCAAAATTTTCGAAAAGCCTTATTCAATCAATTATACGATTACCTACCTACTAACAAACTTGTGCATAGTAATCAATCGGGTTTTCGACCCAATCACTCAACCACTACCTGTAAAGCAAGTTGACGATTGGCTACAAAACATGGACGAAGGAAAAATAAATGGCATAGTTTAAATTGACCTTAAAAAAGCTTTTGACACGGTCGATCATGAGATTTTAGTATACAAACTATCAAATTTCGTTATAACTAATAATCTATTTAAGTCTCATCTAGAACGTGGACTGCAGAGATGCAGTGTGAATAACATGATTACGTCCACTATTAACATTACTCACGGAATTCCCCAGGGATCATTATTAGGCCCATTATTCTTTTTGGTCCACATAAATGATTTACCAATTTGCCTTAAACATACTAAGGCCAGCCTATTTGCCGATGGCACACTCATCTATACTGCCAGTCACAATAGCATTGAACTTAATGACACATTAAATGAGGACATGCATCTCTTTTTGGACTGGGTCAAAGCTAATAAACTTACACTCCATCCTAAAAAAACCAAGTGTATTTTAGTTGGGTCTCAGCAAAGACTGACAGAATCAAACCTTTCTTTAAACATCGCCAAATATGTAATAACACCAGATGAGAATATTAAATCATTGGGTGTTATTTTGGACAGCAATCTTGGTTGGGATGCACATATTGATATTAGATCAAAGGATGTTTTTGATTCCCTTGGGTGGCAACCACTAAAACAACGTAGGGACTTGTCGGTGGCAAATCTTATGTTTAAATGTTTGAACAATCAGGCACCATATTACATTGAAGAAATGGTCACTAAAACTGTGTTATTACTTCTTACAATCTAAGATGCTCTACGTACTATTTAATAAACGAGCAGCAGTGTTTTATCTGGTATAAATTCCCGAGGGCGAAGCCCCGAGGGATTTTATACCTGATAAAACACGTGCTGCGAGTTTATTGAATGGCTTAAAAAATGAATTAATAATTCATGACTATTTTGTCCAATATCGATGAAACTAAACAAAACGAAATGGAATTGAAGGTCATTGAAGGTCAAATTTAAATAGGCAAAACTTTGTCAATATCTGATTCAGTCGACTGTGGTGTTTTGATACTTCGCTTGCAACGCTTGCAAACATGCTTGCGAAACTAGCGTTTAGGTCACCAGAGTCTAAAGAAGAAGAGAAAAACGCATTGGAACAGTCCATCCCAAAGTCCACGTTCGTTTACAAAATTGTCATTTAAAGTTTTTATCCGAACGGAAAATAGGTCAAGTCAACAGAGATCCTTCGATAGAGCAGCGTTCTTTTGAAGCTGACATTCGAAATATCGGGCTAATATCGGCCTTGGTAACCAGTTTTACAAACACAGGCATATGAGCCCGCGTTGTTGTTACAGTTAGCATTTGCATGACAGTTATGTTGGCCAGAGGAGCATTCATCGATATCTAGTGAAAATAATGAGACAAAGCTACATCAGTCATGCAGACACTTTTTAAAATATTGACATAGCCTACCAATCAATCAATCAATCAATCAATCAACCAATCAACCAACTATGCGATCGTTAATCAATCAATTCATCCTTTATGCTATTTACCTGTACAAGAACGACCATCGCCTTGGTAACCAGTTTTACAAACACAGGCATATGAGCCCGCGTTGTTGTTACAGTTAGCATTCGCATGACAGTTATGTTGGCCAGAGGAGCATTCATCGATATCTAGTGAAAATAATGAGACAAAGCTACATCAGTCATGCAGACATTTTTTTAAATATTGACATAGCCTACCAATCAATCAATCAATCAATCAATCAACCAATCAACCAATTATGCGATCATTAATCAATCAATTCATCCTTTATGCTATTTACCTGTACAAGAACGACCATCGCCTTGGTAACCAGTTTTACAAACACAGGCATATGAGCCCGCGTTGTTGTTACAGTTAGCATTCGCATGACAGTTATGTTGGCCAGAGGAGCATTCATCGATATCTAGTAAAAATAATGAGACAAAGCTACATCAGTCATGCAGACACTTTTTAAAATATTGACATAGGGAGGGGCAGGGACTTTTGTGCAATATTTGCAAATTTTGGGAAAATTTCGTGCTTTTACAACGATTATATTATTAAATTGCACGGGTTCCCCTATTTTTCATTTATTTGTGTGATAAAGTGATAAAAAATCTTTCATACAGTGAGTTTAAAAAAAAAAAATTAAAATTGAAAGATCAAAGAAATATTGGTGATTTCTTTTAGGGTAGCTAATTTGAAAATGTTAATATTCATGCGTTCAACTGCTCTCGAAAATTTTTTTTTTAATTTTCTTAACTTTAAAGACATTTATCTACAAGAATATTATGTTTGTTGTGGTTTAAGAGATATTTCCTTTAGAAATTAAAATTATATGACAATTTATGAATTTTTCCCCTTCCAGCTTCAAATTGCCTAATTTGTAATATTTGATGACGTATAGCTCATTAAAATGCACGGTGACCTAATTTTTTTTTCTTTCAATCTATCAAGTGCTGAACTAGGTCTTTACAGATAGAAAGGAATTTCGAAAAAAAAATCACTTTTTAATTAGTCATCACCAACCTTAAGTTACGTAAAATCGTTCAAAATTGCTTAAGGTAATTCCACAGAAATATTCTAATTCTAATTCTAATATTTTACAATTTTTGAGATGATAATCATCTTAAAAGAAAAATAAGTTGGGGTCACCGATTTCGTTTTCGAAATAATTGCTTCCAAACACAAGGTGTTTTTGCGTATTACGCGCGCAAATTCGCACAATTTTTTCAAAATCATTTACAGGTTTGTCTAATTCTAGAAAGCATGTTTACTTTTCCTAATACTAAAAAACGTAGTAGCACTACTTGGAATAGTCTTTAATCTTATCACCTACTATTTTTTTGGTGGTCCACGAAACACTATCTTAGTTTGTGTGGCATGTAAGCGAATTGTTCCCCCTGTAAAACATTCCATTTTAGCTCTTCTTGAGGTCGTTTCTAACACCTAAAATTGAGAATTATTCAAAATCCTACCTGTAAATTTTTTTGATTTCTAAATATGTTGTAGAATTCATTGTTACAAGTATATTTTTGAAATAAAAACTGGGGCTCACCGAATTTGTTACGGAGTTATTTTCGTTCAAATACGCAATCTTAGGCTTTTTACTTTGGGTTACTTGTGTAAATATACCACAGGAAGCCATTATGGTAAATCATCGAGCACGAAAAAGTAGGCGTTCAGCGAAAGGAATTCAGGAAGAAAACGATTCAATTTTTACTTTCCTCTAAACAGAGTGGTTGGAACATCTTTTGCACCATCTGGTATCATTCCTAAGTTGATAAGTAATGGCTTTTCTGGTTATATTTTCTCATTGCAATAGCGCGCGCGGAAAATTACCGCCATTTTAAATTTGACAGTTTGACAGTTTGTGTTGCAGTTAGCGTGCGCAGAAGAACCTTAAGGACGGTGCCCACTAATTGAAAATCAATGATTTTTTTCAAAAATGCGGTTAACTCTTTTCTAACTCTTTAACTTTCTCTTTTCAACCAGAGCACACTTAAAATCTGCTTAGAAAGTTGGGGGTCACCAGGGAGTTAAGATAGATAATTTGAATGGAAAATCAGTAAAAAATCGCCAGAAACGTGTAATTTACGAAATTCGAAAAGCGCGAAAAAAATATATATAATAAATAATATATATATAAATTTCCAGAGCAAGAAATTTCATTTTTTTTTTCTACAATTGTGTTCAAGGAAGAGATTTATCTTATATTTTTGGAAAGCCATAGCGTCAGTTTTAAAAAATTAACAATACAATCGCCGGTTTTGTCTTCAAAAGCATGACCGGAAGTGCCAAACCCGTAAATATGGCTGCAAAATTGAGTGTCTTCTTTCAATGATTTTTCAACGAAACCAAAAAAATAACTGAGTTGAACTCTTCATTATAGGTAGCAGTTAAAAAAAATGATGTACCCAGGCGGTCTAGTGATCTATAAGGCTTTGAATTCGATTCCACGCTATTTTTCTTCGATAATTGCAAAAAATCCACAGCCCTCCCCTGGACAGTGGAAGAATGCGCAAAGCATTTTCAAGATGGCGCCCGTTGTTGTTCGTTAAAATTGAAGCTCAAACGATGTGATTTTTATGCACATATTTATTCATGAAAATGAACTTTTAAATCCAGTCACAAAAAGATCAAGTATTTAACTTGCAGGAAAAAGCTTTTGTTTGCTGATAATCTGTCAAAACTGTTTGTTTTGGAATGATTTCCAGCGGAAAATGATCGCTTTTGAAAAATGGTCTTTTTTTTTAATTTTTGGTGCTTGAGCTTGCTAGCGCGCGCTACTTCGTCAGCAAAATGCGCAGAACACGATGCGCGCTGGGCACCGTCCTTAAGGTAATTCCGTAGAAATAAAACTGCCCGATGAAATTTTTTTATACTCGTTCAAACAAACAATTTTGAGAAACGCTTTCAGAAAATACAATAAAAAAGGGGGGGTCAACGACTTCTTTGTTTGTGCAATATGACGTCAAAGTTCATGCATTGTAATGACTTGAGAACGTAAAGAAAAAAGCTCAAAAATCGAAGAGAAACGGAACAAAAACACAGTAATTTCTTTTTTAAGAGCAAAATTCGTGTTTTGTTCAAATGTCTACACTTTATTTTATTAAAAAACATGAACAGATGTATAAAAAATATGTGATCTTGAAGAAATTGACGAAATACTAACGTGCGCAAGAGCTGCTAATTCATTCGAAAAAGTCCTAAGCGGAAAGTATTTTGGAAATTACTCAAAAGCTAGCCCGATGACCTATGTTCAATTTTAGATATATTTATA
Source organism: Diadumene lineata (assembly GCA_918843875.1). NCBI lineage: Eukaryota > Metazoa > Cnidaria > Anthozoa > Actiniaria > Diadumenidae > Diadumene > Diadumene lineata. The sequence goes on from OU974079.1 coordinate 6,755,171, forward strand.
AAAAATAATTTTATCAAATAAAAAACATAGGTCACCGTGCTAGTTTGCGAAATATTGCAAAAAATATCGTCATTTTAATGTCAAAAAACAGGTTTTCCGAGAGAGGACTGGGTCGAGTTTCAAAATTATCGCGTTTTATCGCTCGGAAATACCGCAATTCTTCAAATTTTTTATTCAAAGTAATTTAAAAACATAATTTGACTAGCTTACATGATAAAAGTCCTGAAACCAAAATATTTGAAACATGCGCAGAACTACGCGCAGTGCAAAACTACGGAATTTCCTTAAAGGTCTTAAAGGCCGCCGCACACGGTGAGCATTTGCCTCACGAGCCATTTGCTCACTGGCTCGCGAGACAAAAAACTCACCGTGTGCGGATAAAATTAGTCATTTCTCACCGCTCGCGAGACGTCTTGACGATTTCAAACACGCTAGAAAAGTGTTGCAGCGCCTCGCTCAAAATTGCTTACAATTGCTCGAAATCGCTTAAAATTGCTCAAAATCACTTTAAATCGCTCAAAATTGCTTAGAACCGCTCGAAATTGCTTACAATCGCGCAAAATTGCTTAAAATTGCTACAAAACGCTGAAAATTGCTTAAAATTGCTCAAAATTGCTAACAATCGCGCAAAATTGCTTACATTCGCGCAAAATTGCTCAAAATGCTCAAATTGCTCAAAATTGCTTTAAATCGCTCAAAATTGCTTTAAATCGTTGAAAATTGTCTACAATCGCAAAAAGTGCCTGAAATAGCGTTTATATCGCAACAGATTCATAGACAGAGTAAGATGTTTGAAAATTGCTTTATAGATTGCAAACATCAATTATTCAAATCATTATTTTGATATAATGCACACGAACAAGTGTAAATGTAATTCATCATCAAAAAAAATATATATGTATATATACTTATATGTGTGTGTGTGTGTGTGTGGGGGGGGGGGGGGATCACTTGAGTTTTCCCTATCTATGAGGGGGGGATCATCACAATTTTATGATGCTGAAGGGGGGAATCTGTTAAATTTTACGGCGTCTAGAAAAAATCATCCGCACCTCCCAGGCGATAAATAATGACCGGTCCCTAAACGATAAATTAAATTGATTGATTGTTTGGACTCATATGTCTGTGTTGTAAAACTGGTTACCAAGGCGACGGTTGTTCTTGCACAGGTACATTTTGTCTAATAAATTAATTGTCAAGAACTGAAGAAAGCTATCATGGTATATAGAAACGCAAGTAAGGTCATCTCACTTCAGGGCTTTTGTAATACAAAAAAAAAGTATGCAATACATGCTGGTAGTTGAAGTTATAAGTCTTTATGCCTAAATCGACTATTGTCTACACGATCAATGAAGACTGACTCGGATCATTATTCATGTTGTAGCTATTCCATTCACAGCCAAGTTTACCAATCTTGGCGCTACAGGACGTCTGGGGCCTACATCAATTGGTAGTCACTATAGTGGTCAAGATCACTATGGCCAAGTATATTTATCGTCTGGAATCCAAATATGGACAGTTCCATACACAGCAAAATATCGCATAGAGGCTGTTGGGGCAAGTGGTGGTTATGATGGCAGACCGAATTCACAGAAATATCGAGGAAGAGGAGCTAGAATGTTTGGAACTTTTGCATTGAGCAGAGGAGATCGAGTCAAGATATTGGTTGGACAAGAAGGATTACCCAACAAAGCAAATGCTGCCGGTGGGGGAGGTGGGAGTTTTGTAGTTAGCTACGACAATACTCCTCTTATTGATGCTGGTGGTGGAGCTGGTATTGACGCCGCTCTCCAACATTATTCTAAGTCAGATGACAATACAATAACATCAGGAAACTCTGGACATGGAGGGAAAGAATGGCATGGTGGAAAAAATGGCCATGGAGCTACAACGGCCGATAATAGCAATTCAGGTAATTAGCACACAAAATTCAAGCTGGACAACCTAATCTTATTTGGTTACTACTGTAATTTTGTTTCACACGAGAAAATAAATATCACTGAATGAAACCTTTGGCTAGCAGTTTAGTAAAAACCCGCGAATAATCGTGGTTTTTCCAAGTCAGGCTGTCCAGGTTCTTAATTTGTACTGTCACTCAGTGTACTTAAAAAGTTTAAAGTGAATTATATTACTTTGAAAATAAAGAACATATTTTGAAATTCAAGCTTAAAATGGTTCTTATTATGATGGATGCTTAAAATAAACTGAAATTGAATTTCAGCTTGACAGGTTCTAAAATTTTAGGTTCTTATACGCGGGTTTTACTGTATTTCAATATATATAGGTTATTGGTTGGCTAGCAATCTAACACGGCTATGTAGAGTGCAAGCACTAAATTTGTGCAACGGTTATCACTATTTAGTAGTAAAAAGCACCTATTAAACAAAAGAAAACAATAGGATAAGCATAAAATAGCACTATTCGCAATACTCGCAACAAAGCGCGAAATTGAAAATAACACAAAATCCATTAAATACAAATCTCTCAAAAGTCTCGAGTTTAACAGGAACAAGCAAACGACTTGGAGAATGCTGTGGTTTTGGCAATATTTCTCTTTTTCAAGAACTACCACGACATGCCTGAATGGTGTGATGTTTGTTAAGGTGGGGCTACTTTGCAAGTGGTCTGTAAAATGCTATTTGCATTTTTGTTATAGTGAAATTTTGTTATCTTCGTTAGCGAGATGATTTACTCAGCGAGGGACTGTGTATTGATTGCTAATGATGTTTTCTTAGCAAAATGATGGATTATGTATCGATTGCTAAGGGAGTGGAACAGTGATATGAGTTTAAAATGCCTTGTTATAATGTTCTCTTTGGCAAAATGACTTGCATGACGAGGGATTATGTAACGATTGCTAATAAGGTGGAACAGTGATATGGTTTTAAAATGCATTGTTATAATGTTCTCTTTAGCAAAAATGACTTACATGACGAGGGATTATGTATCGATTGCTAATGAGGCGGAACAGTGATATGGGTTTAAAATGCATTGTTATAATGTTCTCTTTGGCAAAATGACTTACATGACGAGGGATTATGTAACGATTGCTAATGAGGTGAAACATTGATATGAGTTTTAAATGCATTGTTATAATGTTCTCTTTGGCAAAATGACTTACATGACGAGGGATTATGTAACGATTGCTAATGAGGTGAAACATTGATATGAGTTTTAAATGCATTGTTATAATGTTCTCTTTGGCAAAATGACTTACATGACGAGGGATTATGTATCGATTGCTAATGAGGCGGAACAGTGATATGGGTTTAAAATGCATTGTTATAATGTTCTCTTTAGCAAAATGACTTACATAACGAGGGATTATGTATCGATTGCTAATGAGGCGGAACAATGATATGAGTTGCATTGTTATAATATTCTCTTTAGCAAAATGACTTACATGACGAGGGATTATGTAACGATTGCTAATGAGGTGAAACAGTGATATGAGTTTAAAATGCATTGTTATAATGTTCTCTTTAACAAAATGACTTACATGACGAGGGATTATGTAACGATTGCTAATGAGGCGGAACAGTGATATGAGTTTCAAATGCATTGTTATAATGTTCTCTTTGGCAAAATGACTTACATAACGAGGGGATATGTATCGATTGCTAATGAGGTGGAACAGTGATATGAGTTTAAAACGCATTGTTATAATGTTCTCTTTAGCAAAATGACTTACATGACGAGGGATTATGTAACGATTGCTAATGAGGCGGGACAGTGATATGAGTTTAAAATGCATTGTTATAATGTTCTCTTTGGCAAAATGACTTACATGACGAGGGATTATGTAACGATTGCTAATGAGGCAGAACAGTGATATGAGTTTCAAATGCATTGTTATAATGTTCTCTTTGGCAAAATGACTTACATGACGAGGGATTATGTATCGATTGCTAATGAGGTGAAACAGTGATATGAGTTTCAAATGCATTGTTATAATGTTCTCTTTGGCAAAATGACTTGCATGACGAGGGATTATGTATCGATTGCTAATGAGGTGAAACAGTGATATGAGTTTAAAATGCATTGTTATAATGTTCTCTTTAGCAAAATGACTTACATGACGAGGGATTATGTAACGATTGCTAATGAGGCGGGACAGTGATATGAGTTTAAAATGCATTGTTATAATGTTCTCTTTGGCAAAATGACTTACATGACGAGGGATTATGTAACGATTGCTAATGAGGCAGAACAGTGATATGAGTTTAAAATGCATTGTTATAATGTTCTCTTTGGCAAAATGACTTGCATGACGAGGGATTATGTATCGATTGCTAATGAGGTGAAACAGTGATATGAGTTTAAAATGCATTGTTATAATGTTCTCTTTGGCAAAATGACTTACATGACGAGGGATTATGTATCGAGTGCGAATGAGGCGGAACAGTGATATGAGTTTCAAATGCATTGTTATAATGTTCTCTTTGGCAAAATGACTTACGTAACGAGGGATTATGTATCGAGTGCGAATGAGGCGGAACAGTGATATGAGTTTAAAGTGCATTGTTATAATGTTCTCTTTGGCAAAATGACCTACATGACGAGGGATTATGTATCGATTGAGATGAGGCTGAGCACTGATTGAGTTTAGAATGCATTGTCATATTATGCTCTTTACGAAACGACTGACTTGAAGAGGGATTATATATCGATTGCTAATGAGGTTTTAAAATAGAGTTATAAATGTTTGATGCATTGAAGATGCTTTCTCATGTAGCAAAAGTGTTTCAATGACAAGGGATTATATATTGAGTGCTAGAATAGTGCTAACGAGGTTGAGCGGTGAGCTTACATGCATTTATATAGTGTTCTCCCCGCAAAAGAACCTGAATTACAAGGGATTTTGTTTCGGTTAATGTGGCGAGATGAATCAGTGAATTTATTGATAGCGTGGGATTGTGATTGTGCATCGATATCTTGATGATGCACCGGTATTATTCTTTTCATTGCTAAAATGACTTACGCAGTGCTTAGGGGATCGATGTGTATCGATTGATAATGAGTGTCTATTTGATGTAGGCTTATAAGCATTTATATATTGTTCTTTTGGAATAATGACTTACTTGCCAATTGATTGTGTCTGCTAGTGATGGAGCAGTGGTATGAATTTTATATTGTTTGGATGTTGTATACAGCCAGTGATGTCTGCGTATTGCAATGATGGGTTTTATGCATTCGCATACGTATAGGTGTACAACTATTGTGACAAAAATGGTGGGTTTAAAATGAAAATCCCTAGTCAGGTCAATTGGCTTTAGCAAATGACATAATGTATGAATAGGACGCTCCCTGCACGGTAAAGATGTACGTATAACAATGCCACCACGAATAATGTAAAAGTTGTAAGTGTTCAGGATAAAAAGTCTAGATAGGTGAGGTGCATGGAATTTGTACCTCGAGTCCCCTGCTACATGAGGGGCTAGAGAATGTATATTTTGATTGTAGGTTTATCTGTGAAACTTGTTGTAACGTTAAGGCTCATTAATATGTAATTAGAATTGGATATTGATTATGCATTTGATATGTGGAGCGTACTATGTATATTGACTTATGTTGATTTGCTACTTGTTCATTAAGGTTGTTTTTGCCATCATGATAATTCAACAAATTCTATAAGTGATGTGTGAATACTGAATAATGATATTGACATGTGTTTGACTTTGCCTTGGCAAATTAAGTGAGTTTTCAGGGATTCCTATACAAAGATATACAAAGGTCTGAGACCGCGGTGGGTGATAACTGTGAAAAAAAGAGTATCTCAAAAAGCTCTCCTAGTTTTTACTGGGTCATAGTTGTCGCTTTCTGCTGGCCTCAGGGTATCCCTACCCTTCCCCCTTGTTTCTCTTACTCGCATGCCATATGATATAGCGGACGAATGATCTGGTGTGAGATTGGGAATATGACCAATCCTTTGGGCCGGACCTTATTATGGCAGTTGGGGGACAAAATATAACGTACACTGGATGACTGGTTAGGGAACCTTATTGAGGCCAGTCAGAGAGTGACAACGATGTCAGATGATGAAATTACGAGGGTGGTTCAAGGCAAAGCAGTGGGTATAATGTTTAGGATGTTGTTTTCCGAAACCCGAGTCTCTTCCGGGCTGGTGAGGTACATAATAATGTTGTGAATGAGAAAAGATAATCAGCGACCAGCCCGGCCCACAGCAGACTCAAGTATGGAGTTCGAGTTCAAGTCTATTCAAACAAAAACATACATTTACAGAATACGAATATTGGTCTGTAAATGAACACTAATAACGAAGAAAAACAAAATAATCTTACAATGTAGAAACAGGTGTGCATGGTTGGGGATGGTACGTATGCACGAAGCAATGGACGAGGAAAACTCTGCTGCTGCTAGTTGGGCTACTTTCCTTGTCAGCTATCATCTGATTCTACTAGGCATTTCTCGGGTCTGTCAAATTCAATATCAAATCCAGCTAAAATTGAATTTAGGTTTTTTGTCAGACGCAGACCGACAGGTATGATTTAATTTGTTCCCGGTGAAGAAAGAAAATCGTTAATCTGGTGAGCGATACAGTGGAGTGTCGTACAGTATCGGTCACAACACTAGTGGGCATATGTATTACCCTTTTATTTAGCTGTCCCTAGAGCTTGGTTGTTCACGAGAGAGATTGAGCTGTGCTATCTTATAAGGCTCGCGGAGTCACCGGAATGTTACGATTGAAAGAACGTCTTGAAACAGGAGACAGCTTAGTCAACATTTTAAAACACAGTTTTAGGTTTTGGGTTTGAGTTTTTGGGAGGATTTTTAGGTGTTGGGTTTTGAGGTTAGGGAGGCTATTTTAGCCTGTTTTGTATGTATTAATTACCTTCTAAGTGGAAACAAGAGGAGAGAAGCTGCGAGATCAACGTTCCCATACCTTATTAAACAATGAGTGTTGTTGCGAGTGTTGTGAAATAGGATACTATTCGCAATACTCGCAACAAAGCGCGAAATTGAAAATAACACAAAATCCATTAAATACAAATTCCGGCGGACTGCGGTCAAGGCAATGTCCCAAGGGATGATAATTTACATATAAATAGAAGAGTGCTACAGCATTTTATCGTTCCAAAGTAAGAGTCAAGCCACAAACGAAGTGTAACGGCCCTCCCACCCAACCCAATTCACTAGAATTCGTGGTATTACTAGCTATGGTTCACACCACTCCAATGGCGCTCGATCAACGTTCCCATACCTTATTAAACAATGAGTGTTGTTGCGAGTGTTGTGAAATAGGATACTATTAGTGTTGTTCCGCATAAGAACGTTAGTTAGAGTGCAAATAATTAATCCGTGAAACTTAAGTGCACGCACTAAAATATTAATACTAAATAGTGCAATTTTATGTAAATTCTATTGTTTTCTTTTGCTTAATTAACACTATTTTGTACTATTTAGTAATTAGTGTTTCATGGATTTATTGTTTGCATTCTATGGATGCAAATGATATTTTTTTACGAACCGCATGCAAATTAGTAATTGGTGTTAATCCCTCTATTGTTTAAGGTAAAAGACCATTTTCTTTTCGAATTTTTATATAACAAAAACATCTTATAATTCAAAATATGACTCACGCTCCTATAGCTGGGAGGTTAGAGTTTTTTCTGACCTATTGGCAGTTTATAACCGAGGACCCATGGGTCTTATCTACTGTAAGGGGATATCAAATAGAGTTTATCACAAATCCAGCACAAAACCAGCCACCTCTGGCAGCCTCTTACTCGCCAGAGGAAGGGCAACTAATAGAGAAAGAGGTTGTGGAGTTGCTAGAAAAAGGGGCTATTCAAAAGATAGACCAGAGCAGACCATTCACAGGGGGTTTATCAGTACCCTGTTCATTGTCACAAAGAAAGGAGGGGGTCAGAGACCAGTTTTCAACCTCCGTTGTCTGAACAGGTTTGTCAGCTACCAACACTTCAAAATGGGGGGAATCCCCATGATCAGAGATCTTTTAAGAAAAGACGATTACATGATAAAAATAGATTTAAAGGATGCATATCTAACAGTGCCTGTGTGCGAAGGTCATCAAAGGTTCTTAAGGTTCCGTTGGAGAAATTCTCTTCTGGAGTTCAAATGTCTCCCATTTGGACTCTCAAGTGCTCCTCGGATCTTTACGAAGCTGGTGAAACCTGTTGTAGGAGTCCTTCGCAGTCAGGGGATTCGCTTGGTAGTTTATATAGACGATTTTCTGATTATGGCCCAGTCCAAGGATCTGGCATTAGAACATGCAGCAACAACCTTAAACCTATTAGAAGGTTTAGGATTTGTCATAAACTACCAAAAGTCAGTTCTCTCCCCGACTCAGGAAATAGAATACCTGGGATTTATGATCAAGTCTCAACTCATGAGCTTGGCCCTTCCAAGGGACAAGTTGAGAGGGGTGCGGAGAGAGGGCCAGAATTTGTTAACATTAAATGTTAGGAAAATTAACATCGTCAATACAAGCAGTGTTTCCTGCTCCGTTGCATTTTCGCCACATTCAGGCCTCAAAAAATGCAGCAATCAGGGAGGGTCTCTCTTACGAAGACCAGATAGTGCTACCACAAGAGGCCTTGGAAGAACTCAGATGGTGGCAAGACCATCTCTTTGCTTGGAATGGCAAAGCTCTATTGCAGAAAAACCCCGATCTTGTGATAGAAACAGATGCCTCTCACACAGGTTGGGGAGCCTACTGCAATGGCATACAAACAGGCGGTCGATGGTCAGAAAGCGAAAGACTTCTGCACAGTCAAAGCCTTCGCCAAAGGAAAGGCAAAAATCCAGGTCCTACTGTTGATGGACAACATCACAGCATTGACTTATGTAAACAAGATGGGAGGTACAAGATCTTCAATCTTGGCCAGTATGGCCCTCCAACTAGGGCAGTGGTGTTTGAACCACAACATTACTATCAGAGCTCAGCATATTCCAGGAAACCTGAATGTGATAGCCGATTACGAGTCCAGAGTCATGCAGGACTCAAGCGACTGGAAACTAGACCAAGCAGTCTTCAGTCGTTGATGTCAAAATGGGGTCCACTAGAAATCGATCTGTTTGCCTCAAGACTAAACAGGCAGCTTGCAGCCTTTTTCAGTTGGAGACCAGACCCGGAGGCCAAAGAGGTTATGCTTTTCCTCCATTTGCACTAATCGGTCGTTGTCTGAAAAAGGTAATTCTTCAGAACGTCGATCATTTAGTGATAATAACCCCGAGATGGATGCTCTGCATCCTCTAGCTCCACTACCGCTAGTCGCATGGCTTGTCTCCGCCAGCAGTACCAGCAGAGAGGAATTTCTGAAAACGCTCAGAAGTTACTCTTGGCAGCATGGCGCTCCAGCACTTCAAAGCAATATTCTGCATGATGGAGCAAATGGAATAGCTGGTGCCTGGCAAGATCTATCAATCCCGTTTCAGCCTCTGTAGAGGAAATTCTTGAGTTTTTATCTTTAAAATTTAGTGAATGCCTAGAATACAGCACAATAAATGTTTACCGTTCAGCCATTTCTATGACTCATAACAAAATTGATGGAGTTAGGTAGGAGAACACCCTCTTATAACTCAGCTTCTTAAAGGTATGTTTCAATCTAGGCCCCCACTTCCAAGGTATTCACATACATGAGAGGTACACAAGGTCATCGAGTACATTTCCTCGCTGGGGCAGAATAGTTCATTGAGTCTTAAACAACTGTCCCATAAATTAGTTGTGTTACTACGTAGTAAGCGCCAACAACACAACTACGCATATAGTTGTTATAAAAATGTAAGTTATACACTGCCGTAAAAAGATATAACTTACTGACGTTTCGGACGTTAGTCTTCCGTCGAAGTAAAGAGAAAGTAAGTTCTCTCTTCTTTTGACGGTGTATAACTTACATTTTGATAACAACTGTTTCATTGTTTCTATATTGCATATTAATTTCATTTTTAAAGACCTCACTTAAATAATCTTAAATTACTTAGAGGCTGTCTATCCAGGTTAGCCCTCATCGCTATTATAGACAGCCTGTACCTCAAATCTGTAAATATTATATTTTTATCATCACTACTGTTGTAAAAAGGTACTAAATTAATAAATTGATTGATTGATTGATTGATTCATAAGAAACAACAACGCTGCTCACACTAGTTTTTTTCATTAGTTACCTAATATTTGGACTGCATATAATTTAACATGTAAAAGAACTGTACCTTGCACTCGCAGAAATTGTTAACACTGGCACGGCACAAATTAACAAAACCGCAAAACTAAAAAGACATTAGACTCTTGCGTCGATTGGCTAGTAAAGGGCGGCACACAGGGGAGCTCATACTTGGCTACACTGGATACTACCCTATATCGACTATACGAGGATGATCCGCTGAACAGGGTATGGTTTTTCGACCTTAGTGTCATGAACAGGGTATCAAATTCTTCTGTATTTTCAATTTAATCCAAATTTTCCTATCATACTCAGGGCCCAGGAAATAAGAGGAGTTATTTTGTATTTAGGAAATCGACAGGAATAAGATCGTTGAAATTGTGAAATATAACCTACAATCTTGGACATAAATGTTGAGACTCTGAGCACGCTTATACATTTCTTGAGTATGTTTGCTGTAATACATCACTTTGACGGTCTTTCAATCATCCCCCTCCCCCACCCAAAAGCAATGTTGTGTTCCCTGAAGGTGTTTCTCTGCCATGAATAACAACATTGATCGAGGGTGGGGGAGGGAGGGTCAGGTATTGATGTGTACAGTCATGAAACTATGCAAAATTTGAAGAGTCTCAACTATTTATGTCCAAGATTGTAGCACAGCTATACAATTCAATCATTTATCATAAACAGGGTATGCAAGTTAGGTAATTTTTTGTCATAAACAGGGTAACCCCTACAGTTAGGATCCAAGCGGAACATTCCTACCCAGATCTGAAGGGAGTACCCCGGAGGTACATGCCACCTGAGCAGGCCTTGAGGAGAAAAGTTACTAGCGTCAACGGTACCGCCTGAGGCATTTGTATGCCCTTATATGCGTATGTAATCGTAAACGGACTCTGGGAGTCCAATGTTCTAGGAGTAAGCTCTCTGTATGCACCGGTCTTAATGTGAGAGTGGGACTGGAGAACTCTTCCAAAAACACGCTCCACTTCCCTCGTGTTTTCTATAAAATAGGGGTGTACACAAGACAGAGAAGTCTTGATGTTATAAAGATGTCAAAACGTAGAAAAATGCCAGAAATATTCAGCTTATTTGAAATTATTTTTCCTAGTATTACTTGAAATTATAGTGAAATGCATACCAATGTCATCCTAACTAAAATTTAGGGAAATGACCTAGTGGTATTTATGTTGCTCACTTTTAGTGCGTTCACTCTATTGTTACGAGTCACGCAGTATTTTGGCGAGCCAGGTCGATTTTTGTAACATTTTTCCAAACTTGAAAGAGAGCGTGATAAAGCGACCAGCGCGCGAGGATTTGTTTACAACTCAAAAAGCCATGTAATTGTTTTTCTAATTTTTCATTGGACAAAAAAGTTTAATTGACATACAAGTGTCAACTCGCAAGGTGAATAAGATAAAAGGCGCGCGGACAGAGGATATGAGGAAGACAATTTTTAGCAAGACAACAAAAAGGGTAGCCAGCTGACTTTTACTTTCAAAATACGGTGGGATACTTTTCGCGTTCTTGTGCATATTTCCTGCGTTGTTTAGATAAATGAATAATAATAATAAAGACAGCATGTACTACTAGAGGATCTGAAAAAGTTGGTATTGTAATCCTATTCATTGTCTGAATAGTTAATCCATGTTAAATCTACTCCATGTTGCGATTTTGTCTATAATAGCCACGTACTAATGCAAACTAACGCAAATGAATATTTTTCATATATATTTTTTAGGTGGTGGAGGAGGTGGATTTTACTCCAATGGTCGAAGTAGTAAAAATTTTGGAGATACCATTGGATACGGCGGGGAAGGTGGAAGAAGATTCTTACAGGGTGGTGTTGGAGGACGGGCTTACATGAATAACGCAGACGGTGGTTTGGAGGACGGGCTTACATGCATAACGCAGACGGTAGTTTTGGAGGACGGGCTTACATGAATAACGCAGAAGGTGGTTTTGGAGGACGGGCTTACATGAATAACACAGACGGTGGTTTTGGAGGAGGTGGTGGTTCATACGGCAATGGTGGAGGTGCAGGGGGAGGAGGGGGGTTTTCAGGGGGTGCCTGTGGTGACAACAACAATAATTCTTCTGGGGGAGGAGGGGGGTCATTCAATAGTGGGGCAGACCAAAGTAATACTTGTTGCTATAACAATCGTGGCCATGGATACTTGGTGATTACACGAATACAGTAAAGAATTTTCCTGTAATAGTTCAAAAACGAGTGCGAGTGTTTCATCAGGGTACACAGGAACAGATATTGCCCTGATTTCATTTGTATTTTGCCCTTGAATACTAATAATAAAATGACATTGAATACATCAACCCCGCCTTTTCCTGGACCGCTTATCAAATCCCTCCCCGGGCTTTAAAGTACCGGTATTTATGTGAAATAACGCATCATCTTAAGGTGGCTCCATATAATTTCAGCGCACGCGCTCGTGCATGACTACGCACATGGGCATACCTCAAACTTGAACAATTTTTATTTTGATGAAGTCATGAAAATATGCAACGCGCGCTCAAAAAAAAAAAAAAAACTCAAAAACTGAGAGGTAAATTTCTTTGCAATTTTCAAAATATTATTTTAGTGTTATAATAGAGAAGTTTGCAAATTTTCAAAGATTTTCCAACGACAAATTTTTTTTAAAGTTAACAAAAACCATTATTCCGTTATTTCTAAGGTTCTACAATTGGGATTTTTTTTTCACGGTAATATAGGCTAGGTCATCGCACTGATATCCATATACAATGTTTTCAAAAACATTTACCGCTTAAAACTAGAGTTATTATTTTTTCTACGTTAAAAATGAGCTTTATTATAACAGCAATAGCGTTGCTATGGTGACCGATCGCGTGATCATTTGAGCAAAAACTGACTCAAAGTCGTTGAAATATAGTCCACTTAAGGCCGGTACACACTAGTCGACAAGTCGCAGCGACTTGTCCCCGTGACATGTCGCAGCGACAATTTCTTACCGTGTGTACTAGGTATTTTTGGCGGAAATTGTTGTCGCAGCGACAGAATTTTGTCGCTGCGACTTACTGCATGAAATCCAACCGGTTGGATTTCGTGCGACCAGTTGCAGCGACAAAAGCAGATGTATTGGCGAAAAATATTGAACCAGTGCACACTAAGGCGACATGTCGCGGGGACAAGTCGCTGCGACTTGTCGCCTAGTGTGTACCGGCCTTTATGAGCTTTGGAGAAAGTTGATATTTAATGAACCTCTGAGATCCGAGACGCTCTATGGAGCCTCCTTAAACAAAGAAAACCGATGTTATCATGTAAAATAAACCCATTGTGGCAATCACAATTTTTTCCTGTGGTATCCAAACACCGAGAAAACGGATGAAAGCACGCTGGGGCAGGCCAAGTGCTTTGATTGTTTCGAGGTGTTTGGATCCCCTGATGAATCACGAAGCACGAGTTTTTGAACTATCTTCTCAAACATATGAATAATTAATGACTTTCTGAAGATTATCGTAAAACCTCGCCGTGTTTTTGAAATGGATATATCTATTAAAAAAAGGACTAAACAGATTAGCCTGATATATATCTAAGCTCACAATAATATTGTAGTGGTATCGCCACGATAACATTTGGGATTCCTGTGTAATTCATTGTTGTGCAAGTGTAGTTGTAATATATTATGACGTATGTAAGCACGTGATAAAAACTAGGGAAAGCAGCTGAAGTTAAGAAATAAACTACTTCGAACCACTGATTTAGGCTCATCGTATTGGTGTATTTTATTAATAAAGAGTCAAATGTAAATCACATCAGCAATAATGAAATCTTCGTGAGTCCATCCCATTTTCTTCCTGAAAAAAATTATGGGTATATACATATATATGAGTCTTAAAAAGAGTCTAAGACCCCTTTGATGCACATCCTTTTTTTTTTAGGCTTACTTCGGGCCCACAAGACGCCTTAAGCCACCTTAAAATGCTAGCTGACTGCAGTCCAAAAATCCTTAAGCCGCCTTTAATAAACCGAGCTAAGCTGCACTTAGCCCCGGCGGCTTAAGGGGTTTTGTGGACCCGCAGTATAGTAGCCCTATTTTTTCTTTCAATTATTTCCAATTCAATCTTCGTTTTGACTCATACAAATATCTAAGAAATAGAGTCATCGATAAGACTATATTTTTTTGTATGATCTTACCCTTGTAAGATATGTGAGAATATAAAATTGAATTTAGTGAGAACAAAAACGTATGCACGCAATAATTGCGTCGGCTTTAGCGTCGAACTCGCGTACTTTCAATGAACTGTGCCATCTTGAAAATAGGACAAGTAAGCATAGGCTGCCTGTGAATTGAATTAAGCCATATCGCATCATATATCTGTGTCATAGAAACCACGTCTACCTTTCTTGCTGCACTTTGTTTTCAAAAACAAAAACCAAAAAAAAAAAAAAAAAAAAAAAAAAAAACAAGCAAATCAAAAAAAGCAAATAAACAAAAAACCAAAAAAAAAAAAAAAAAAAAAAAAAAATTATGCTAATCCTGTTCCATAGATGCCTACCATGTTTCAGCAGATACAACATAATAAGTGTATTTAGGAGAACCAAGTCCATTAAAGTTGCTGGATACTGAACTGGTATAAGCACCAAAGTCAACAAAGTATAACCAATCACCTACAGACATCTATTGAAAACCAATATCAATCGTAAAGCTTCTGAATGTTAATTATATGTTTTAGCATTTAGTTTTAATTAACAAATAACTAAGGCTCAGCCGTGGTTTATACTCTGATAACTGCACGATGGGCTCATGAAAACACGAGAAAAAGTCTAAAGACACGAGCGTAGCGAGTGGGTTTAGATCTTTTTAGAGTGTTTTCATGAGCCCATCGTGCAGTTATCAGAGTATAAACCACGGCTGAGCCTTAGTTATTTGTTTTATTACATAGAAAAAATGGATTTTCTCAACAAAAACTACGAAACATCGTTGACCTTGAAAATTTCATGTTGACGAATGTGCGATATAACAAGAGATCTGATTGGCGGTTTAAAAATAAAGTCGTTTGCTGATTGGTTAGAAGCAAAAAGATGAGTTGTGCCTTGTTCAAGGTCAAGAAAATTCATTCACTCCACTGAAATACTGCATGTAAAGTTTTGCTTTAGACTCGTCCAAAACTGTCAAAGCATGTGATTTTCGATCAAGAAACCACCCTAACTAATTGTTAAAAGTCAAAACTGGCTTAAAAAGAAATGCAAAGCATGAAAACAGCCTGAGGAAAGACAATACTGAAATCTGGCAGATTTATCGTGAAGCCAAAAAAATGTTTGTTCAATTCATCACCAATGGTTTACAACTGTGAAAAAACAGCCAAGTCATGAAGCTAAATGAGAAGTCAAATACATTCACAATCACTTGACTAGTCTATCGAGGAAAAGACACAGGGATGTTGTACGAAGGGATTTCATACTGTTCATAGTGAATGAAATTATCGTCCACCTTAGCTTGCAACCACGAGGTCTGTCAGTTGAACTAAAGAAGCATTCTGTTCGTGTGAATATGAACACTTTTTCATTATAAAAGGGCTCATTTCACCTCCAAAGTCATGTTTTAGCTATCTCTACACGATAGAACAGTTCTCTATATAGGTTTATTTTCGCATCATTCTTTTTTAAATGGTGAAAAGAAAGTTGAAAGTAAAGCGAGTCGGAGACTCAAGAAATGTACAGTTATGACTACTAAGTACACGCATAAGCTCACATCAGAAGGAGAAAGGTTAGTTTTACAGTTTTGAAATGAGTTAAACATTGTTTTTCGAAATTATGCTTACGTCGGACTCGGCAATAGCCTGAGTATTTGTTTCTGAAAGGTTAAATTTTTTGCTGTAAAGTCGTGTACGTTTTCTATTTTTGTCTCATTGGTGAAGTTTTTTTCGGGTGATTTTTTTTTTTATTTATCGTTTTTAGTAAGATTTATTAGTTGACTTAAATTATTGTTTGTCATTTTTTCAGTACAATATTTGTAGACTAAAAAGTATTTTTGAAGCAATAAAATGTGGATTTTGATCAAACTTTCATTGTGTAGTATTTGTGTAGTTATTTTGAAAGTCACTCGTTACCATAGTACCGTGGTTTATACTCTGATAAACCACGCTTCTTGAACCAATCAAAACGCTTGTTAGAATGAATCTATGTAATAATATAACATATACCAGGCAATTTTACTGCATATTTTATTTTATATTCTATACTTATATCTCAGTATTTGTTCTATTTATGGTGCATGAACACCTCGTCGTGTAAAATGCGTCATATAAGCGATAATGATGATGATAATGATGATAGTGATGATAATAATTTATGATAATGATGATTATAGTGATGATAATAATTTATGATAATAATGATAATTGTGATGATAATGATGATGATATTGATGATAGTGATGATGATAATGATTATGATGATAGTGATGATAAAAGTGATGATAATGATGATAATAATTTATGATAATGATGATAATAGTGATGATAATGATGATGATATTGATGATAGTGATGATGATAATGATTATGATGATAGTGATGATAAAAGTTATGATAATGATGATAATAGTCATGATAATGATGATGATAATTTATGATAATGATGATAATAGTCATGATAATGATGATGATAGTGATGATGATAATGATGATGATGATAATGGTGATAATATCTAACCTTTGGTAAGAGACAGTTTTTATTAATCAAGTCACTCCCGTCGCATGTATGACCACAAATGCATGACAGGTAATGTTTTTCTGGATTGACAATTTTCTTTAATGGCATGGGATGGAAAATCATAGCTGGATCGAATATAATTTCAGAGAAAGATCCATATATACCGTCGTCCACAAAATACAAGTATCCCTAGAAGATAAATGAAATATGATATTCATGAGCATTTAGTCCAATCAGTGGTCAATTTGGGTTACATGCATGAGGTTTTATCATTGTACCGATAAATTGTTCTCATTCGTAATCGGTAGATATAGATACTAGTGTCTTTTTATAAAGATACGTGTGTCTATATCGAACACTATTCAATAAGTTCACTTTACAAGATACAAGGCAACCTTTGGTCGACAAACAAACTGAGCCTTTTCATTGCAGAAAGAGGGGTCAGAAAGGGTGTAACCTTTAAACCTTTCTTAAAAGACCCTACACGGAAATGATATACCATACTGCGAGACACTTGAAATGATACATAATATAAGAGAACCGCAACACAGCGAGAACGTGTTTTCTTAAGGATGTTCCTGAGTATTGCTCCTGCCTATCGTTACTGCGCAAGATTGATATAGAGCGTGCGCGCTCATTGCCGTTGGTCAAATTACTGAATATATTTTTCCTTCATTTATTTTCCTTCTAAGTCCCATTTGTGTTCGATTGAAGAGCAATTGAGTGTCCTTTTTTGTATGTTGAAGTCAATTTACTACAAAAAGAACAAATACTAAACGTTTTACGCTGTAAACGAATAAGTATTAGAGCCCAATCCCCGCGCGGTATTCAAGATGTCCAGATGTTTGCCGCAAGATATCCCGAAAATGAATAGTGAACGAAGAACAGTACACTTTTGTAAAAAAAAATCGACCCCTACCTTGGACCGAATCCCTCAACATCGCTTAACTTAAAAGCATTCTTATTTGTAAAGAAAGAAAATTCAATTTGATAATAATCATTATTGATATTAGTTATCAATCATTAATTATTCATATATTAATTATTTATAAATGATTAAATGAAATATAAATATTGATAGGTTAATTTAATACCAGCACTACTACGAAAGCAGAGAAAATTTTCAATACCCGTCTGTATATCTAACAGATACGGTTTTACCATAGCAACTACTTTGGGCTTCCTATGGAATCATACCAAACAATACTGATGCTCACGGTTGCCTTACACTTCACAGTGCATCTACTTTGCCGGTGTGGTTGTCCTTGTGGTGTAGTGGACTACTACAATACCGAGTCCCGCTTAGGGCATATGATATTTGTCTCTTATTCGTTCTTTAATAAATATAGCGTAATAATATTGAGTAAAATTATTTTTCTGCTTGCCAGTCCCGCTCGGCTAAATTCCAATTAAAACAAGCCCAAAGACGTTGCATTCGATATGCATGTGATAATTTTAATACAATATGTCCGTGGACATAGTAGCTGGAGCAATCTAAGCGGTTGTCCGAAAAAAAAGGGACCAACTATAACAAAAAGGGCCATTTTTTTGGGCGTTGGAGAGTCTTTTTCCATGTAATTGCATCAATTCTATACGACGTTAAATCAAAACAATCTTTAAAAAATCTATTCTTTAAACGCAAAGAAACCTGGTCGTCGGAGGGGATTGAATATACGCAAATTTGTTCTGAATATTATTTGGCAAAAACAAACACATTTTATATGTCAAAACTATGCTATTTTAGATTAAAGTTGTTCGATGGGATCAATGTTTTCAACTTTTCTATTGAGTTTGATTTTTTTATTGAGAGAGGTGACGACCTCTTGTTTATGTGGAGGATAAAATGTCATAGTGAACTAGAGCAATAGGCGATCTGCATTATGGCGTCATTTTACTACAACTACCAGCATTCTTTGCGAATTCTCTTTCATATTCAAATTCTTAATCCCTTTGGAGATTAACAGAACAATTTGTGCTAATTGCGCTACAAAAGAAAGTAATGAAAGCATTCTGGTAGTTGTAGTATATGACGCTATAATGCAAATCGCCTATTACTTAGATTGATTCAAAGCCGTGACGATTATTTACACTTTTACATATATTTAACCACGGTATAATGCATTCCTACGAGTTTACCTTCTCTGTGTCAATTTTAGTCAAATTTGATTTTCCATTATTGTTTTCTTCCAGTTGTTCCATGGTCACTTCTTTCACAGCAATGACATTAGTCACTAGTGTGAATGGTGAGCGAGCAAAATATGTCCCTGGTTCAGCAATTATTCTTACTTCGGAGGAAACAGGAAAATGCTGGTCCAAACTAGTGTTGATCACGTGACACAACTGCAGAAAATGGTAAATGTCCTCTATATTACTACTGCATTATTTTTTTATCGTTTAATTACCCCTAGGTAGGCTTAGGTTTAGTTACCCATAGGCGAGATACGTCGGGGAATAGGAAACTACTTTATCTCTTCTTTAAACTCATTTTATTGAGAGCAAACTATATTCAACTATTGCTTATTTAAAACAGGTTTAGGGAGCTAAAGGATACAAAATTGGATGATACTGCTAAAAGGAATTATATAAAGATCTTGAAGGTAGCAACTTGCTGCTTATATATTATCTTTAATATATTTACTTTGTCAACACGAGAAAAACAGTATAGCTTAGTAATCAGCCAACGTTCTGACTATCGTTGAGAAGCTCGCTTTACCTTCAAAAATAGCTCATTTTCTTCTGTAGTGTCCTTTCCTGGGAATCCTCCACCAATGTCCAAGACATGAAAGGAGAACCCAAACGTTTTCTGAAAAAGAAAGGAAGTTACCCGACATGTGTGCGCACGCGTACGCCACCACAGTTAGCTCGAGCTAGCGGTTTTATGGGCAATTTCTGCATGAGAAATTGGACTGAATCTAGACTAGTATCACTACTCTTATACTGAGAAAGCCCTCACAATACCCCCAAAAATGCCCTAAAATTCACATTGAACTTTGAAAATACAAATAAGTGATAAATATACCATATATTCATAACGATCTCACTACAAACAGCTAGATTTGATAATCTGTGACGTCACGAGACAAAATGCAATCCTACAAATTCTAAACCTGAAGAGCGAGCAAACTCAATTTCAGTTCGTTAGCAGAAGTCAAAGCATTTCAAGGGAAGAACGTGAGCCTACCGCTTGATCAAACAAAGATCTTGCAATGCCAATGGAGTGTACAAAGCAGTCTTCGTTAAAACAATTACTTCCAACATGGAAACTAAAACGATAAAAGCATATATTCGATAGGAAATCATGATTTATCTCCCTCAGACCTTCGTACGTGATTTCTAGTAGAGTACAAAGTAATATACCAAGCGAAGAGCTGATCTTCTTGAGATGTGCAGAAAATGTTCAAACGAAGGTCAGATAAGTCAACTGACAATTTTAAACTAGCATTGAACTTTACTATTACGATTCAATTAATTCGCGTTAAATATGCGAGGCGTTGATTTCCTATATTGTGGTACTATGCTACCATAAATGAGTACCTTACACCAATAACACTCAGTCCCAAGTCCTTGGCCGCTGATAGTAGGCTAGCACAGTTTTTAATTGGTGCTCCAAATTTGTTGTTCTGCCGGAAAGATATATATGCGTTTATCAGTGATATGGGTTATATAAACAGTAATATTATCACTAAATTTTATAAAAATGAATCGAATCATGTTAAAAATTATCAAACGTTACCCATCAAACTTCTGTTCTAAGTCTGGTTTCCATATAATCGCTTACGATCGCCGGATCGCTGAAAATTATGTCAGCGATCATCATCGATTACATGGAAACACTTTTCAGCAATCGAAACACATGGAAACAATTGACAGCGATCGTGAGCGATCCTCGCATCAGTAATTTCAGCGATCCGGCGATCGTGAGCGATGGGAACTAGGCTTTAGCTGGGACCGGGATCTTGAGGAAATAATGAGCGGGGGCAATTTTTTCCATTGCAGTCTCTCCTCTTGATCATGAAGGGTTTTTTACGTGATTGGACTTGTTACTAAAGGACAGTCGCTTGATTATAATGTTTTTGTTTTTTTTGTTTTTTTTGGGGGGAGGGGTGCGTGATTTTTATCGTAATGTGATTATATCATCATATACACACCGATTTCAAAAAAACCTTTTCGGAGGGATTACCGGATGCCGAATGCAAATGGTCTTCTAAAATGTTTTTGTAAATGTAACAAAATATTCACAATTCTGAGATTGTCTAAGCACTTTTTATAACTGTATTTATTTTGAAATAGCTAAATCACCGCGTCTTAGGTTTTTTTTACAATATCAACCTTTTATTGTCGATTTTGGGCTTCCTGTGGTGAATTACACAGGTGTCCTGTTATAGGTTTAGCAGTCTCTTTTTGACAAGAAATCAAAATGTCAGACTTGTTCTGTATGCTTTCACTCGTTAAAGTAAAAAAAATTGAAAAATGTTGCTAGAAAAATTATTACTGAATCAATCCATTGCCCAAATATTGTAGGTACAATTCTAAGGGAATATGTGAGGCTTGATAGAAAACGACAACATTCTTAAGGGAAAAGGTTGATATGTTTTTGCTTCAACTGCAAATATTGAACATTCGATAACAGGTACTCGGCATTCTCTCATACAACATTTTTTACAAAGTTTTCACATATATATAAGATGTTTTTAAAGGGACATCAAATTTGAAAAAAGAGTTGATATTTAATCTACTCACCAACTCATACTTGGCACCTTTGACTGTTGGGGCAAAGCGAATCAATAACCTGAAAACCGAAATATTGAGAAAAGGTCATGACGGCAGGAAAAACTACCCATGAAAGAAGTTATGGAAACTGTTAAAAGAGGTTATAAGCTCAAGGGGTAAAAGAAAGGTAAATTATCAAAAAAGGCATGCAAGATCAGGAATAAATAGAAAGGGAAAAAAGAAGGAAATAATTATGAAAGCTGAAGTCGAAAGGAAGAAGTAAAGAAGCAAGTCAGCATTCATATAACCCAAAAAGAAAGAAAGCGAGGAAGCGAGAAGAGAAGAGAACGAAGAAACGAATTGAGGGAACTTTAAAAACATGCCGAAGGAGTGGGCTAGGGAACAAAAAGAGTGTTATAGGAAATAAGAATAATAGTCGAGGAGAAAATATATATATAGCGCGGGAAGAAGTAAAAAACAAACAAACAAATAAAAAATAACATGAGAAGCAAGGCTAGTGACCGTGGTAGTTTATGTTAAATCAACATACTGTGCGTCAGGATGAATTTCTTTGATCTTTTCCAGTTCTTCTTTACTGTCAAACGACAACATAGAAACACCTTGATGCACAGCAAATCTGCGATTTTAATATGTGACAAAATTGTTGAAAAAAAGCATTATATGTAAGTGGTATTCGCTAATAAAAAAATAAATTGACATTATTTATTTCTATATGCAAAAAAAAAAGGGAAAATATTACCACAGGACTTGGTTGTTCAATGGAACCGTCTCAACCACGATGCTTTGTGCGCCTCCTATATTGGTTACATATGAGTAAAATTAACAAATCTATACAGAGCATCTTCAAAAATCAACCAATAACGAACAAGGAATTCACGAACAAATTCACTTGTATGTCATATCACTGGACCGATATCACTGGGCCGATATATCTTATACTGTGTTCACCGTAGGTTGTAGTATTTACCCTAGGTATTTGAACGTCCTCTGGATTTCTTTAGTTGTATTTTACTTTACTATTTCTGATCGTAAACATTTCACTTATTTGTTTCGGGCACATATCGTTTTTTACTTTAAACATTAAGATCGCTATATCCTGAAGTCGACGGTTCAGCAAAGTCATTGGTAATTTGGCTGTATCTAGTAGCTTGTCGTATGTTGAGTTTTTATCAAAGAAAATTGCTCGTAGAGCTTTTGCCAGTGAAGTCTTTGAAGCTTTCTTCCGTCTGAGGCCTTACAAAAGTGCTATATTGTCTGGCAATAGGTCAAGTGAGGTAAAATGAATAATTTGTATTTTTTAAGTTTCGCTGTGATGGTTAAAAGATTCTTTAGTCTTTAGTCTTTACTCCAACCTTTTCCTCTAAGCATATAATAGACCACAGGGCCATAAAGCATCCTGACTGAGTTGCTCCTTTAATATGATACACGGTTTTCTGTGCCAAAGGATCCATGTTCGAAAACCAGTCTTTCTTTCGACCCCATTCTTCGTGCTACATAAGTGGTCATCCGGTCTTGTAGTCTTATGAAAAAAAGCTCTCTGACTTCTCAAGTACATCAATGAAGTCAAAACAACAAGGAGGTTTGATGTAAAAAGGACAGGGAAATGTGGTCTCCTGTAAATACGTCGCGTGTGTCACAAAATACTTTTCTTCCTCCGTAGTGTTTGATACACGAAGGGATGCTCGTATACAAGGAATTACTTTATGTATATATATCTATGACTCAAATTTCCATATTCCTAACTATGACTCGAATTCCTATACTAATTATTACCTTAAATGTGAAGGTTTTTTACATGGATTTGCAAAAACAATATCACTTGGTTTAGCTCCTACAGACAGAGCCAGCTCTATTTCACTCTGAAAAAGAAATAGAAGACAACATTAAATTCTTTCTAAAACTGATCATGAACAATTAATGAGCGATTTTCAAAGTAAATCAATAACCGTGACGAGTTCTTTAACTACTCATATTAGTCTCCTTCGCAGCCGCTTTTAGTGTCGGGCTTCCTGTGTCCACCTTCCCACACAGGAAGCCTGACACTAAAAGCGGTTGCGCCTTATATCTCTATCTGCCGATGAAACACTCATTCTCATTTTATAAATACTACTTACGGCCTGGTATCGAATGTACTTTGCCGACATAAATTTACTCGTGTGTACGGTGACTGCATTTGATTTACTTCTTAGAACGGATTAGTGTTCCATGGCCAGAAATTGCGGTAATTTTGCGCCCGCGGTTAGGTCAGCGGAATTCCCCATCCGAGATAGATAACAATATGGCGACCCTCAGAGAACGCTACGACGATGGTTACTATTAGCAATTAAACAACATTTCGTCGGTTATTTTACATGAAAACAGGAAGAGTAAAAGTAAAGTAAAACATATCCAAATTATTTTGAAGTTGAAAGAATAATCTCTAAAAGAACAATAAATAAGGTGAGTGATCTTTTATCGTTCGATGTTTTGTTGCATGTCAAACTTTATAGACTTGGCTTACCGATCCCCCTATTAATAAAATTCCAAAATATTCGTTACCGGAGGAGCAATTTCTTGTAAAGTGAAAAGATTGGCCCTTGCAGTTTTGTTCATGGGAACTTAACAGCAGACTCAATAAGTAATATTCAACGAAATAAGCTAATCCATATAGTATTATTTTGTTTAATATCAAGTTAATTTTGAAAGTTATACATTTTCTTGCAACTACTAAGTTACATCACATTCTAATTTTGAATTCTGTAATTTACTGTTGTATATTGTTGAAGTTCCCTATAAATGCTCTTAATAAATAAAATTTGTTCTGCTATTTTTGCACACAGTATTTAAGCTTTATTTTGCTTGATAACACAATGATTTAATAAGTTTATTACCATAATTATAACAAATTACAAGAAAAATGAAAAACTTCGACTGCAAAATGGAAAACTTTGTCGATGCTAAAGAATTCAAATTTCTTCGAAAGTGAATAAAGGAAACATTACTCTACTTAGATCGAACTTGGCAAATTAAAAATTAGTCAAGGATTTTTTGGAACCAAGCGAAAAAGTATGGGTACTTCTGGCTATTCTAAGGTAGATGTTAGGAAGATCGGCGATAGCGAATGGCAAAATTAATGACATGGAAAGGAAAAGTAAGTCCATCAAGTTTGACTTTTTTTATAGTTTGTGTGAGATAGCAATTAGATATAGAATTCAATTCAAACTTGGCAAAATGAAAAAAAATTATCCCCAAGGTTTTATTTACATGAATCTTCTCGTCTCACATACATTTTATATATTTTTTAATGTAATATCAAAGTAGTTCGATTGGGGAACTCCGCTTTGCGATCGCGGGCTCAATGTCCGAAATTTCTGGCCATGCAATCTTCAAATTACTTTTATGAGATAAAATTGATGACAACAAATGCATACTTTGCTTGCGCAGTCGAACCCGGTCCCTAGCAGGTGTAGTTGACGGACAAGCACCGGGTCGGGATTGCATTTGATTGCTGTAGATATCAAGACAAGTAAAGTTAGTTCTCAAAACTAAAGATCTAAATCAAACGTGAGTCGTTATTTGTTTGTCTAATTTTCTTGTTTTGGCTGTCTTTTCGTCTGACTTTCCGTCTTAGTGCTCGCCCATTTTTTGTCTATTTGTATGTCTGGATTAGTTTGTACATGCCTGCCTGCCTGCCTGCATGCCTGCCATGTTTAGTTAATTTGTTTATTTATTTGTTTTTACCATAAAAAGGCAGAACTCGAGGAAGAAGTGTGCACCACTAAAAACAAAAATATTCAACAGAATTTATGAGTTAATGTCATTGCGTTGACCGTATGTAATTATCCAAATTTAAAATCTGTTTGTGTACATGTACATTGAAATATTTAAAAATGGATAATCTAAAGCTGGCATATCTGATAAATATAATTAAATAAATGGCTGACAGCTATATGATCTGCTGTAATCACGATTTCTTTCGTGCTCGTTCAATTAAAGGGCTGTATCAACCACAATGCTTTAACGCACTTCTGTTTTTGTTTGCACATTACAATTTACCTCAAAAATGCAAAAGGCCGGGGCGCAAAGCGTTCTGGTTCAGACGGTTCCTGTAAGAAAGTTGTTTGTACATACCTTTTTGAATAAAGTGATACTCCTTTCCATATCCATCACGTAGAACCCATCGTCTTGTTCCTAATCACACATTACGAATTACAGCATGACATTAAAACCATGTAAGGCTTCAATAAAGTTAGCCTGCGTTGCATCCGGTATTTTCTCTCGTTGAAGGTTATAATGACAATTTTTCCAGATGCAACGAAGGCTACGATAAAGTTATTTGCAAGCAAAAGTATCCACCACACATAGAAATTAAACGCTTAGCGGCAGTGCCTTATATCAGGAGCACAAATGAGGGACATCAAAATGCTGTAAAAAAGTGTAACTATTGAAATAGAGTGAAGTCCATTTATTAGAACAAAGAATAGAGAGCCTTCTGGTTGCCATAGCTGCGGTTAACCGGCCTTAAGTTACTTACCTCTCTGTCTGTATTTTCAGATGCGACGATGAAATCACCCACGTCTTCAATTGATTTATTCTCATTAGTCACAATTAGACTGCCTAATGTATAATTGTATAAAAGGTTACACAAGGATCATTCTACTGTCGTCTGACATCCTTATTTTTTAGTTAGTGGAACATTTTAAACGATGAAACATTTTCAATGCTGGATGTACAATGTTTGGTCGTGTACGTACACTTTTACTCCGTGTTGCACGGGACTCACAGCCAAAACCATCACGCATATTGCCACCAACCAATTTCCAATCGGATTTGGTATTCTTCGCCCGGGAGATACTCCCTAATATTTGCTATACGGGGACGTTCTACCAAATAGGCTATGTTTTTTTTTTTGCCTTCACGTCTTGAATATGTAGGGTATACAATTGACCTTAAGTTGTCTTGTCACTGTGTTTACTATGTCTTAAACAGGGTGTTGACATTGAATCTAATAGAACATAAAGTGAAAATTCCAATTTCTCTCGAATAGGGTATGGATTTTCGAGATTTTACTGTCTTAAATAGTGTCAGGGTTTTGAGGTTCCAGCGGACCCGCCCCGTCAGGAACTGTATCAAGTTCCCCCGCCCCCGGGATTCTTCGATAACTACTACTGAGGGGAAGGTTGAAGAACAACAATGGCAAAAACATCTCTCAAAATTCCTACCATTTTCATCGGCTGTTTTTCATAATTTTTGAATTTTTGTGGAAATCGTAATCTTCCGGCCTTTAATAGATACCTTGAAATTAATTGACCTAGAACTACTCGATTGAAAATTAATTGGTCGCTGGAAAAATAAACCATATAAACCTGACCGTCTCTTATTATTCCATTTTTTTCTATTTCCGCTTATTTAATTCTGTTTTTGTTCTTTTCATCTATTTTTATTTCCTTTCGGTATTTTTTTCGTGCTCACCGCATATGTTTTTGTCGTTTGCACATGCACCGATTGACAGGTTAACCGAGTCGGACCATCACTCTGGGTCTTAAAATAATTGAGGGGAATGTTATTCGATTTATAATTGTTAGGATTCGCGTCTTCTCGTAAAAGGACGAAAAACTGGAGCTCCCGTCTCGCCACACTACACATTAACCAATAACGGGGGACGTAACGTAAAAAAACGACTGAGGACACAGGTCACTAACCATACTACACTAATACATACTAACTACTAATCAAACTCATGCTTGTAAAACTGGATTACATACTATAAATATTAGAGATTGTAAACCGCATTGAGACTGTTGGTGAAATGTGTTATATAAGCTCTACATTACATGTACATTACATTACTAAAATACATCCAGGATTATCTCTTGTTCTTTGAAACAAAACGTATAACACGCACTAATGCTTTACAATCAAATTAACATTTTTAAGGTAATGTAATATACATTTGCATCACAACGGGATCGAATTAAGGCAGCGTTTACACGAAGCCGGCTATTTTTTTAGCCGGCTAAAAAAATATCCGTTTACATAGCGTTTTCGTGTAAACGCTTATCGTTTTCGCATCGTTTTCGGTAGCTTGAAGAGCGTCTGTAAGCATCTTGCAGACTAAATGTTGGAATTACTCTTTCTCGTTATGCCTGAACCAAAGTGATGACTTCAGCGTTTTCGAAAATAGCCGGCTAAAGCGTTTACACGAAAACGCATAGCCGTCGTTTTCGAAAATATCCACTCTGAGAGGCGTTTTCGAAAATAGCCGGCTAAGTAGCGTTTTCGTGTAAACGGTAGGCCTAAACGGATAAAAAAATGTGCGTTTACGAAAATAGCCTGCTTCGTGTAAACGCTGCCTAAGCCTCTCGCCTCCGGAATAACTCATCAATCATAAATTTAATACATGTTTTGTCCTTGCTTTCGACCTTCTTGGTCATCATCAGGGATAAGAAATACGTTTCAATCAACAAGAAAAAGCAATCAGACTAAAGGAAATACGCGCACAGACAATACAAGGTGAAAGCACGAGGGAAAACGAATGAATAAAACAATAATGGAAACAATAATTATAACAATGTTAGTCATAATAATAAAATAACCTTTGTTAGGTGTTTTGTTTATTTTTGTTTATTTGTTTAGCTCCATTGCCATTGCGATGATATGTATAATATTCGGTTTCAATTATATGATTGGCTTACCTTTTATTCTGATAGATTTGTCATTATTTGGAGCTAACATTTTTATATGTTCAAGCAAATTGTTTGAGCGCAGACTTGTGTGTGCGTATTTGCATAAAGACTGGGTATCCCAAGGGACCAATTTGCACGGGACCATGCACCAATTGCAAAGGGTATCCATTCAATTAGGTCTTAACAAGAGGGAGGGGCTGACTCGTTTGTATGCAAATGAGCCGCTCTCCAGAGTCATCGCTACCACCGATATATCAACGCTACCCTTGACTGGCGTCTAGTAAATTATCGAATAGTCGTCATCGTCGCTAGCTCAGCTTTACCTTTACAAAAAAGCTCAAAAATGAGGCCAAGGAAGCTATTGTGGTTTAATTTGTTGTGAGTGTGTCTTTTTTGTGATTTTTAGTCTGTTTTACTTTCGCGGGACGTTCTCGGGATTAAAAGTTTTTGTTCGGGACACGCAAAATGTTTTCAGAAATATTTTCTCTCTCAAAAACTAAACAGATATATTTCTAGATAGGAGATTTTATTTATTTAAAAAAAATAAGCTTTTATTTGTTGTATATTTTACCCACTGACATGGTATCGTACTTCTCATCAATTTTTTTATTTGCGGTTAGTTCATTTTCAGCTCACTTAACATGTTAACTTATAAGTAATACCATGGCACGAGGGAAATTAGTGATTTAATAGTAATTTTCCTAGTGACATGATATTACTTTGTAATACCATGATTACCGAGGAAATAAGTAAAAAAAGTGCGGTTTTAGTCGTACGAGTTTGGAGTCAAGGAAGCGTGAACAACGAAATCACTCAAACTAATTTGCAAAAAAAAAAAAAAAAATAATAAAAAAAAATAAAGAGAGAGAGGGAGGTAAAAAGAGAAGAAAAATAAACCTGAAGTTGTCATTTTAAATTTATTTTATGGTCGAGCATGCGCAAAGTTGCGAAACAAAGACCGCGGCGTGAAAAAGAAAAATAACGATTTCAACGATGAAAAGCTTCAAAATATTTTCACTGACAAAATGGGTAAAAGTCGCTCATGTCGCTGTGTTTAACTATTTAAATATGCAGTCATGCGAAGCTGTTGAAATTGTATTTGATATTGCATTCAATAGTCATTCAAAGCTGGAGATTTTACAAGTAGGTTGTATTTTCTGGAAGAGTTTATTTGACAAGTTTCTCAGATGGTAAAAAGGCCGTATTCTTCGTGGATTCTTCGTGGCGTTTTTCAATCATTACTTATTGACTTTTCTACCTTTAAAAGTAAAATCCACAGCGACAAAAAGTTCATAAAAACAAAAACAAAACAAACATGCGCTGCATTTACAGCAATTCAAAAGAGGTGAAAAACAAGACAAATAGGACTCACGAAGATAATTTTAGTTTTGTTCATTCATCATTTTTTACGGGCAATTCAGAACACAGAGTGCTTAAGGATCAATGCAGATTTATCAACTATTCACCACAAAAAAACTGTTCACGCAAGATGTTTGTGAACGAAGTAGGACTGCCAGTTCTGGGAGTAGCTGGAAATATGCAACTTTAGCACAATGTGTGATCGAGCAACACGAGCTAGCCATCGCCTTTCTGTTGAACTGTGTTTGCCACTTTTAAAAACATTCTAAAAACATGAACAAGCTTATTGTTATCAGAACTGAGAACGAAAATTTCAGTTTAAACTGACAAGAAACATGGCCCTGGTATGTTGACATTTGTTACCGATCTTCCTTTGATGAATTTCTTATTGACTATCCACATGAAAGCAGTTTGCAATAATTCCCGCAAGCTATGTAAGATATTTCTCCATCGAAGACATCTCTTCGTCTTTTTTTAATTTAATTCTTGTAATTCTTAGATTTGTTATTGAATTGCAAGAAACGCTTGAATTCGTCATTGTACTCATCTGCAAGTTGAAATTTCAAAAGTTCATATTGAGAAAAAGGCACTAGCTTTTTTTGAACGAGTTACGCAATATTCACATTTGATAGGTAAAAATGCACAGTTTATATATACCAATAAGTTATTCATTACAAATTTCACGAGAAAAGTGAAGTTTTTGTCGATTTTTTTCGAACCTAAAAGAGCGAAAAGCGAACAGCGCGCGTGGATTTGTTTACAACTCAAAGAAGCCATGTTACTGCTTTTCTAACTTCTCATTGAATAATCAATTTTAATGAACAAGTGCGATTTTTATTTATAAGTAATACCATGCTTCGAGGGATATTAGTGATTAAATGTCCCCGAAGCCGTGCGAGGTTCAGTGGTAATCCTGAGGGCGCAGTCGAAGAAGAAGCTGAAGAAGCCATGGTATTAGTTTGTAATACTATGATCAGTACCGAGGAAAATGATGAAGTAGAACGCTTATAAATTTACAAAAGCAGAATAGCGCAACAATATAGTATTTGGAACATTGACCTTCATCCGTTGAATACCTCGATGCTCTCATGTATTTTGCTTACCTATAGAAAACCAAATAGACAACCAACAATGGGGATTTTAAAAGTTTGATAATTGTGCGTGATCGCAAGGAATGGAATGTGTTTATACTTTAGAAGAACAATCTCATTGAGCAGACTAAATTAAGCTCAATAATCCTGTGTTTTAGTTAGTTAAAGTGCTAATAACCCCCTGTTCAATAATTTTTGTACAAAATCCTCAGATTTTTCTAGGAACATCTGCGAAAGAATTAAGCGATTATAATAAATTCCTGATTTTTTACGAATTTTTAAAGTTGATTTTTCCGTGGGCAACTTGAAATAATGCATTGCGGGGAATAAAGAGCGGAAGTGACGCTCACCCAGGAACGGATCAAGTTGCATTCACTGAAGTCTCATACATTTGCTTAGAAATAATGCAAAATATTGAACACATTTGCAAGGCTAGATTGGTCAAAATTCGGCTTTAGAAATTGCAAAAATCATCGGAAATATCTAGTGATGATTTCTACTTAGATCTGAAATGTTTTTATTTCGAATTTTAGCAGAAATGAACCGAGTTATTGACGACCAAGAAATAACTTAAAATGAGCTAGGACGACACTGACGATCATAGTTAGTGGAGTAAGGATGTAATCAAAACAAGTTTATGTAAAGTCCAGAATACATGTACACCGTAAATACAAGTCACCAGAGGTTTATGAACGTGATAAACTTTAGTGGAACAAATTAAATTCAAATTATTTCAATATTTTCCATACAATCTGTTGTTCATGCTTTTATCAAACTACTGTCGCATTCTTTGAATAGAATTTAATTTCAGTCAAACATTCGATCGATAATCAATTGAACATGTTAAACTGACTGTCATGCTAACGTTGTTTTCATAGACTTTCATAAAATCACCTCATAGAGTACAAAGTGATTGTGGGTTTCTTTTCACTCAATGTTTGTTATATGCGCAATAATCATTACAATAAATATCAATCCTAATAAAACTATTTGCATGTAAAAGAGTTAAATTCATTGAAAACTGAACTATTGGCAGGTGCATATATGAACTTTTAGTATAAAACTAAAATTGTTCTGTCAAAATGATACTGTTATTGTACCGAACTATTTGGCCCGAGTAAATATTTGTGCGGGAAACAATCGATTGATCAACTGAATTAAAAACAATCCAAACCACTACAGACAAAATATTTCAAACAACTTTATTCTATAAGAACGATGTCTACTTAACTCTATTCTGTGAGCTATCGAGTTCAGTTCAACCGAGTTCACATAGAACAATTTTATTATAAGTGGATAAGTTATATCACAAATCCTGCGTATTTGCCGCTACTATACTAGAAAAAGCCTCAGTATAAATTATATACATCAAGACAGGAAGACTACGATTGATCATAATGGCTTTCTAGAAGTATTGCTATCTTGAAATAAAGCACAAATAACTTCACATGTAGCATGTAGTAAAAGGAAATAAATGTTGTGTAAATCGAACTTGTAAAGCCAAAGTCACACTCGGAGCATAATAACACAATGTAACAAAACATGCAAAGTGGCAGGATTTCAACTAAAAAATGACTTCTATGACTCGTATAGCGTCGGACATGCTGTTACTACACATAGGAAGTCTAATAAGGGAAATTGTAGCTTAGTTTGGTTGATTACTAGAGGAATAGTTTCACAACACTCGAAGCGCCATACATTTCTTACCACTGTATACACAAACATATCCTGGGTAGTCGTCACAGGTCATTGAGTCATTCTTTGCACTGCAGGGTGTTCCACCACAGGAATCCTGAATTCGCTATTTTGTTTAAAAGCTCATAAAAAATCAAGAATTTGTTCAAATCACGAAATTCTTTTACAGATGTTCTTAAAAACACTCTAACTTTCTATAGAAAAAGTATTGAACAGGGGGTTAGTGGCACTTTAATTCAAACCCTAATTGTATTTTTAATAAAATATAATGTACTTATACCCAAAAAAATAATCTATTCCTATTACGCTTCAATTCTAATTGGTCATGTTATTGTCTACCATACGTAAAAATTGCTGGAGCAGTACAGTGCATGAGCATCACGGAATTTTTCTGACCATGCGCACTATTAAGCACAAGTTTACGCGCGGATTTCCTGTGGCAGAGTGAAATTTAAAATTCACAGCTCAGATCGCGGTGATAGCCTTGCTCGTTTCAGCTTTTTTAATGTAAGTTTCTTCTAAATTTTGTTTCTGTGTCGTTTATAACAAGGAGTGTTCGAAGCATAATTCAACTAGAAATGTGGAAAGCTATACAAATGATTTACCGGCATGTTTCGGGGTGACCTCGACGAGTGGATATATTTGTACAATAGCGATACTTCGTGTTTATAAACAAACAAATTGTTATGCTAATGTGCCATCCAGTACAACAATAAGCTCTATTGAAATAACGGCCAATCACTGTGGCACATGAATAACAAAGATTTACGTCAGCTGAAGTATTTCTATACATTCATCAAACCAAAAACCTCCTTAGCGTATTTTTTTTCTAATATAATTCAAATGATAAATGAATATAGTGTCCAAAGGTTAAGATAAATGATTTTGGTATTGGTTTCTGTTCCAGATTTAATATAAAATAGAATTCAATATTCATAATATTTACTGTTATAAAAATGAAATATATAGAGTTTTGTTATGATCAAACTCTTGGACAAGAGAGTGTTGATTACAGTGTATATTAGTTAGGCTGATAGACAAGACATATGACAACATGAAATTACTCACTGCATGGGATAAAAAAGGTTATGAGAAAAAAATACAAAGTCAAAATGACATGCTCATAAATATGCTAATTCCACGCCAGTTGATATTGAACATGAATTTTAAAAGAGTATATTTTATCAAAAAAAAAAAAACTACTTCAGAACAGTAAAATAAGCACTAAAGAGAGAGTGAAATACATTTTCTTACTGGTTGGAAGCATCGGTGCAAGTTCAGAACCATTTTTTAAAAAAGCTGAAGTTTCTGTCTTTGTCATTTTGAATTTAAATTACCATTTGTATAACGGGCACAGATATTTTATTTTAGACCCTAGCCTACTTCTATGACATTAGTTAATAAAATAGAATTGTTCAAATTACCCTTGAGCAGTCCGATTGTTAAAATCTGTGGTGATAAGTTGTCTCAAATAGTGAGTGGGCTCCATTATATCCTTGGTCTAGTTTAACCATGCAAGAGGTAAATCGATAGCTAATTGGATGATCTTTTCAGCGCAATCATGTTCTAAATATACAACATTTGCAAAACTAAAACAAATGAAACAACCATAACCACTTTGGATAGTAGATTCGCGTAAAATGATCTTGATATCTTTGACAACACAGGAGTAAAAGATACAGCTTCTCGAAGACACACGCCAGGAAAACATAGAAATCATGAATCAACGATATGTCAATTACACAAAGCTCGAGGCTTTTATCGATATACCCAACGGTATCATGCACGCCTTAAAAGGCATCGTAAATTTACTATCTTAGCCGAAAAAGCTTGAAAAGCAAGGCTCTAAAGTTTGATAAACCCTTCGTTGTGACAAATCAAAAAACGCGCCCGCAAATTTGGTCAGCGTCCATAGAATTCCGTGATGCTCAGTGCATGCATAATGTGCAAAAGTTGAGTCCCGCAAGTGTAAACGAACAAGACGATGTGGTATACAGGGTTGTAAACAATTTAGTTCTAAATTTCCCTGATGCATGTGGACGAGGGAAAATTAGAACTAATTTCCCTCATTCGTTATGCCTGAGTGAAATTTAGAGCTTAATTTCTCTCATGTTACTCACGAAAAAGGGATGTTAGTCATTAAACGTCCCTCGAAAAACAATGGATCCCTAGGTCTAATGGTATTACCATGCATAACAACATAAAGGAAGCCAGTTGACAGTTACCAACAAAATATGGTCGGATATGTTTCGCATTTTTGTGCATATTTCTTGCGTATAATAAAATGTTGTCGCATGAATAAAGATTTGAATATTTCAATTGATTATTTGATTGTTTCATCATGAAAGGAAAACAACAGCAAAAACAAAACAAAATGCCCCTCGCATCTTTTTTTTTTTTTTTTTTTTTTTTTTTGTTGCTGTCATTACTTTTCTTTTCTTTTTTTCTTTTTTTTCTTTTATTTTTTTTTTATTTTTTTAATGGATTTATTAATTTTCCCATTCATTAATTCATTATTTGTTTGCTTTTATATATATATATCATTTTTGATTGTTTGATTGATCAACAATTTTGATAATTGGTAGTGAAAGAATGATTGATTGAATGAATAATTCATTTCATTAAAACGGAGTTCCGCTATTAGGTTTTTTATATTAAGGACGAGTTAAGAAAGCACGCTGAGAATGCTCTGTCGGGGAGGTTCTGGGTCAAAGCCAGGGACGTTAACAGTGTTAACCGGCATGGATATCTTTTGGGGTTTTGGGGCATGGTCCTTCGGAAAAATTGTGAAATCTACTACCAGAAAAGTGACCTTAAAAGTACAATTTCAAGCACATTTTGGTGCATGAAAGCTTTTCAAAGATTCAGATCATCGAATATCAGGATCAAGAAAAATCTTATATTAGAATTAAAACCTTTAATAGCTGAACAAGAAGAAAATATTAGAAACAAGAAAAATCAGCCAAAAATATGATTTTACGACGCATTTAGCATGTTATCAAATTGCAATCTAGGTCGATTGCAAATAGTTTTCTTGACACAAATACAATAAATAAAGTTTTTAGACCAGAAAGAGTTATCTATAATCACTCTAAAACATGCCGCTACAATCGGCTTGTATAAGCGAGAAAATGGTTCTAGTCTTCTCACTGCGGGTGATGGGCTTAGCCATTATCAACATCCATAGCTGTACTGCATGGATATCAAGTAAGACTTTTTATTCTTAAAAATTTTCCAGGTTGTGAAAGTCCACTTGGGTTGGAGGACAAGCGTATTAAAGACCAACAGATTAACTCATCGTCATTTTATCTAGGTCTCAGCCACACTGAAGCAAGGCTCAATAATCGGCTGTCCACGGGCACGTCTGGTTCTTGGGCTGCCAAAAACAGGCGCATAAATGAATGGATCCAGGACGATCTTCTTTATGTAACCATCATCACTAAAGTGGCAACGCAAGGAAGGCCCGACGCTGCTTCTCAGTGGCTAACAAAATATGCAGTGACATTTAGTAATGACAATATCTTTTGGTATGGAGGAGACTGTGTTAAGGTATATAAGTCCGTGTATTTGTGTAATTAAACTAATGAATCCTCTCAGTTTGTTCGCTCAACCAAAAATAATGAATTGTTGTCTTCATGGCCCGGACATTGTTGGAAAAGTCATATTACGCAAAATTCATTCGGTGGCACTCATAATGATAACATACTATAAACATCTTGATCGTCTTTTTTACAGACTTACAATGCCAATAGCGACAGAGACACAATTGTAACCAATATGCTGGTAAAACCCATCAAGGCTTGTTACATTCGACTTATAGTGAAAGGATTTAACAATTGGCCCGCAATGAGGCTAGAGCTGTATGGGTGTAGCCCTTGATGACTGGAGCACAATTAGCGTCACGCATTAGAACTTTAAAACTCGTATTTTAGCTTACTTTAAAAATGCATTAATAATTCATCTAGTCCAATCCATTGTCCCATTTTGGTCACATACATATGGTTTTACACCCCTTATTATGATTACATCGGTTCTTTGTCTCAGATGATGCATTATCTTAGATACCATAGACTAACTAAAGGCCCCGTCAGGAGTAGGGGGAGACTGCCAATTCTACGCCCGGTATCACCGGTATCACCAGAGAACAATAGCCGGTATGACGGTAGAGGGTTAAGGAACCAACAGGAGGCCGCTCGGTCGGAGAGCAAACGGACATCAGCACGCGCCATTGAGCGAAAAAAGGTTTTGTTTAGTTTGTAATTTATTCTCTAATGGAACCATTTTACAAAGGAAAGAAATTTCACGTGAATTTAGATTATAGATATACAAATTTTATATTTAGAAATCATATTTCAAATCAGATTTTATGGTTGTGATACTTCGATCTCAATTTGGTGTTGACACAGCTCTCTCTCTCTCTCTCTCTCTCTCTCTCTCTCTCTCTCTGTGATTTTTGAATACTAATTAGAAAACTTTATTTAAGGTGACTCCATATAATTTCAGAGCGCGCGCTCGTGCATGACCACGCACATGCGCACACCTCAAACTTGAAGAATTTTTATTTTGATGACGTCATGAAAATATACAACGCGCGCTTTTAAAAAAATTAAAAAACTCAAAAACTGAGCTGTAAATTCTTTTGAAATTTTCAGAATATTATTTTAGTGGTATAAAAAAGTAGTTTGCAAATTTTCAACGATTTTCCAACTGCAGATTTTTTTTTAATTTAGGAAAAACCATTATTCCGTTATTGAAGTTCTACAGTTGGGATTTTTTTGTCACGTTAATATATGCTAGGTAATCGTACTTAAATCCACACACAATGTTTTCAAAAACATTTACCGCTTAAAACTAGAGTTTTTATTTTTTCTACGTTAAAAATAAGCTTTATTATGACAGCCATAGCGTTGCTATGGTGACTGGTCACGTGATCATTTGTGCAAAAACTAAATCTTTAACTCAAACTCTTTGAAATATAGCCCGCCCATGCGCTATGTGGGCAGTTGATTTTTAATAAACCTCTAAGATCTTAGACGCCCCATAACTATATGGAGCCTCCTTAAGTTTGAGAGATGTTATTTTGTTACTGTTTCAACACGAAAATATGTTATGGTTAAAATGTCAAATTATGGTTAAAATCAAGGGTTTTTTTTCCATAAACAGAGATTGCGTCTAAACGATGTTATTGTTACATCGCTTGTTCGTTTTATTTGCCTGTCTTAAGTAAATGAAATGGTTCGATAGACCTAAAACAACACGAATGATTTTAATTTCTTGTTTCTTGGTAGATTAAATAAATACTTTCACATTTGGGTAATAATTTTATCCATCGAATTTTCTTGCTTGTTTATCTAAACTCATGTATTCATCCTTCATTCCGAACAATTTTAATCAGGCAATCATTCCATAGAGAACCCGCAAACAGTTTGGATAACGATCCTGCCGTAATCTTGTTTTGAATTTTTCGTCTTCAGAAAGATCACAAGTAACGTCGCCGGTTTTCACTGATGGCGATGA
The DNA here is from genome assembly GCA_918843875.1 of Diadumene lineata. Lineage (NCBI taxonomy): Eukaryota > Metazoa > Cnidaria > Anthozoa > Actiniaria > Diadumenidae > Diadumene > Diadumene lineata. The sequence goes on from OU974079.1 coordinate 6,793,065, forward strand.
GAAAATAATTTCCTTTTTATCTGTGTTTGTCGGGTTTTCAGCTATGTTACGATCGTGATAAACAACAACTTTGACCTTAGGTTGGAGCTTGGCCTCTTGTAGATACATTTTTCGTTTGGTACATTTAATTGATGTACATCTGCAAGGTGGTTGGCTAGTCGAACTAAATACTACAAACTCGCTTGTACACCATGTTAACAGCTGATGACACTAGATGACAATGTACAAATCTATTGCAGGTACCCTTTACAACAAGGCCAAAAATGCCAAAAAATAGCAGGCAGAAAAGGCCAAACCACAGGAAAAAAGTGCGAAAACGTCCAAAACACAGGCCACTCAGGCCTAGAGGGACGAAAAGGCCATTTCCTCTCTCCGGCTGTCTTTCAACACCAGCGGTCGATAAAGAGAGGTTCCGTGCGCTGTTAGAATATTCCTTAAGTATTGTCAAAAAATATTAAATTGAACTTGATTTCGTTACCTGATTATTTGTTGTAACCAGCGAAATCTATAACACAACGGATAGATTATTTTTTTAGTTTTGTTTCTGTTGCAAAACCATGTTTTGTTAATTCGACGGCAAAAGCAAGGCAAGCCGGCGGCATCGATTGCCATTCGTGTTTCGATCATAATGAATAAACATTTTCAATTGTTTTAATCACCCATGGAATAATTTCAAAAAAGAATAAACTATTACCAAAGAAATAAGGATTTTTCTCAGAAAGATAAGCTTTAGTATTGTTGCCGTTTGATTTTTCTTTAAATCTTCAATTTTAAGATTCTATCAGTTTGAGAGCACTTGAACAAATTACTCATTATAACCGTTTTCTTATGTAAAATATTTCTACTTACTTCCAATCCATAAATGCGTCTTTATAAGTGAAATTGTAAGCACATAACAGGTTATGATGCTATAACAATCATTGGATCGCTTTCGCATTACTAACTTTAAACGTGCAATTGAGAATGTACGGAAAATGAAATGCTAAATAAATGATATGCATATGTGTTTAAAGCAACCAAAACAATTGTTCAAACGACAGAAAAATATTTTCCATTAACCGGACTCCTCCGAACAAAGTAAAAATGACCGAATGATCGAAAATATGAATATTATTTATATTTTATTTACAAAAAAATGTTGAAGTGTATTATTTTACTTTGAAAATTAAAAACCTACTTTAAAATTTCATGATGCCCTTCAAGTTTTTTCGGGGCCCCCTCATTATTTAAATATTTTCAGAACCCCCTCCCCCCTCAATATAAAGTATACAACCTGTGGAAAATTCTTATTTTAGACTAAAGTTTGTATGGCATGTCACAAATATTATTCTTCCCCAATAAACAGAATGGGTTTCAAAACATAGTTAAAAAATGGCATAAATATTATTTCCATAATATTCCATTTATGTGGTTACTTTATGACAAATTTCATGAACATATTGAACAGTTTCACAAACTCAGCATTGTTTTTGGGCACAGGTCAACTTTTCTTTTCATTGGCTGGCTATGTTTTGGTAACAAGTCAGGACGTTTTTTTATTGGCTAACGTTAATCTGTCACCACTCGAAACCAGTCAGAAAAGTATAAATAGAGCGTGACAACAGTTCGCGTGGCTTTTCACTGTAGTAAATTTACTCTACTATGACGAGCTAAAACTTAGACAATTGAGGTCAATTATCAGCAGATTTTTTAAGAATGGCTACTATTAATAACTATGTTCCTCACGGAGAGCCTATTAATGGTAAGAGCGCTTGTAATCGGTTCGATTTCGGGGTCATTTTTAGCGAAATAAGCCATTTATCGGAGGAACAAAAATACAAAGTGATTACAAATGTTTCGATGCCGGCGAATGAATTTGTATTCTTTAAATCAAAATAGGGCAGCAGGGTCAAAAGGTTCAATTATTCCTGGCTGGAAAAAAGTTCGTCCCGGAATGCTACTTACATTCCCTAAAATTGCCTTTTCCCTTAAACATATTTTATATATTCAAGTTTTTTTTAAAAGAATACCCATAAATTTCTAGCCAATATATCTTCAAAATGCTTGAAAATACATTCTAGACTGTTTAAATTTCAAAATTTTCCGATCCCCCTAGAATGCGCGCCTCCGGCGCTTATTGGACACAGGAAGGGTACATTTGGAAAGAAGACAAGTCAGGAATGTAGCGCCCAATGGGCACGTAACTCAGACATTGTTACTGATTAAGAACTTGTAATAGAGGGAAATTCAATTCATTGAAAAATAAAAAGCAAAAATAGTAAGAAAGATATGATGGAAAACTTAAGAGATAAGAAAATATATATTATTTTTAAAAGTCTCCCGGCGTTGGACTCGAACTCGAGTATTTTCGATGAACCGTCATTTTGAAAAGAAGACAAGAAGATTGCCTGTGATATCACGATTAATTAGCGATTAAATAAGCAGTTTTTGTTTAACTAACATCAAAGTTATATAGATTTTTACATACGAGATCACATGGGAATTTTAAGTTGAACTGTTGACATCGTCAAAAGCTCGATCGAGCTCTCTAAGCTTACACGTAAAATTCACAAAACACACGTTATTCAATTTTCTTGGTGTTCGCACTTTTATTGGAAATAACCATGAAAATAAACAGAAATTATTCTCCTTGATTAAATCTGTTTCTCGGTTGGTTTTCGAATATAGTTCTCGCAGCAAAAACAATTCAACTATAAGTACTCATTTTTGCGCTTGCGTCATCACATGCGTCTCAGTGGCGCAGTCGGTTAGGCGCTTGTCTTTCATACTCAAGGTCCCCGGTTCGAGTCCGGTCAAAGTGATATCTATTTCTCAAAAAAAAAAATGTAAAATAATTGAAAATGTTAACTTCCTGTTAACAACCGGAAGTTTACTGGAAAGTGAGTGAGTCACGAGCGTTTAGAGGGCCAATTTAATGCCCGCGATATTTTTGTAATAGTAAGCGGCACTCAACCACGAAATTAAAATTAAATTATTCTAGTATGGAATGTAAACAAGGCACCGATAACCAAAACTTTCTTTTCGTTCTAAAGACATGTTTTTGGGGAAAATGGCGCTATAAATTCGCCTTGATTAACCAGTAGATCTTATATAGCCAAATGGAATAGTGCAGAAGAGCTGGCGTCATGTTTCAGCACGAATTTTCATAATGCAGGTAAAATATGCAGCGTGTTGTGCAATGGGAAGCAAACAAGCGAAAGCAAATGTTTAAACTTTTTACTTAAAAAACCTTTGGTTTAAAAAAAATTTATCGAACTAAAAATACATATAGAAAATTTACTGAACTCACAAGAACTTGTTTTGATAAAAAAGTCTCGAGAACAACTGATGGAGATGGAAATAGTTATGAACCTTCGACAAAAACGATGTCGACATGCCGTGATGAAAACAACCATCTCGTTCGCTTTGAATTTGTACTGACATCTGTTGCTCAATTTTAAACAAGGTCCAAATAAAAAATATACTCAACCAAACATGTAATTCAAAAAGGTATGTCTTAACCCATTTAACATGAGCTTATTTAATCGCAATTTATTTGAATTTTATTTGATTGTATATTTGCTCGCTTATTGGTGTCTATACGACATTACAAATTGAAATTGAAACAAAAATATATTTAGTCCCTCGACAGGTGTAATAATCAGAATGACATATTTTTCATTGCCAAAAGTAGAAACAACAATATGCTTCTTTCACAAATGTGATTTTTTTAAAAAGGCGCAATAACCAGAAACATATGCTTTTGTTTATATTTTATTTAGAACATTTTAATATTATGGTGAAATAGAAGGATGTTCGTGACGGTCACGATGCAAAAGGGGCACGGAGAAATATTAAAATTGAACTATGTAGAACAACAACTACAATGATAAGAATAATTGAAAAACAAACTTATATCTTATAAAAATTGTTTTCAATAATTACTTTTTTGAGGCCAGTCTTTGATAACCTACTATTTAATACGTTTTGATGTGACATTATCTGATGCATAATCGACAAGAACGTGCGAAGCATGACAACAAGTAAACTATTTAAACTAGAGTGCACATAACCAGCATGAAACAGCAAATAACTAATTTTTCTTATACCTGCGGCTAGGTAGTCTTGTTAGAATGTTGTACTTGATATTTATTTTGGTAAAATAGCACACCAACAGTTAACAAAGAAGTAATAGGGAAATTTGTGTCGTGCAGTCAAGCCATGACGAAGGCACAAGTTCGATGTGAAAATGCATGTCTTGAAACAACAGCTTTGTGTCTATGTTTTTGCTTTTTGTGCCAAGATAGCAACAGTCTCTAGAAAAGAAGCAATTTCAAGATGAGGCCAACTCTCAAATTGCTTGAATTTGCCTTGTAAATTGTGAGTACATGCCGGACGTTATGTTGTATCCTTCACGTGGAAAATACTTGATGCCAAGGACATCCACGAAATGCCATAAGCACACGTATATACTTTCCATGATACCCTTAAAACACATTCGCATTCATTTTGTGCAAATCGTCTTCTTTTTTGAACAGCAATTCAGATGTAAACTTGAAGTCCCTCCTGGAAGCACACTCAGTCAACATTGTCAACATTAGCTCTCACAGACGCGGAGCGGCTTCAAAGCTTCTGAAAGCAAACACCGCGCGCCGTTTTTATCGCGGGCTTTTAATGTATAAGACATGGGAAACTAAACGCTCGTGGAGTGAGTGAGTGAGTGAGTGACAGAGATGCCCCCCCTCCATTAACTCCTCCATTGCTAAGCAATGTCTGAGTTAAAAATGCTGGATCCAACCCTGCTGCCCCTTGTTTCTGCTTAAAAAAATTCAGGGCCTCCCATTTTCTCCTCCACTGCACCCTCCAATTTAAATAATGACCGGTCCCTAATTTGTGCAAAAGCTTCGCCCCATGTAAGGGAGTCCAGAAAGGGTACTGTATCCAAATGTGAGAATTACGGATTCTAAAGGCTCATATTCCAAATTCTTAAGTTTGGATTCCGCATTTCGAAATTCTGGATCCGAATGCCAAGTGAAGGTTTCCGGATTCCAAAAACAAATTTTGTGTGTATCCTTGATTCCAGATTTGTTTACACGGGTGCACACCTGTATGCGGAGAAAAAAAGCTTGCAAACAACGTGAAATAAGCATAGCAATAAGCTGATAAACAAAAAATATTGGGCTTATGCGTTAGTGAGTACCAGGCTTTCGTTTAATTAATCAAGTTATGCGCAGAGCAAACAGAGTAAGAATAGGTAACATCGTCAGCGAATGGAAAGAAGTTGACAGAGGCTGTCCTCAGGGTTCTTCGTTTGGTCCAGCCCTCTGGAACATCTATCAAAACGACCTGTTCTATGGAAGTCTTACATCACAATTATCAATGTACGCTGACGATCATCAGCTATACTCTAGGCACAAAAATATTGAACAAGTAATCAACAACTTAGAGAAAGATGGAAAAACAACTGCGAATTGGTATAAAGATAGCTATTTAAAGGGTAATATCAAGAAATATAAAGTAATGATAATGAGTAGAGAGAAAGATAACAGCTTAATCAAAAAGGACATTATCATCAACAACATCAGCATACCTCCAGAAGACCAATTTAGTTTACTAGGAGTAACTTTGGATAAAGAACTTAACTTCTCGAAACAAATAGAGACAATCTGCGCAATAACAAGGAAAAAAGTGGGAATTATGACAAGGCTGCGGAAACTTTTACCTATTAAAGAAAAGTTGCAAATTCACAAATTGGCGATCCTCCCGCACTTTAACTATTGTAGTATTGTTTGCCACTTCTGCAAATCTTCATAAAAAAGATCAACGAGAGAGGTCTACGAGCTGTATATTGTGACTATAGAACATCATATGAAGAACTATTGAAAAGATCAAAACTCACGGCATTGTATAATCATAGATTACATAATATAACCACGTTTATGTATAAGATCAAAAACAACCTCCTTCCCAAGTATGCAACTAATTCATTCAAATCACCTGAGCACAAGTACAATCTGAGATATATAGACTTCTCTACTCCTAAATATAACACGGTCAAATATGGAAAACACAGCTTAAGATATTATGGTCCATATTTATGGAGTAAACTGAGCAAAGAGATAAGATGCTTACCAACACTTAAGAAATTTAAAAGAAAGATAAAAGAACTTGACCTAAGTAAAATATAACCATTTTGGACCATTTTGTTTTTTTACCTTTGTGTATTTACTTACTTATTAATTTATTTCAGTTTATGTAAATTTTAATATATTCATACGTGTATTTTGTTAAAGTCTCACCGATTAGTGGGGCACTGGTGCCATGCTAGACGTTTTTTTGAGACTATAATAAAGGTCATTATTATTATTATTATTATTATTATTATTATTATTATTATTATTATTATTATTATTATTATTATTATTATTATTATTATTATTATTATTATCATTATTATTATTGGTAGTATATTACGTCATCATGCCAATCGCCTATTGATTGATTAAATGTATGATTCATGGAACGGTGTTAATGGTCGATTCTATAATTTCTTTTCTCTGACAACGGATTTGAATTTGCACTTTACAAATTAATTTTATCATTATTACTACTATTATTAGAATTGTTATCCCCAAAATAACTTTTCGATTGTGGTGGGAAATCACGTTGTTATTGAAACTATCAGTATTTAAATTATAACAATTGATTTTTTTTTGCATCACCGGCAAAAGCAACTCCACAAACAAATGCGGTCATTGCAAAACTAAGTGATGACTTGGTGAACCAATACATTTGCGTGTTTCTTGATGGTATCCCAAGCATCTCTAATGTACTGTAGATTCTCTTCACAAGATACAGCCTCCTTGCCACCTCCGCCATGGAAACGTATCATCAACTTATCTTTGAACTTCATTGCAGTCACATCTATCTTCCCTTCTTTCCTGATATTGTCAGCCAGCTTTTGTGTAAGTTCATTACAACCCTGAAATGTACGGATTCTGATTGGTGAAGACTTTACACAAATGGAAAATAAAACAATCACACCTTTCGGCACGTATACCATTGGCAGCCGTTTAAAAATACCGGGCTTCCTGTATCAACCTCACTATTCCAGCTTCATGCTCGTCACTGCTCAGGCTAAGCCTCGATAGTATGTGATATATATTCTTTTGTGCGAAGAACATCTCTTGGGAATGCATCAGAAAAACTAGGAACTGGTTTATTGAATACAAGCACAACTCTTTGACCTAATGTTATATGAGTGTTTCTTTGAAGATTATCATCTATTAAAGAGAATGAATAAAGCTGAGACTACCAAACAATGTTTTAAATAGCAAATCCTGTGGTACTAAGTGAATGATGGAATTCAACCAGAAGCAAGCAGTCACCTACAACTGTTTTAGAGGAAACGTTTCCACATTGATTGTGCGCTAGCTAGTCTTTCACAAGGGTCAATTAGCCACCAGATATTAAATCGCAACAACGGTTTACTGATGCGTGAATTACCTTAAGTCTAAAGCAGACTATCCCCAAGTTATTTTTCTTCGGCCAGAATTCAAAACGTTCATCTTGCTGAACTAAACTTTGAAATAGTTCCACTCGCTTCAAGTACTAAAAAACAGTCATGTACAGAATTGTCAACATTGTAGGGAATATGTTCATCAACATATTCCCTATCGTAATCATCATTATCATCACCATCATCATCACTATCATTACTATCACCATCATCATATCATTGCTATCACCATCATCATCACTGTCACTACTATCATCATCACTATCATTACTATCACCATCATCATATCATTCCTATCACCATCATCATCATAATCATCCATACCTCTCTCACGTGACGTTGAAGTCCTTCCAGTCCGTAAGTTCGCATTACACACCACATCTTTAGAGATCTAAACGACTTACTCACGGCAATCTGCCAGTTCTGTACCACATAAAAGTTAATCAAAACCACAGCTAATTTGCACTCATACAAACTATTTCTACTACTTGACAGCCTAGATAGGAAAAAGTCATTTGGTACAGACTATTTACATCATCGCCTTATCTATAGCTGCACTCAAATTATATTGGCCATTGACATATATTATTAACTTATCCATTCACAAAAATGTGTTTCCAGACTCACTTAAAATAGCTAAAGTTATTCCTTTTTTCAAAAATGGAAGTCGAACATCTTGTAACAGTTATAGACCCATTTCTATTCTTTCTGTTTTCAGCAAATTTTTTGAAAAATGTATTTACGGCCAACTTGCATTTCACTTATCTACTGAAAATATCTTGGTGCCAAACCAATATGGTTTCCGTCGAGGGCTTACTACCACTGATTGTTTGGTGGATCTTTTGAACGAAATCACAACTTGTCTTGATGAAAGCAAAAAAATTATAAGTATACATTTGATACTGTACGTAAATCATTCCATACTTTTTTTAACTAGTATATTATGGTATAAAGGTAATTCAAATCAATGGTTTGAGTCATTTAACTAATCGTAAACAAAAGGTTGTTGTCAATGGTGTTTATTCAGAAGTAATTGAAATAGATACTGGGGTACCACAAGGCTCGATTTTAGGTCCTCTTCTTTTCCTACTGTACATTAATGATTTTGATAGTGAGGCTTCTCAATGAGGATTTTTGCAGATGATAATAGTTTAAGTAACAATACGCGTAAAAACTAGTGAGGTTTCTATTGTTCTGCGGCAAAAAAACTTCCCCACGTAGAAATTCTTTAATTTTCACTATATTGATGTATCAAGCTAAGGGTTACACATTTCTTAAGTAAAATCTACAAAATGCTGTTTACAAGACAGTGTTTCTTTTGTGTTCAATGGTTTTGTCCAATCAGAATTGCTCAAAACAATGGCTAGGAGACGCTTGCTTTTCATAGTGAGTCCCACGGTAAAATTTTCTCATAGAAAAAAATAAGATCGCTTTAATAAAACTGAAATGTGATTTTGAATAAAATATAGGAAAAATATCCCAAAGGTTTGAAAAAAGGCCAATTTTCTTGTTTTAGCCAATCAGATCAAGCATTTAAACAATGCACAATTAACACCTTTATGCATTCCATTGCCGTTTGCTACACTAGTTCTTACTCGGAGCGTTACTTAACCTCATCTGGTGAAACTCTTGATAACCTTATCACCGACACAGATGAAAAACGCACTGCGCACACTCGGAAAATAGTGTTGTCATTCACAGGAACGCTCGGTTTTTTTTATATTTTGATTCATGGAAAACAGCCAACAGATTTTTTTTCAAAAAAGTCTTTAAAACGTCGCGAATACTGAAACAATTTTGATCATATTTACACAGTTTATAGTTTTCATTCATAGGCAGCTATGATGAGTTTTGTCAAGAAAACAAAGTTACGGCAATAGGTTTTTTATACACTTTTGTACGAGCTCTCTTGCAAGGCCGGCCTTTTACGACTGAGTGAAACAATTTTCATGTTGACATGGCCCTTTACACTTGACCTTCATACTTTTTTAATGTTATTATAATTTTTCAAGCGATTTTTTTATTGGTAAACATTGTATGTCAGGAGGAAACATTAGAAACCCACTCGTTCCCGAGAATTACAACACCATTTTCCGAGTGTGCACAGTGCGTTTTTCACCGGTGTCCTTATTACCCGCATCAACAATGAACTCCCTAATATCTTTGACTGGTTATGTGCCAATAAAATGACTATTAACTTATAGCGGAGCTCCACGCGGGCCCGAAATCCGCGCAACCGGAGCACCATAAGAAAATATGGTAAACCATCGAGCTTATTTCAAATAGACCACAGGAAGCCCGGATTTCAAAAATACGTACAACGTCCGTACAACGTCCGTCCGTGTACATTCACGCACTCAATTTGCTGACCAGTTTTAGTGGGTGCCAAAACAATCAATTTTTTTTGCAGTTTACTGAAATTCAGTTCTACAAAATCTATTTCTGCACTGGACAAAGATCATGAAAATGGTAAAGCTAAGCTGACGGCTTGAAGAGGTTTGACTACGTGAGAGAAGCAAATACCGCGGCGTGAAAAAGAAACGATTCAACGATAAAAAATATTTTCACTGACAAAATGGGTAAAAGTCGCTCGTGGTGATGTTATAAACTATTCAAATGTGCTGTCATGCAGAGCTGTTAAAATTTTATTTGGTACTTCATTGAATCGTCATTCAAAGCTGGAGATTTTGCAAATTGTATTTTCTTGAAGAGTTTATTTGACAAGTTTGTCAGATGGTAAAAAAAGGCCGTATTCTTCGTGGATTCTTCGTGGCGTTTTTCAATCATCACTTATCGACTACTTTACTTAAAAAAAGGAAAATCCACGGCGACAAAAAGTTCATAAAAACAAAAACAAAACAAATTGCGCTGCATTTGCAGCAATTCAAAAGACGTGAAAAACAAGACGAACACGACTCACTCTTTTCATTCATCAATTTTTTACGGGCAATTCATAACATGGAGAGTTTAGGATCAATGCAGATTTATCAACTATTCACAACAACAAAATAAATTTTCATACAAGATATTTGTCAACAAAGTAGGACTGCAAGATTAGGGAGTGGATCGAAATGCAAATTTTGCACAATGTGTGATCGAGCAACACGAGCTAGCCATACTACGCCGTTCTGTTGAACTGTGTAAACTTTTTAGAGGCGATGAAAATGTTTCTTCCCTTTTAAAATTCTAAAAACAATTACAAGCCCTTATGTAAACAGAACTGGGGAAGAAAAGTTCAGCGAAAAGTGACTGTTCAGGACTAGAAACGTGACGCCGGTTGATTCTCGGATTTGAGGAAAAGGTTTATTGAAAGTCACTTTGTTATTCTCGTGAACATATAGCTATAATGGTATGTTAGCATTTTTTGCCAGAATCTAAGTCAACCACAATGCCTTGCGCGCTTCTGTTATTGTTTTCATACGCCGACAACGCGATCAAAGGTTATTCTCTGCTGGATTAACAACTTCGCAAATTCGCTATTGGTTAGCCTTTTATATCAAGAGCATTTTCTCTCTTATTCCAGAATGTTTATGGACATGTTTTTAAACTCTTTTAGACTCTTTATAAGCAGTCTTTGGCCTTCATCCGCCCACGAATGTTGTAATTTGCTACTGGCCATCGTGAACAAAGAAACGCTCACTAGATGATCGGCCGTCAATAATGTTTTCCACTGTTCTATGGAATTCAAACAGCTTTACTGCAACCAAAGAAATTTAACTCACATATGTAAGAGCGTTGTCTGGATTTGAACATTATTGAAAAGTTTGTGTTTTACTCGACGGAAATAGTCTTGGTATTTTATAAATAAAACTTGTAACCAACAAGTTTTGTTCACAAAATCTAGAAGCGCAATACTATTAAATTATTATTTAGCAGTTAAAATTCTTTAGAAAAGTATTTATTCAAGAAATCAGAGAAAAATATCGACTGTCGGCCGTTTAGTAATGTGAAGACCCTGGCCGGCAGTCGAGAATTGTCGAAGTGTTACAATAACAAAGTCGTTCTCAAAGTATGTACGGAGAAGGCCAAAGCGGCAATTTTTGTTGTTGTTGTTGTTGTTGTTGAAAAGTTCATATTGAAATAAAAGTTAATAAGTAAGCAAATAGGATAAATATAGGTTATTGGTTTTCTAGCTATTTTTTACGAGTTACGCAGTATTCACATGTGATGAGTAAAAATGCACAGCCGTGTTAGATAGCTAGATTACCAATAATTTGTTAATCATAACTTTCATGAGAAAATTCAAGTTTTTTTTCGGTTTTCATTGCATTGTTTTCAAACCATGATAAAGCGAACAGCGTGCCGGAATTTGTTAACAACTAAAAACGCCATGTTAATGCTCTTCTACCTTCTCATTGGATAATCAGTTTTAATTGACAAGTGCTATTTTATACCATGGATAATATTTTTTGTTATGTTACCTTCTTTATGTTCTGTTTGTTTAAATAGATTAATCAATTAATTAATTCAATTATTTGTTTGCTATTTCATCTATAGTCATTTTTGATTAATTCTGCATGATCAACTATTTGAATAATTGATCGTGAACAAATCAATGAATGAATGAATGAATATTCCATTGTCCATAACAATCCTATTTATAAATCGGAGCTCCGCTGTTAGATTTACCTAATGTTTATATTATAACTTATTACATCAATAGAATAAATTATTGATCAACTAAATATCGTTGATGTCAGGTATTGATGTCAGTTTTAAAGTAAAAAAAATGATACAGATACAATGAGATCCACTGAACAATTTTTTGATTTGATGTCGATATTGAACGGGTGTAGTATTTACACTCTATTGTTTGTTCATGATTTGCAAGCAACCCATTTTGGCTTAGACTTTCTCAAACTCATTAATAATTCATGAATTGTCGAACCAATAATATTGCTTCTTTAGGGTCACATGTATAGTTTGGATACCTTATTTTCTTAATACTGATTTACCTACCATTTATTTATTTGCTATATTTTTACTTATTCTAATTTCAAACGGACTGCGGATTCGAACCCAGAACCTTGGATATTGAAGTGTAATGCATTACCCACTCAGCTAATGACGAATTCGTTGAAAATTGAGATCCAATAAACATTTTTTAAAAGTATATTGTTCCATTTAACAAACGTTTGATAATAATCTTCAGAAAGTCATTCATTATTAATATGATTGAGAAGATAGTTTAAAAACTCGTGATTCGTGTTTCATCAGGGGATACAAACACCTCGAAACAATAAAAGCGATACCCTGATGAAACACTCGTAGTCGTCTTTGAACTATTATTAGAAAAGTTTCCCACAATTTATTTCGGCACTGCTTTTGCCATTTACTCTACTACTATCTGTGGCACAACATTTTGTGAAGTAGATGTATAACCAACTTACCCTAAAGTCAGTCACCTTGTCTAGAAAAAATGATGATAAAAAGGCATTAGAAAAATAACAAGCATAAACCATATCTAATAACAAAGAGAGAACACTTGTTAAAGGTCGATTGAATGAACTCGAGAGAATAATTCTAATATGCGCAGCTAGCCTACAGACATAAAGGACATAAAGGTTGAGACTCTTTGCACATTTCTTGAGTATGTTTACTACAAGACATCACCCTTTCATGTGGGCTTCCCCCCCCCCCCCCCCCCCCAAAAAAAAAGGATTGTTGTGTTCCCTGAAGGGGTTTCTTTTTCATCAATAAGAACATTGATCGAGGGTGGGTCAAATATTGATGGGTATAGTCATGAAACTGTGCAAATTTCGAAGATTCTCAAATATTTTGTCAAAGATTGTAGGTAACGTATAAAGCTACTAGAATTATTCTGTCGACTTCACAGGATATCATGGGATATCACGAAATAGCCGCACGCGTCCGACCAATCAGAATCAAGATAGTGAGTAAAATTTATTCAGTTTATAATTTCTCATTAACCGGTTTAATGGGTTGGTGACAGTGATAGGCCTGCACTAATACATACTAGTTTCTAACTACTTTTCATGCTTGGAAAACCGGTTTACATACTATAAATATTAGAGATTGTGAAGCGCATTAAGAAATAAGGTGAAATGCGCTATATAAGCACATTACATTACATTGCATTATGCTTAAGCTTGTGTCTAAAGTACAAACGATTAATCAGTGAAACACTATTTACTATATAATTAGTACAAAATAGTTGTGATCAATCAATAAAAAACACTAGAATTAGCAAAATATTGTATTATTTAGTATTACTAATCTTTTACGGGTTTATTGTTTTCACTCTATTTCACCAGTGAAAACAAACATAAACATTTTTATATTGTTAAAACCAATGTGCACTTACCATTATCCTCATCTATATAGTATGTTCTGTCAACACTTAATGAATTAGTTATTGCAGTTCTGTCTTTCATCCTGTACAAAAGAAACCATTACGGACAGATTATTTGATATTTGAAGGGGAAGGGGGAGTGGGAAGGGGAAGGGGGAGTGGGAGGGGGAAGGGGGCTTGGACTAACCAAAAACTGAAATTCGAACACATTCGAAATTCAAAATATGAATACGACGAATGTCGAATAGAAAAACTGCTGAGTTAATGATCAATAGTAACATGTGATCTTTTAGTATTTAAATGGAATCATGAAAAGATATGTTTTGTTAAGAAAAAAAACATAGGAAAAGTTAAGAACCTATTTTAAGAACTTGCATAGGTTAAATTCAAAACTCCAGATTCTTATACGTGGGTTTTGTACAGTTTAATAAACGAGCAGCAGATTGAATGACTTAAAAAATGTATTGATAATTCATGACTATTTTGTCCAAATTTTGGAAATATCGGGCTAATTAAGTATTCAACAATTGTACTTTTCGTTTGTGAGCTAGCTATCACAAAATAAGAGATTATTGAAATTAATGCTTTTTATATTTTGATCTATCTTCAAACTTGAAGCATTATATAACATCACACGTACCATATTGATAGATAATGCAACATGTGCAATTATGTAATGCTTCATGTACATTTGTATTCCATTGTTTTTCTCTATACCCCATTATTCCACTGGGCCACATTCAAAACCCTCCCCGGGCTTTATAGTTTCAAGCGTACTTTATGTGGAAAAGAGTGCTTTCCTCGTGACCAGAGAGGAGCATCGGATTGGACAAAATGGTCATGAATTATTAATGAAATCTTCAATTTTTCATAATTTGTGAATAAAGATTTTACTTTTCAGAAACAAAAAATATGAAAAACCCATATGAAACGATTTATTTGTATAATCACTGGAACGTTTATATAATACAAAAATATTTCTAAAATAAATTTTTGATTTGCTCTACAGCAATAGAATTGAAAACGACTAAACCCATCTCCAGCCATTCCATATCTTAACTTGTCATTCTTTATTCTCTGCGGCAACGTGAGTTCACTTACCAAAGAGCCGAGCATGGATTATGCGTCGGCAAAAGTTTATGACAGTTGACATTGAAAGATTCAGCAGACTGAAACAAAAAGGATTGGCCGGTAATTTCCTCCAGAACATAAAATCAGTAAATGATTAGTTGCTGCCTGGTATTATCCGAAAACCCTCGAGCAGTTCGATTTCTTTTCCACTCGCCGCTGAGATTGACTTAATTCAAAAGAAAATGACCACGCTATTGCTATTTTTAGAAATCAGGCTATTTTTAAACTGTTACCAATCCCGCTAAAACCTTATTCTTAAGAGAAAGACGACTGGGGAACGTTAAAATGTCCAGAATTGTTGAATTTTTCTTTTCAAATTTAAAGAGCTCTACTTTTTTATCTTTGACGCCAGTAGTGTACCAGGGATGACTCGAGCACCTTTTCGGAGGGTTTTTTGTGTTTTTAGTGGGTTTCTAGGTGGGTTCTAGGTGGGTTCAGTTGTTGTTTTGACTTAAAATTGTTTAGTCAGCCAAGCATCAAATAGATAATATGGTAATTTGATCAAATCAGCTTAAAATAGTATTTGTGAATAAAAAAATAAAATCGAATTCTATTATCCAGTGCCAAACAAATTGGAAATGATTCGCCCGAAATTGTCCAGTAACGTCACGTGGTCACCTTGACAACCGGAGAACAATAGAACCCACTGAACCCACCTAGAAACCCACTTAACCCACCAAAAACCAACAATGCATTATTTTACCTGCGCATGCGCGAAATTGCCTTTTGAGACACCTCATCCTCATAGCGTTCGCTGTCGGATTTTATAACTGCTTGGTATGCCGATGGATTTTTTTCCACCTTCAGAACATTTTGGAGCATAGAAAAGTCCAGTATAGTTTTAAATAACTTTAAGGTTATTGCTTAATTTCCAGTCGCTCAATATTAGATTGATGATGCCTCGCTAAACGGAGTAAAAGTAATAGTATTCTGCGAACATGTGCGAAGAATCTCGCCATTTGTTGCTTGCTTTTGCCTGAGAAGAGTTGTTGTTTCATCACTTTTACTAAAAGTCATGGTTCTAATCAATAAATTTATTTCATTATGTGTTTTGAAATCGGATTATTCGAATTGGATTTTGCTTTGGTTTGAAATCTCTCGATATTGTGCACTGGAGCAATTATAGCTTATATCAAACGGGAAAATTATCTTATTGGAGGGTAACAACCACTGAATTATTTCTACTGATGAGACCCTAATTTCATCCTTATCATTGTGATGTGAAACTTAATGTTGGCAAAATTTGGCTAATTAGGGTTTTCAAGTGGAATACTATTGATGGTGGTTTTAGCAGCAGACAGAATATCGGTTCCATTTTCAAATCAAGAGAATATTATAGCCTTGCAGCTCTTCCCAATTCGTGCGCTACAATTCCATTTATTTCTTTGCAAAATCAGTGATCTGACATTTCAATGCTCCGAAGTTTAAATTCACCTTGAATATTGTTGTTCATGAATATTAAATTTTGTGTCATAACATGAATTCTCGAACATCAATCACTGAGTTATAACTTGTTCTCTTATCTATGTTATGTACACTTTTATGTTATTAGGTCAGAACAACTGGGAAAATTTGGCAAAGAGACCAAAACATGGCTTCAAATTGACCTGTCACTGACATTCTGGCCTACTGATTTAATGACTTCTGATTCAAATCGCTGGAATAAATATATCATGGTTGTTTATTTTTTAATGTCAATGAATTAAATATTAAAGAAATGAAATATACGTTTATATTGTACATTGTTTTATTACGTCTGTGAAAGAAGGCAAGAACAACAAGCGATAGTAAAAAAAAAATATTACACAACAAGCGCTATTTTGACAATATAGGCTTTGTGCGTTTCATTCCTGTGAGGAGCCGCCATACAATTGTTTGGCTCAGCAGTTCAGCGCATGCGCAGGTAAAATAATGCCTTGCTCCAAAAACCCTCCAAAAAGGGGCACGAGTCATCTCTTGTACACTACTGACGCCAACACAAAACTGTTTCCTCTCTGGTCAATCTTACCAATCAGGTCCCGTTCAAGAAATAACTCGGTGACAATAAATAGAATTAACTTGGCTGATGATGTGTGCAAAGCCTTGTATGGGGGATTGGGAGGCTCATGCTTTGGGGCTCCCTTTTGTCACCGTCAACGCAAACAACAGGAAGTTTGATAACTATAATAACGCAATTAAGACTAGCCAGTGAGACAATGCATTATTCATGGTATACCGCTGGTCAGTCTAGCCGCTTGCTCACCAACATTATTCAAGTCTTAATTACCTCGATTCCTTTGATGTAGCTTCTATATTCAGGACAAACAAGAAACGAGCCACCCAATGCTCCATCAACGTGGTGCCACAAGTTCCATCTTTGACCTTTGAATAAAAACCATGTACAACACTGCTGAACGTGAATTGGACGAAGGCAGCGGCGGATATATATTTGAATTTGAATCGGTTATTGAATTATATCCATTTATTCGCTATGAAAAATTTCTCTCAAACCGTGGGGGAGCGCCCCACAATTTTACATGGGGGAAAGGAGCTCAGCAAATCCGTGTCCCTTGTCTCCGCTGTACGGGCATGATTACTAAGAACTGCTAGGGCAAATATGGGGCAGATGCATTTTGTTTATCGCTCACTGAACAGTATTCCCCTGTCCCATCTCCCAATACGATGTTCAGCAGTAAAGTTACCGCAGTTTGACAAACACTTTCTCAAATCAACATTGTATAGGGAAGGGGAGGAAAGGGGAGTGAAGGGGAGGGAAGGAGAGGGAAGGGGGAGGGAAGGGGAGGGAAGGGGAGGAAAGGGGAGGGAAGGAGAGGGAAGGGGAGGGAAGGGGAGAAGGAAGACCTAGCGGCAAAAAGTGCGTTACGTTGAAGTATATATGTTGTCCAGGGTTGCAGCTCGGGGCACTCACGCGGTTAACTCATGGTCATGGGTTTATAATTTACTGGTATAGTACTTACAGATAGTTCCAATAACATCTAAGGGCTCATGACAACATGTTAAAGTTGAAGCAAGAGTACTACAGTACTAAAACAAAACAAGATAACCGTCGTTATGAGTCAATCATGACATAACAGTACAATCAATGAGTTATGCGCTTTTCGAGTTACGCGCTCGACAACACCCATTTTGACATATCTACGTAATTCGAACATGAAACAACCAAAACAATTCTTCGAGTTAAAATTAAAATTGAACAAATTGAAAAATATATAAAAAAAGATGTTTCAAACTTTTAATCTTTTTTGTTTATTTAATTGTTTATTTATTTGTTTATTTATTTGTTTATTTATTTATTTATTTGTTTATTTATTTATTTGTTTATTTATTTATTTGTTTATTTATTTATTTGTTTATTTATTTATTTATTTATTTGTTCGTTTGTTCGTCTGTTCGTCTGTTCGTCTGTTCGTCTGTTCGTCTGTTCGTCTGTTCGTCTGTTCGTCTGTTCGTCTGTTCGTCTGTTCGTCTGTTCGTCTGTTCGTCTGTTCGTCTGTTCGTCTGTTCGTCTGTTCGTCTGTTCGTCTGTTCGTCTGTTCGTCTGTTCGTCTGTTCGTCTGTTCGTCTGTTCGTCTGTTCGTCTGTTCGTCTGTTCGTCTGTTCGTCTGTTCGTCTGCTTGTTGGTTGGTTGGTTGGTTGATTGGTTGATTGGTTGATTGGTTGATTGGTTGATTGGTTGATTGGTTGATTGGTTGATTGGTTGATTGATTGATTGATTGATTGAATTATTGATTGATTGATTGAATTATTGATTGATTGAATTATTGATTGATTGATTGATTTTTTATTTTATTCTTTTTTTTTTGCACACCTCCGATTTTGTATAAAAATAAATGAATAACAAATTATTAAATAAATGTATAACCTCCAATGAGTGAAAAAACAACCTTTTTTACTTACTGATGTTTTAATAAAAAACAAGTCATGTTAGCTGAACAATATAACCAGTTCGACCATAGCGGAATCTGGGGGCTTCTAATAAGGGCAATGCCTTCGCGTGAAATATTGTCTCCAATTTCCACTCTGAAGGAGGGCACGTTATGTTGCTTGTTTGTGGCTTGTTCGAGAAGCATTTGAGCTCCGTGCACAAAAATTAAAAACGGTTTAATGCGAATCTCTGTCCTCGAGAGATATAAAGCCCATCAACAATGATTCAGATTTTGCACGAGCAACAGCTGCTAGTCTTGCACTTGACAAGCTTATTGGCAATTCATTTTTGTTCGTTTGGCACATATTGCTGTCTGGCTTTGATAACATTTCTAACAATTTGCCACGCGTAAGGCCAACCTTATTCAGGAGGTAGTATATCTTGTTATTGATAAATAGTCCGAGTTTTTGCAAGTCTTAAATCAGTAAACATCTATTTAAATATAGAACTTATATATAACTAAATTAATACTGAGCAAGAAAATTTGATTCGATTATTATTAATATTAATATTATTAATATTATTATTATTATTATTATTATTATTATTATTATTATTATTATTATTATTATTATTTTATTGACACACAATAAAATACATTTTTAAAGATACTGTTCATTTGCACAAATGTAAAAAAAGGGTGGTCTTAGCAAAAAGGGCGTGGTCGAACGCGTACCTCGAAGTGCGTAACTCGAGTTTTTTTCACCTCTCAATCCATAGCAAAATTGAGTTTTCATTTGTTTTTAAGTCAACCCCAATCTCCGAAACATTTGATGTTCATATATATTTAAAATAGAGCTCCACAAATACATATTGACTGAACATACGACTAAACCCGCTGAAAATTTGACCGTTTGACTACTTTGTTCATTTGTGTTCAACAGACTGAACTGGATAAAAAAAATGTTAATGCTATGGACAATTCTTGTTCATGTATTCAGTCACTGAACATTTATCGCTTGGGGACGGACCATCAGATATTTGAGGGAAAGGGGGTGTTGGCCAAATACAAAAAAACGGGCAAAGGCTTAAACAGAGGGGAAAAATCGTGCACGGCAGATATGGCAATACAACCCCCCCCCCCTCTCCCAAATAACTAATGGTCCGTCCCTTGACTGGGGCTTAATATAAGTTCGCAACTAAATGTGGAAAAGGTGTAACTTGTATTGAGCAACAACACCTACACATTGTGCACAAGACCTTAAGCAATGCAAAAAGGATTCTGGTCTCGCTCCAGTCTTATTACGAACTGAATAATACAATATTAGATATGGACAATTAGAAAACTGATGAAGGGGGAGAGGTAATACAGAAAGATTTCGCGCACAGGATAAAACTCGAAAGTATATTCGTGCCAGGCACATTTAAAAGACACTTTAAACCTTCAAACCAAAACATGGTACAAAAACAATCTCTTTGCGATGAGAATAGTGGGAAAAGAATTCCTGCAAGACAAAAATTCCACCTTCTAGTCAATTATCTAATGATCCATCCCTAATTAACTAATTTTGCAAATTAGGTGCAGCTCCCCCAAACGCGTGTACGAACCCTAATAAGTGAATAAGTGATACTCACGTAGAAAGGACAAAGTCCTGACTTGGCATCAGCCTGAAATAAACGAAAAATAAGATAATTTAAAATCCAATAACTAAAAACTAAAATATATAAATAAACAAACAAACGAGCAAACAAAAACAAATGAGTTGATATATACAATTGCGCAGAATGAATGATTTAATAGGTCTTGAAAAGAATAAATAAATGAATGAATAAATGAATGAATGAATGAATGAATAAATGAATGAATGAATGAATGAATGCACGAATGAACGAATGAACGAATGAACGAATGAACGAATGAACGAATGAACGAATGAACGAATGAACGAATGAACGAATGAACGAATGAACGAATGAACGAATGAACGAATAAACGAATGAACGAATGAACGAATGAACGAATGAACGAATGAATGAACGAATGAACGAATGAACGAATGAACGAATGAACGAATGAACGAATGAACGAATGAACGAATGAACGAATGAACGAATGAGTGAATGAATCAATCAATCAATGGTTGAATGAATGGTGAAATAATTGGTGGAATGAATAAAGAAATGAATAGTTTAAAGATTAAAAAGAAGTTGTAATATCTTAAATTTCTATACTGTTCATCTTGCTAGTGTTATCAATCAAGGTCAAGGAATTGAAGTAAGGAATTGTTAAATGGACGAATGAGTGAATGGTTGAATGAATGTTCGAAGGAATAAATAGTTGAATGAATAACAGAATGAATAGCTGAAAGATTGAAATGAATCGTAAATGCTTTCATTTCCAAACTGCTAATCTTGCCAGTGTTAGAGATCACAAATTGCAATATAAAGTGTGCGATAAATCAAATCCATATATGGCCTACAAACCTCAATAGATTTGGTTAAAAGGTCTGTCTTTATAACTCCTTGATCATCAACATCTATCAGTCGAATTTTAACAGAGCATATCATTGTTGCTTTTTCTAAACATGAGTGGGTCTGGAAGCAAGTGCAGAAAATTTTATATGAGCGAGCAAACAGAACATTGCTTATATATTTAAGTACAATACACAATTACAGGCATCAGCGCAAAACATCAAACATGATAAGATAGGTACGATATAACGCGCGCTCTGATTAGCTCATTGTTATGACTGGCGTCAGCATTTTTTTAATTGTTATTTCGCGGCCAAGATTCTCGATTTCCTGTACAAACTGACCAAGCTCGGTGAAGTCTTTTTCATAAAAAGTCCTTTTGATTTAAAAAACTAGAACATTTTTTTAATAAACCAATCATATTTTCGACCGCTTGTTGATTGGCTGAAAACCGTGACAGGCCCACCAAAATATTGTCCATGGATGGAGCCGGTGCACAAAACCTGTGCGAATTTTAAATGGCTTTTTTGCAAAAGAAATACCATGAAAGTGAACAAGTTATCAATGAAAATTAAGAAACTGTAAGTAACTTATTGCAATAAATACTGCCATGATTTGACAAATGTTTTTGATGATAGTTTTTTTTTTTTTTTTTTGTCGGAGAACAAAGCTAAGCCTTTGAAGTCGGCAATTTTTTAGTCACAGAGCAAACTACAGGCTTACCATTTTGTGTCATTCTTTTTTTAATTTTATGTTACATTATTTTATTTTTGCCGGTTGGGTTTCCTGTGGCTTCCTGTGGTGAGTATTCAACGGTCATTTGACTGTAAATCGAAACATTCACTCAAAATTCACAGACATCTGACGTATATTATACAAAACTATAATACTTATAAAGGTTGAATGTTTTTTTAACGGTTCTGCCGTGCTTCTGGTTGATTTGGGTTTGTTTTTGGGTAGTTTCAAGCGATTCGGATTGTATCATGGCATGAGATCATGGCATAGACTCCCTCGATGAGTATTGTACTCTTGAAGGTAATGCCACACCACTAACTATTTATCATCATCATATTTATTTTCTTTCATTTGGCTCAAGTCCGGATGCATCTGTTGAAACTCATCCCCAGGACGTTAAGTAACGTTCCGAGTAAGAACTAGTGTAGCAAACGGAATAGAATGCATAAAGGTGTTAATTGTGTATTGTTTAAATGCTTGATCTGATTGGCGTAAACAAGAAAATTAACCTTTTTAAAACTTTTGGGATTTAATTTTCATACATCAACATCGTGAAAATTAAAGAATTTCTACGTGGGGAATTTTTTTTGACGCAGAACAATAAAAACCTCACTTCTGAGTTCTTACGTGCATTGTTACTTAAAACGAATACCGTCAAAATACTCTAAGGTTTTTATTGCAATTGGAATTTTGACCAAGAAAATCTGTTAAAAAAACACCCAGGGAATACTTGTACATGCACACCATATATTGCTCAGAAATTCAACGCAAACGAGCAGTTTGGGTTGCCTTTGTTAAAAAAGGAAAATATTTACCTCAGTAGAACCATAAGCAACCAGTCTATCTAAAACAACACCATCAGATTCGTGTGGGTATTGTTTCTTTAGACGTTGAAGAGCTCTTTCTTTGGCAGCAATCATAGTGATCAGCAGACTCTCACTTGCGGAATTCTGTGAATAACACTAACAGTAAATATACATGGCTTTTTTTGATTATCATAAAGAAAGAGAATAAAAGGCTTTTGTAGAGTTGTATGGATGTTTAAGGTAATTCCGTAGTAATAAAGCTAGCCATAGAATTCTAATAAAACTTTTAACAGTAAAACGATTTGCGTTTTCAATAAAAAATAAAAAATGAGGTCACCGTATTGGATTTGTGTAGTTCTAGTTGAAGGGTTTTTGGATAATTTTCGACAGGCGAATACTCATGTGCATATATTATAGCTCGACGCAATAATTATAACTGACTTTCAAGTTATGTTTTTCGGAAAGCAAACCATATTTTTTTTAAATTTGTTAACTAAGTCTTCTCATCTATAATTAAACTTTGTTTTGCTTTTTTTAAAGAGATCGGGTCAATTTATCATTAGAAATCGCACCTTTTATAAGCAGTGTACATTTTTGCTACAAAATGGTGCCCGTCATATTTTTTGTTGCTGCACCATTAAGATTTTATATTTTGTAAATAATAAATAACAACAGCATAGCTTGATAGCTTGCGATAAAGAACAATGCATTTAAACGAGAATCGGACGTGAAATATTTGGAAAGTATCGATTTTTTTCGACAAATAACTTGTGCATGCAAGCGCAATCTCTAGCTTATGTATATTGTTGTCCGAGAGTCTCGTATTGTTTACAGCATGGTTTCGAAATATGATATAAATCATATGAAGCAAAGAATAAAAAATCATAAAACATAAAAAGAGAAACGATCTCGATAACTTATGAACTAAGGTATAAATGGAGTGATAACATTCACTATCATTTGTATGAAAAATATATGAAATATATATGTAATGCATATAATATATGATATACCAATATAGAAAATTATTATTTGTCAATTATTTAATATTTTGTATATGTTAAGATATCGCCTGAGGGAAATAACAAAGAAAGTAGCAACCAGTCTCCACGCGGCTATCTTATTTATGTATATAAATAATCCATATTAGTTGTCACATACACAAAAAAAGTCTCAATTACAATACTTTTGTTCAATATCTATCATTTTTTTACAAAAAGGTGTACATTTCAAGCTTCTCATAAAATCGTGCTTGTAATGCTAATGGGTACTGCATCGCTGCTTGCAGAGTAATTGCTGTGGGCTTAGTAACCACACCCAAAATAGTGCTTTCAAAAACCTTTAAAATAGCAATTTCAAGGCTTAGTTGAAACTAATTATTAACAATAATGAACAGCACAATCATTGAACTACATTATATGCAAAAATCAGACGTACCTTTTTTAGTTTTTCGAAAGTTATTATAGTTTGAAGTATCGAATATTTCAGTAATACTGTCATAAGAATCGACCAATAATGTAGTAGTAAAACATGCGCAACTTCAAACTTTAAAAGTCGCCCAGCTCACCAATATTAAGATTTCTAGTCAAACCAAATATGTTTTTGTCATAGCTATACCAAACCCTTTTAGTGGAAAAAGGTTCAGGAAAAATCATTTTTGGAAGCCAAAATTAGTTGGTTTTAAGCGAGACAGCTTCTTAACTCACTTTTACATTTTACTTGTCTAAAAGTCCTTTTAAAACTGTTAATTCCATTGACACTATCCTCTAGTCAACAATGTTAAAAAAATATTTGAAATTCAAAACTCAACAATCACATAAAAGAACGAGTTAGGACGCAGGTAACGACCATCCTCGGTGATAGGCCTACACTAATACATACTAACTACTAATCAAACTCATGCTTATTATCATTATTATTATTATTATTATATTTGATATCTATTTAAAATATATACCTGTAAAACACCGCCTCCCTTGCTCTTGCAACCATTGTCGCTATTTATATGAGAGAAATGTTCAGGCAAACCAAATATCTTACGAAGCCATTCAACAACTACCAATTCAAGCTCTGTATAGGAAGGGCTCACGTTCTGCAATACAATTTAAGTCAGTAAGATAATTTGCGAAATATTGATGAGCACCAAACATATCCACTGTATCCCATTACTAAAACAAAAAATGTAAAGTCTTATGCCTAAAAGAGGGTCTTGAAGGGGGTATCAAATCCCAATTCCCAGCACAATTTTTATCCAAATCCCAATGCTCAAACTAAAAATCCCAATCGAAGTAGTGCAAATTAACAAAATATCGTGTCAGTGAACAATGACTATTTATGATTTAAATTACTTATTGCTCATTGGGCTGGTCTTAAAATTATAATCATGCCATGTGATATAATAGATAAAATAAGTCAAAATACACAATTTCTAACATTATTTGAGGTCTTAGTTTTCCTAATCCCAATGTACAAATCACAATTTCCAGTCTTAACAAAAGGCAAAATAATCCCAATTCCCAATCTATCCCTTCACGACCCTCTAATAATATAAGAAAAAGTGTGAAGTGAGTGAGTGAGTGAGTGAGTGAGTGAATGAGTGAGTGAGTGAGTGAGTGAGTGAGTGAGTGTATAATGTAGTGAATCAATAAACAAAATAAAGGAGTGATTGTTTTGGGAGAGTGTGAGATTGAGTAAGTGAGGAAGTTATTAAATCAGTAACGGAGGGAGAATTGTTACCTACCCATGTAAATACACCCCCTGCTGTGGATGCAGCCAGTAGGTCACCAAGAAGCGATGACATCGAGACAGGAGCTGGAACGATTGCATGAAAATGTGGGCTATTGAAATGCTTTATCTGGAAAAAAAGGTATTTATAAAAATACATCTTGCAAGCCATAATGGTTTATTTATGAAATAATGTATGGTTTTAGTCTACAGGAAACAACAAAAGTTTTGTTTTAATTTTATTTATTGGCTTCTACTGACTACTAAACTTACAGTGTTAACAAGTACGTTAAAAAAATCAAATAAAAATCAAACGCGTTTTGAAATAGTGCTCATCATTTGATATATAAGTGACGTTGCTGTAGACGCTCACTACAATGGCTTAATGTCAATAAAACCTCCTACTTCATTAGCTGTGGACTGCAGCATAGCACTGACTATAAATGCAGACTAACAGAACAATTGAGAAGATTTTACAAATACTTATAATACAATGAAACAAACTCTGCTCTATTTAAATGTTTTTAATTCCTTTACCAAAACATAAAAATTAATTTTAATGATATGTGTATAATGTAATCTTTATCAAATAAAAGAGGCTTGAGCGTGCTTTGTTCAGTAAAAGCACGATGGAAAGTGACGAGAGAAAGAAGACGAAAGAAGTGATGGGAGAAGATAGAACGAGCTGAAAGCGAGTGCTCTCTTCACTTTTCAGAGTCTTCCATTACTGAACAAAGCACACTCAAGCCTCTTCTATTTGATTTATTATGTACTTGCTTTTCATTTTCCGGTAAATTAAGCTGAATGACAAAGAAAACCTACATCAAAAGATCTTAGGGAATCACGACCATTTTGAGCCGAAAAAGTCAAAACAGGCAAGGAAATCAACTTAACAAAAATAATAACATTGATAGCAAGGTACTGTTACATATATATGTGCATTTTCATCGTTTGGTCTTTTTGGCATATAAGTGAATTGCTCGATCGACAAACTAAACTGAAACACATAAACAGTCGGGCTCAAACCAGCAGGAAAAAGTCAAAAATAAGTAAAGCTCAAGTCCTTTCTAGCAAAATTGACATTTATTATAATATTTTTCTACTTACAGAAAAGTAATTTCCATTCAAGATTTGCTAAAAAGCACGCTTTCCTTTTATTTTAGGGGGGATAAATACTTTCCACTTGCGAACGTACTTCTGCCGACTTTTACCCTGACAGGATAGGTTGTGGACGTTCTGGCCAATTGACCAATCGGAGCGCGCGATACAAAAAATGATGTCGCAGCGTGCTTTGTTCACGCTTCTCAACCAATGAACACCTGCGTAGTATCTCAAGTTTATAATAAATGAACATAAAGGGGGCATGTAGGAGAGGTATGGGGGGATAAGATTGATCGAGAAAGGAAATTAGTGGGAAGTAGAACATCGCGCAGAATACAGAGACACATACGGGAATTTTCTATTGTTCTGGCGCCAGATTCAAAACGCCCAAAGCGTACTTAAGGTAATTCCACAGGGATAGATTCCACCTGTAAAAATCGCTGTTTTTCTGATATTTTACAGTTTTTGAGTTCATAATCATCTTAAAAGAAAAATAAGTTGGGATCACCGATTTCGTTTTCGAGATAATTGCCTCCAAACACAAGGTGTTTTTGCCTATTACGCGCGCAAATTCGCACAAGTTTTTTAAAATCATTTACAGGTTTGTCTAATTCTAGAAAGCATGTTTACTTTTCCTAATACTAAAAAACTTAGTAGCACTACTTGGAATAGTCTTTAATCTTATCACCTACTATTTTTTGGTGGTCCACGAGACATTATCTTAGTTTGTTTGGCATGTAAGCGAAGTGTTCTTCCTCTAAAACATTCCATTTTAGCTCTTCTGAAGGTCGTTTCTAACTCCTAAAACTGTGAATTATTCAAAATCCTACCTGTAATTTTTTTTTATTTCTAAATATGTTGTAGAATTTATTGTTACAAAAATATTTTTGAAATAAAAACTGGGGGTCACCGAATTCGTTACGGAGTTATTTTCGTTCAAATACGCAATTTTTGGCTTTTTACTTTGGGCTACCTGTGTAAATATACCACAGGAAGCCATTATGGTAAATCATCGAGCACGAAAAAGCAGCCGTTCAGCGAAAGGAATTCAGGGAGAAAACGATTCAATTTTTACTTTCCTCCAAACAGAGTGGTTGGAACATCTTTTGCACCATCTGGTATCATTCCTAAGTTGATAATTAATGGCTTTTTTGGTTATATTTTCTCATTGCAATAGCGCGCGGAAAATTACCGCCATTTTAAATTTCATAGTTTGACAGTTTGTGTTGCAGTTAGCGTGCGCAGAAGACGTGCGCAGTGCAAAACTGTGGAATTACCTTAATGAGCCATCTAGTCACATTTCCAAAGAAAAGTGCTTAAAATGGTCAGACCTTGCTATGTAAAACCTGGTTTACACTGTTTTTGACAAATAACTAAAAAAATGAACATGGTGCAAATTAAAGATGATATATTTATCTATCGTTTGCACCCTGTAAGTTGGGAAATTTTGTTTTCAAACATTTCTCTTTTTCATCTTCAAAAAAGGGAATTTCAGTGCTAATTTGTATGTAAACCAATATTCATATATTCATTTTTTTTTTTTTTTTGAGAATACACAAAGAAACAAAAAAAAATGAACATGGTGCTTTTGAAAGATCTTGTTTTGGTGAACATTTTCCACATTTTTTGGTCTTATTTTGACGTTTAGAAAGTTTCTCTTTTTTAATCTGAATATTTCAGCTAGTTATTTTCATAACTTGCTACGCTCGATGTTTCTATGTAGTTGCCGTACAGATTATTTAGTTAATTGGCCTTTTGTTTGATTGGATTAGCACCCAACTTGTGATATTTTCTTTTGTGTTTTGACACAAAGGCGGAATTAGTGACAGCACCGCAATCCTGAAGTCGTTCCAAATCAATTCATTTTCGGTTATACGTCAAGTAAGCTACATCTATCTTGTCATTCTACAAACTGCTGTAAGTCGGTTTCTAGTGATAATTTTGTTTTTTTCTTCAGCGATTTGTGTAATTAACTCAACGTTTTGATAGTGAAGATCAAGATTAATTAATATGAGTTTATAATTACTTCTTTCGGAAAGCTGAAATCGAAAGTTGGTTTGAAGCTGCAAAGGTCACAAGTAAACAATTAGTTTCATTAAGATTGGAAAAGAATTTTTTTTAAGTTTGTGAGAAGGCTATTTAAAAAAGTCACAAACTACACATTTTAAGTTTTCATTTGATATAAGTTTCATTGAGATTGGAAAAGAAATGAACTTTAAACAACTCATTTGAACTGGAGTTGTCGGCTTCATGTTTCGAGTTTGTGAGAAGGCCATTTTAAATGTTATTTTGCTTAACTTAAACAAACCTGGTTTAATAAACGTATCAAAAAAGTCAAACATAAACAAACTACACAATTTAAAGTTTTATTTGACATAAGTTTGGCCTATCATATGTAAACGCGCCATTTAGCTAGAAAAATTCCTGTAAGAGCGCTCAAACTACTCATATAGCTTTGTGCGCCGTTTGTCATTAATTGAGAATGTTTAATATCAAATTCGAAAAAATGTGCTGAGTGAAAATTATTAGTTTATTATTTCTTTATAGTTGGTGTAGGCTTGCAAATTTTTCTTATTGTTGTATCATAACATTTTGACACGCACGAAAACAATAAGCGAATTAAGACAACAATAGGAGGATTTTGGTATTTAATTCGGAAACCCTGTGTCCGTACTTGCCTGTAGCTTTGTCGGAAGAAATATTCAAATTAGCAGTGATAAAACAGCCAATCACAACCTTTAATCACACTGATTTATTCATATTTATGCCTACTGTGAATAATTTAGCACCGTAAGTAAATGTCCCTGAGAACAATAGCATTCTGCGCGATGAAAAAAAAGTGAGACATTCTAAGATCCCCCTTAAAATCCAAGCCCCTGTTTTTTACTGAGTCCTAAAAAATAAAATCCCTTTTAAGAATTCTAAATATCCAACCTAGTTTGAATTCGTTTCTAACTAGTTTGAATCAAACCAAACCAGCTTAAATTAAATCAACCTAGTTTAAAGTCATTTCAACCTAAATGCATTTCAAACTACAACATACATATCTGGTTTCCTTTTTTCCTAATCTTTAATATAACGTCTTGCAAACGTTTTTTTGATAGACGCGTTTCAGTTCACTGAACAGCACTGAACAACATCAGACCAAACGATCAATGCTCAGTGGGTGTGCAATGTTTCGTTGTTATCACTCAATCGACATTTTTTTCTGGAGGCAACCAAGAAAGAAGGGGTTCGCAACAAGAGAACACGACATCACGAGAACTATTAAATATAATGCACATAGCAAACGAAAAAAATTGGCTCACAATCAACAAAAATCAACAAATTATACTCAGCATTCTCAACAATATAAAGGAAAAATCAATTGTCAGCTTTAAAAAGTCATCAACTTAATAATTTTGATATATTACCCCTGGAAAAATGTGCTTCTGATAATCAGCCATTATCTGCGAGAAATCTTCCCCACGCTGTGGTATGCTACTTGGAAGACTGTTTATCAAAAATCCTGGTTTTACATCAGGAACGACAGGAATGTTTGCAATGTTGTCGTAGTAGTCAGCGATGTGGTCGATAAGTTTTTTACCTTCTTTACGAAATTGCTTGGTGTTCATAATAGCAGTGGTATGTACGGTGATACTTTTCTATTGCAAATTTGAAGTTTTACACAAGAGAATGGTTTTCAATGTTAGGTAACGAAACTGTAAAGACTTCTTGAATATGAAAATCTGCTGAACAGAGTATAGCTTTTCAAGCTTCTTTTCAGACAAAAACGAATGCTGATCGGCGAAAACTCCTTTTATGACATACACCGTGGCAACTGTTGGCAACCAATTGAATGGTTTATTATGTTAAGTTTACAAAATGAGAGAGAGTGCTGTACCGGCTTTACAAATACGAGGGCGTAGCCCGAGTATTTGTAGAGGCAATACAGCACGAGCTCGAATTTTGTAAACGGCTTCTAAAACCCAACCCCCAGGGTATTGCCAACAAAAGACACAGATAAAATTGCCGACCATTCAAATTAAGGACAAGTGATGCAAAGAATTGTCAACGTTAGCTTAGTCGCATTTGTTCAGGATTTGGTTATCTTGAATAGTCACAGTTTAGAAATAGTTTGCAATAATAATTTTATATTCGTTTGAGTTGCTTTAGAAAGCCAAAACCTAAGTAGAAGAAAGTGTGTAATAAATAATCATTTATAAGGCATATTAAGGCGGTACAATATAAATGTAAAATCTAATTACAAAATTTTCAATTTAAGAGGCGGTAACTGAGAAAAAGCAACAATTCAGTGCATCTAAAACTAATGAAGCAAACAATTGTCTTTTCATAAATTGAAGGTTTTCAGCCATTCCCAGGAGAGTGAGTGGAACAAATGGTCCACCAGTCACGGTGGTTGTTTTCTATTGTCAAGAGTAACAGGATCTTTTCACTCAAATTTTCTCTTGGGAATGGTTGAAAACTATGAATTCAAGGACTTGTTCGTTAGTTGTTGACGCAGACGAAGCAAGAGATATGAGCCATTTTCGAAAACCAAAAACCGTTGAAGAGCAAGATAATCTTTTACAAAATTGCACTCCAGGTAACACACAATATAGCACAAAATGGGCAGCAAATATATTTTGACAATGGCAGGCTTCTATTGAAAGCAAGGAAGCAAAAAATGAAGAAACAACTAAAGAAGTAGATAAAATACAAGACTTGCAAAGCCCGGCGCCATCGAGGAGTTTAATTCATTTTGCTATGGCATTTTGGATGGCGAATTTTATCTAAAAAGTAGCTAAATCTAATGGTGAACTCTACCCACCAAGAACGTTGTACTCTATAGTGTGTGGAATGAATTGCCACATGCAAAATGTGAACAGCCAAGCGCCGAATTGTCACTGAAGGCATGTAATAAATTAAAGAACTAAAAACATGATGTCTTTATTTCTTTTTTGATATATA
Source organism: Diadumene lineata (assembly GCA_918843875.1). Classification (NCBI taxonomy): domain Eukaryota; kingdom Metazoa; phylum Cnidaria; class Anthozoa; order Actiniaria; family Diadumenidae; genus Diadumene; species Diadumene lineata. Next base: position 6,824,660 of record OU974079.1, read on the forward strand.
GAATATCTAGTGTAATTATTAGTAATTTTATTTACTTGGTCCGTTTTTCTTAATCACATAATTATTCATCAAATTATCACTGATTTACAAAACTCATATTAAATATCAGTTACAAAACTCATAAATATGGGTTACAAAACTCATGAATATCAGTTACAAAACTCATGAATATCAGTTACAAAACTCATGAATATCAGTTACAAAACTCATGCATATCATTTACAAAACTCATGAATATCGATTACAAAACTCATGAATATCGATTACAAAACAGATGCATATAGATACAACACGTGCAATTTACATCAGCCCCGCACTCCCCTGAAATTTTTTCAATGCCGCCCCCATCTTATAGTTTGTTGATATATATTGAGTTAAACAAATAGAAACACGTGACTGATTAATCGTTTTTTATTGGTTTTAAACCTCATTAATTATTCATGAGTTTTAGAAGAATATTTCATGTAAGTTGACGTAACACTAAGTGAAAACTAGACACATATCTGCGTGAACTCGGGCTTCTATTTGACCTATGTGTTATTTGTTTGTTTCGCTGAACGTTTGTGAAGGCTAAACTAGAAAAATATGAAACAAAAAAAAAATCTTGCTTGTCAAAAGATTGAGTTGCGCTTTTCAAAATAAAAAATCTTCCCTTTTGATATTTGTTGCTTTTCGAAACAGTTATTTCGAATATCACATTTTCATCTTCAAAAAAGGGCAATTTCAGTGCTAATTTGTATGTAAACCAATATTCACATATATTCAACACAGTTTTTTTTATTTTTTTATTTTTTTGAGAATACACAAAGAAACAAAAAAGATGAACATGGTGCTTTTAAAAGATCTTGTTTTGGTGAACATTTTCCACATTTTTTGGTCTTATTTTGACGTTTAGAAAGTTTCTCTTTTTTAATCTGAATATTTCAGCTAGTTATTTTCATAACTTGCTACGCTCGATGTTTCTATGTAGTTACCTTACAGATTTAGATAATTGGCCTTTTGTTTGTTTGGATTAGCACCCAACTTGTGATATTTTCTTTTGTGTTTTGACACAAAGGCGGAATTAGTGACAGCACCGCAATCCTGAAGTCGTTCCAAATCAATTCATTTTCGGTTATACGTCAAGTAAGCTACATCTATCTTGTCATTCTACAAACTGCTGTAAGTCGGTTTCTAGTGATAATTTTGTTTTTTTCTTCAGCGATTTGTGTAATTAACTCAACGTTTTGATAGTGAAGATCAAGATTAATTAATATGAGTTTATAATTACTTCTTTCGGAAAGCTGAAATCGAAAGTTGGTTTGAAGCTGCAAAGGTCACAAGTAAACAATTAGTTTCATTAACATTGGAAAATTTTTTTTTTTTTAAGTTTGTGAGAGGGCTATTTAAAAAAGTCACAAACTACACATTTTAAGGTTTCATTTGATATAAGTTTCATTGAGATTTGAAAAGAAATAAAACAACTAATTCAAGCTTCAGTTGTCGGCGGCTTCACATTTCGAGTTTGTGAAATTATGAGGTTTTTTTGCTTTCAAACAAATTTGGTTTATGAACGCATCAAAAAAAAGTCACAAGTAAACAAACTACAAATTTTAAGTTTCCATTTGATATAAGTTTCATTAAGTTTGGAAAAGAAATGAAGTTCAAATAACTCATTTGAACTGGAGTTGTGCTTGTCGGCTTCATGTTTCGAGTTTGTGAGAATGCCATTTTAAATGTTATTTTGCTTAACTTAAACAAACCTGGTTTAATAAACGTATCAAAAAAGTCAAACATAAACAAACTACACAATTTAAAGTTTCATTTGACATAAGTTTGGCCTATCATATGTAAACGCGCCATTTAGCTAGAAAAACTATTAAATATAATGCACAGAGTAAACGAAAAAAATTGGCTCACAATCAACAAAAATCAACAAATTATACTCAGCATTCTCAACAATATAAAGGAAAAATCAATTGTCAGCTTTAAAAAGTCATCAACTTAATAATTTTGATACATTACCCCTGGAAAAATGTGCTTCTGATAATCAGCCATTATCTGCGAGAAATCTTCCCCACGCTGTTGTATGCTACTTGGAAGACTGTTTATCAAAAATCCTGGTTTTACATCAGGAACGACAGGAATGTTTGCAATGTTGTCGTAGTAGTCAGCGATGTGGTCGATAAGTTTTTTACCTTCTTTACGAAATTGCTTGGTGTTCATAATAGCAGTGGTATGTACGGTGATACTTTTCTATTGCAAATTTGAAGTCTTACACAAGAGAATGGTTTTCAATGTTAGGTAACGAAACTGTAAAGACTTCTTGAATATGAAAATCCGCTGAACAGGGTATAGCTTTTCAAGCTTCTTTTCAGCCAAAAACGAATGCTGATCGGCGAAGGCTCCTTTCATGACATACACCGTGGCAACTGTTTGCAACGAATTGAATGTGTTATGAATATTTCATGTAAGTTGACGGAACTCTAAGTAAAAACTAGACGCATATCTGCGTGAACTGGGGCTTTTATTTGATCTATGTGTTATCTGCTTGTTTCGCTGAACGTTTGTGAACGCTAAACTAAAAATGAAACAAAAATAATAAAATCTTGCTTGACAAATGATTAAATTGCGCTTTTCAAAATAAAAAAAATATTTCATTTTGATATTTGTTGCTTTTCGAAACAGTTATTTCGAATATCACATTTTCTATTTCAATAATCAAATAAATTCTCGAAAAAAAATTGTGTTCATGTATGAAGTGACTGTAACGATACTGAGTTTTGCGAAAACTATACCAGCTTTCACCAATTTAATTTATATTATTTAGTCTTTTCTTTGACGGGCATATCTTTGTCACTGTTACGGTATCTGCCGCTTTTTCTACTCTGGGGACTCCTGTACAATGACAAAAACTAGACTTTGGGGGATTTGGGCAATTCTTAAAAGAAAACAATCGCTCGTACAAAGTAGACTGAATTTCATCGAAAAATATGCCAACTTTACTAACAGCTTATTTTAAAGAATTATGAATCAAATACTAATCTGCATTTGAAAGAGAGGTAAATGTAATGGTCTTTGTTTAGAAGAAAGTTACATGGAAGCAAAACTGAAGAAACTCTAAACTGAACCTGATGGAGAACAATACACGTGTTAAAGTTTGTTGGTCTATATTCGAAACCTTACCTTTTCATTTTTACTGCAGCAAATAACCGTTTTGACAAACCAAGCTCTCCTAGATCTATAGAATGTGGGCAAGAATATGAAGCCATTCAAGCAGTGATAACGTTCATTTTATTGCTAAAATTCCATTGATTTCAACTCGCTTGACGCAGTTGCATAGAGAAACATGGCCGCCCGCTTTGAGCAGAAACATAATTTCTAATCAAAATATATTCCCTCCACAAACTGCACTGACACAAACACCGGCTGTCAGTTAAAATAATGGAATAGAGATCACAACATCGTAGCATTTGATTTTGCTCGACTGAAGTTTTCCAACAAAGTCATCTATGCAGCAAGGGTTGTGCTTCATTTACATCATTGTTTATTTCATGTTATTTCAAATTTGCCAAATCATAACTGCATCTTTTGCTTGTTCTTTTCAGTTATCGCCAATCCAAAATACAGTAAGCAATGAGTAAATATTGTGGAAGTTTTGTGAAGCGTTTACCACGGTGACGTCTCGGATCTTAAATAAACATTACAACATGTTTTTAATTATAATAAATATACTGTAAATTAAAATAAAATCTTATTGTAAATATGAAAAAAAAGATTAAATAAATGGTAGATTATTTTGAGACGTTGAACTTTATTTTCCAATGACGATCTTCGTGTTCAAGACCATGAAAAATGTGTCAGGGGTGGCGTAGGGAGATTTGTCAAAAAATTTGCATTTTGAAGACAACGACGAACAAAAACACAGCCCAATTTTAGACTCGGGCATTCCTTTGAAAAAAAAAACTAAAAAATAATAATACTGGGTAAAAGCTTGCACTGCAGATGCAAAACTCAGTATCGTTACAGTCACTTCATACATTTTGAATTTATTCGATTATTGAAATAGAAAATGTGATATTCAAGATAACTGTTTCGAAAAGACACAAACCGTCTCAAGGAAATATTACTTTATTACAAAAAAGCGCAATTTAAACATATGACAAGCATGATTATATCTATTTTTGTTTCATTTTCACAAAATTCGGCCAAACAAACAGATAAATCTAGATCTTATGAACATCAAAAATGTGCATTGGGCAATTGAAAGTATGTTATTTTGAAAGCATTAAAGTTAACCGTTCAATGAAAAAATGTTGAAATATGTGATTATAAGCTCCAAATGACTCGTCGTCAACTTTGCAAGTCGGCCGCTAACGAGCGCTGATCATAAAGTAGTCAAATCAAACGACTTGCAAACTGGATGTCTACAGAAATTGGTAGGTAAATTTACAATAAAATGTCTTTCCTAACACAATCGCTTTTACTTTGAAAGGGGAATATTTTTTATTGATTCGTGAAGATTTTACAAATTGAAGTTTGTTTATGCGTGCACTCAGACTGAGGCCAGCCTTGCATGGAGGCACCAGCTGTAGAAAAGTGGGCAGTAAACTAAACCACATAGCCAAAATGTTGTTTTATGTGTATTTATTTTATAATTGTTAGATAAAGAACACTATAATCTTATAATATATACATGTATATATAAAACAATTGACCATGAACGATGAGCATAACATGCATTATTAAGAACAGTACTCAGTAACAATCAAACATATGGGTGGCAACGGCCCAATTCTAGTTTTGGTTCATATTTTAACCATGGGTAAACTTTAGTCTAAGAACAATCGCTATATGGTAAGTAAGTTAAAATATTGCTTTATTCATGGCGAAAATCCAAGAAATAAGTTTTCGATAAAATTGATAATTTTCGATCAAAAATATAGCTGCACTTTGACGGCTGATACTAAACAAAATAATCAATATTTTGCTATGTTTTTCTTGAGAAAATTGTTAAGGGACATTTTAACTAGTTTTTGGTCGATTTTCAGATCTTTTGGTAATTTTTTTTAATTTTAATTTGAAATTAACTTATCTTCAGACGATCATTTAGAACACCTTTGAAGTATGATGAAAATAAACTTTTCTCCATGTGAAACCGATACATTTCCTAATAAATACTTTTCTATCTATAGCTGAAAAATTTTATTTTGCCATGCAAGTAAAATCAATTTTGGTAAATAATTTCGTGCGTGGTTTTATAGCCGTAAAATTGTAGAAATTCGCTGAAAATGTGGACTTCTTTCTAATTAGCATATTGTACCCTTGCACGTCTGTTGAGAGCTCAAATGTAATAATTGACCACAAATGTAATAATGATAATAAATTGTGGCCACAAATGTAATAAGGTCACAAATGAGCTCGTATTGAATATAAGTTACTGTTTTTAAATCATTAAATAACATGGAACCTGACTATATATCTGAACTTCTCAACAAACACAATCCGAAACGCCTGTTGCGCTCGTCTAATAAGAATTTCCTAGTAACGCCTATAACTGCCAGTAGGACTTACGGCGACAAAGCGTTCTCTATTGCTGCACCAACTCTTTGGAACAAACTTACACAACATATAAGAGACTGTGACACATTAAGTTCATTTAAATCTAATATAAAGACATATTTATTTGGTAAATATTACAATCTTGTAGCATAATTATTTTACGATTTCTATTATTATGTTAATAATTTTACTTTTTCATCGTTTTTTAATATCATTTTGATTTTCACATATTTAGTTATCAGTCAATAACAAATTGTAAATAACATAATTTTATTTGAGCATATTCATTATTTATGTAAAGTATTGAGACTAGTTAAATACTTATTAAATTGTTATTATTATTATTATTATTATTATTATTATTATTATTATTATTATTATTATTATTATTATTATTATTATTATTATTATGTAATAAATTTTGGCCACAAATGTAATATTTGGCCACAAATGTAATGAAGGTTACAAATGTAATAAAGGTCACACAATAATAAATCAATTGTTTAGTTGCAAAGGTCGTCTTAGGGGGGATTGAACAACTGCAGATTCGCACAAAAAATCTTTAAAATCAGTCATGATTTTTGAATAAACTGTTTTTCTACAACCCAATTTTTTGTGGCGATTTTATTCACACAGAAACAGAGTGGTGTGATAATGCAACAGGGAAATGGAAAAATGTATACACCAAAAAAGGTGTTGCTCGGGTTGATCTTTCAGACAAGGCATTGTTAAATAGCGTCATTTTGAGGTGAGAAACTTGCTCACTGACGACACTGTTTCGGTTGTGCCCAAAACTTTCACCACGCATTAAAAAATGTTTAAGAGTGACATTAGTGTCGTGTACATGTTTAGTTATAAAACAAATAAAATGGTAAGCAGCCGACATAAGATTTGATATTGAGTTTTCCCATTAAAACCCGTGCACATTTTACTTAACAAACAAACCCAAGAGTGCTATCCAGTTTAAGTGTTGTCGGTGACTTCAATTGCATGACTACAACTACTGAATACCAGGTTTACTAGTGTTGTGACCTTTATTAAACTTGTGATCAAGCGCATTTGAAAGCTTTATTACTCATATCTGTGCCATATCAATGAATGTGATTATTGTTGTTGTTATTATGATCAAAATTTTGTATTATTTATGACCTTTATTACATATTTGTTGTCAAATTTTATTTCCTTTGTGACTCTTATTACATTTGTGGCCAAAATTTATTACATTTGTGACCGTTATTACATTTGTGGCCAAAATTTATTACATTTGTGACCTTTTATACATTTGTGGCCAAAATTTGTTACATTTGTGACCTTTATTACAGTTGTGGCCAATTATTACATTTGAGCTCTCAACAGCCCCTAGATGAGCTCTGCTTTGGGCAAACATATTGTAAAAAAGTATGTTTAAATAAGTATTAAAAAAAGTTCAGTTGCCATGTATTAGCCCATAGTACCAATTGGTCAAGGTCGTCCTGCAGAGATGTGCAGTCACTAAGACTATGAATCTCTCTATAAAGTATACAGTTATCAGCAAAAAGTTGTAGTTTGGCGTTGATGGAATTTGATATGTCATTAATGTAGAGTTATTCTAAATATTGCAGGTGATTTTGAAATGTTGTCAGTCTCATTCTAAATGTTGCAGGCGTTTTTGGGATGGTGTCAAACACTTTTGAAATGTTGCTTTAGTGTTGTGTCCTTACCGGAGAAAACTTACCTCACACAGGGAAAAAAATCGAAAACCAGACATGAATCTAATTGTTTTTTATCTGGTTTAGCTGAAATTCAAAATACGAAAAAAAAAAAAAAACAAGTGTGGATATAATGCAATTTATCCATGTTTGTTTTTTCTTTAAAAATCAAATAAAAACAGCTAAAAACAACAACTAAAACAAAGTCTGATTTTAAATTATTTTTCCCTGTGTCAAGCTGTAATTATTGATTAAATCGATTTCTATCGACTTTATTGGAAAACCAAAATGCAAACACTAACGAAACTCCGTTTTAACATTCTAGTTTATTTTTCAGACTATCTCAGTTCTCAACTTTGAAAAACATTTTAATGACTGTTAAATTAACAAGAAAGTAAAGCAACCACAACAATATATCTCAGTCGTATCACACATTGAAAGAAATTATAACTTTATAATTCTCCAAATGCTCTGCTTGCTGTAAGCATGGCGAAGCTTAATTTTGCGAGGACCACCAATGAAACATTAAGAAGGCGCAGCCGACTGTGTTATAAAATATTTGTAGAATACTTTTAAAAATGAAGATGATATAAAGTTGGAGCATCAAAATGTAATGTTCACATTAGGGGCAAAATAAAAATATCGATCTTATTGGCAAAATTGGTTTGCTAAGGCAAAAATTAATGGTTTATTTTTGACTGCAAAGTATTTCAAAGTTATATTAATTTCTTACTCAATTCCTAGTTGATTTAATTCCATCTCATATTATTCCATTTTTTCCTGTTTCAGCTTATTTCATTCTCTTTCTATTCTTTAATTTATTCGCATTTCATTTCGGGTTTTTTTGTGCTGACCGCATATGTTTTTGTCGTTTGTACATGTACCGATTGACAGGTTAGCTCATGTGGGAGAGCGTTGGCTGTTAACTTGGAGGCTGCTGGTTCGAACCCCAAGTGTCTTAAAATATTTGAGGTGAATGTTCTTCGATTTAAGATTGTTATGCTTCGCATCTTCGTGGATAAGGCCGATAAACTGGAGCTCCCGTCTCGCCACACTACACATAAACCAATAACGAGGGGAAGTAAAAGAACGCCTGAGGACGCAGGTCACGACCATCCTCGGAGATAGACCCACACTTATACATATACTAATTACTAACTACTAATCAACCTCATGCTTGTAAAACCGGATTACATGGTAAAAATAATATAAAAATTAAATAAACCTAATAGCGGAGCTCCGATTAAATGAAATTAATTATTCATTCAATTATTCATTCATTCACTACCAATTATTAAAATCATTGATCAATCAATCCATCAAAAATGACTATAGATAAAAAGCAAATAAATAAATGAATTAATGAATGAATAAATCAATTCAAATAATCATGAAAAGAAAATAACATACAAAAAATTAAATGAGAAGTGAGGGATAATTTCTTTCATTTTTTTGGATATGTTATTTTCTTTCCATGATCAAATAATCAAATAATCAATTTAAATATTCTAATAACTCTTTATGCATGCGGCAACATTTTATTATACGCAAGAAATATGCACAAAAATACGAAAATATCCGACCGTATTTTGTTAGTAACAGTCAACTGGCTTTCTTTATGTTGTTATGCATGGTAAAAATCGCACTTGTCGATTAAAATTGATTATCCAATGAGAAGTTAGAAAAGCACTAACATGGCTTCTTTGAGTTGTAAACAAATCCCCGCGCGCTGTTCGCTTTACGTATCGACAAAAACTTCATTTTTCTTGTGAAATTTGTAATGAATAACTTATTGGTAAATATAAGCTGTGCATTTTTACTTATCAAATGTGAATACTGGGTAACTCGTTTAAAAAAAGCTAGTACGTATGGGGGAATCTTTTTTTCAATATGAACTTTTTAAATTTCAACTTGCAGATGAGTACAACGACGAATACAAGCGTTTTTTGCATATCAATAACAAATCTAAGAATTACAAGAATCAAATTTAAATAAAAGACATAAAGATGTCTGCGATGGAGAAATGTCTTACAAAAAGAAGTAACTAGCTTGCAGGAATTATTGCAAACTGCTTTCATGTGGGTGGTCAAAAAGAAATTCATTAAAGGAAGATCGGCAAAAAATGTAAACATACCGGCGCCACGTTTCTTGTCCTGAACTGTCACTTTTCCACTGAACTTTTCTTCGTCAGTTCTGATTACAATAAGCTTGTTCATGTTTTTCGAATTTTAAAAGTGGAAAAAAAAAAAACACATTTTCACCGCCTCTAAAAAATTCACACAGTCGCGCGAAAATCGACAAAAACTTCACATTTCTGTTAAAATGTGTAATGAATAACTTATTGGGAATCTAGCTATCTAATACGGCTGTGCATTTTGAACTATCAAATGAGAGTACTGCGTACCTCGTTAAAAAATAGCTAGTACGTATGAACTTCTTTTTCAATGTGAACTTTTGAAATTTCAACTTGCAGATGAGTACAATGACGAATACAAGCGTTTTATTGCAATTCAATAACCAATCAAAGAATTACAAGAATCAAATTAAAAACAACAACAGCAACAAAAAAACACATAAAGATCTCAGCGATGGAGAAATATCTTACAAAAAGAAGTAAATAGATTGCAGGAATTATTGCAAATTGCTTTCATGTGAATAGTAAAAAAGAAATTAGTCAAAGGCAGATCGGCAAAAAAATGTAAACATACCGGTGCTAAGTTTCTTGTCCTGTACTGCCCCTGTACTGTCACTTTTTACACTGAAATTTTCGTTCATTACAATAACCTAGTTTATGTTTTTAGCATTTTCAAAGTGAAAAAATTTTTTTCACCACTTCAAAAAACTCCACACAGTTCAACAGAACGGCAATGGCTAGCTCGTGTTGCTCGATCACACACTGTGCTAAATTTGCATTTCCATCCACTCCCTGAACTGGCAGTCTTCCTTTGTTGACAAACATGTTGTATGAAAAGTTTTTTGTTGTGAATAGTTGATAAATCTTCATTGATCCTAAAGCTCTCCGTGTTATGAACTGCGCGTGAAAAATTGATGAATGAAAAGAGTGAAATTATCTTCGTGAATCGTGTTCGTCTTGCTTTTCACCTCTTTTGAATTGCTGCAAATGCAGCGCATGCTTGTTTTGTTTTTTGTTTTTATGAACTTTTTGTCGCCGTTGGTTTTACTTTTAAAACTAGATTAGTCGATAAATAATGATTGAAAAACGCCACGAAGAATCCACGAAGAATGCGGCCTTTTTTACCATCTGACAAACTTGTCAAATAAACTCTTCCAGAAAATACAACTTATAAAATCTCCAGCTTTGAATGACTATTGAATGAAGTATCAAATAAAATTTTAACAGCTCTGCATGACAGCACATTTGAATAGTTAAAAACACCGCCACGAGCGACTTTTAGCAATTTTGTCAGTGAAAATATAAAGCTTTTCATCGTTGAATCGTGGTCATTTTTCACGCCGCGGTCTTTGTTTCTCTTTCTTAGTCAAACCTCTTCAAGCCGTCAGCCTAGCGTTACCATTTTCATGTTTTTTGTTCAGTGTCAAATGCATTTTGTAGATAAATTTCAGTAAACTGCAAAAAAATTGATTGTTTTGCCGCCCACTAAAACTGGTCAGCACATTTTGCGTGAATGTACACGGACGTATGTATGTAAGCAGATGGGCATTTGGTAATGCGCATGCGTCAGCCTTTGTTCTAATTTGCCTAATTTTGCCGCCATTTTGGATTTTATTGGAACGTAACAACAAAGTTGTGAATTCACGAGACGATCACAGAAAAACTATTTGTCGCCACGATAAGATACAGACATGAAGTTAAACTCTACCGATTCAGGGGTGGATCCAGACTAGTTCCACCTATTTCATGAAACCACTCAAACTTTTCAAAAAATAAAAATATTAATATTCAAATAGATTTTTCCAAATTTTGCTAAGGAAAACGATTCTTTCAGGTTGATATCCACTGCTGCCACAGGAAGCCCATCTGAACATTTTTATCAACAAACATCGTTCATTTCCGGTTTTCGTTAGTAATGAGACAAAATATTCGTTTTAGGACGTGCCCTTAGATCCTCAGGCCTTAACTTATTAACTGTTCCCTCTACCAATACTGCTTTCTACGGTGACACTGCGTTCTCAGTCGCAGCCCCAAAATTATGGAACAGCTTGCCAGAAGAACTAAAAAACACTGAAACACTAGAAATTTTCAAAAAATCGCTAAAAACACATCTCTTTGTAAATGATGTTGTGTGACTTTGGAACCAGTCGAAACCTTTTTCTATTGGTTTGGCACCAGTGGCATTGTTTTTGGCACCAGTCAAAAGTCCTTCTGATTGGCTTGCCTTATTTTGGAAACCAGTCAAGATCGTTTCTTATTGGCTACTGATTTGGCTGGCACTAGTTGAAACCAGTGGGAAAACTATACATAGAGCGTGACTGCTAAACAAATGTTGTGATTGCAAACTGTAGACGGGTGTGGTTAGTTTACGATTTTATTTCTTTCTGTCAAGATCTAATTGTTTAGAAGGATTGCATGTTATCCAATTGATTTGGTATTTCGTTCAAAGACATCGAAACTTTTGTTTGATCAAAGATACTTGAGAAACATGGCCGCTTACTTTGAGCAAAAACATAATTTCTAAGCAAAATATATTCAATTCACTACACAAACTTCACTGATACAAAAGGCTGACAATTAAATAAATTGACGAGACCCCACAACATCGTAATATTTGATTCTGCTCGACTGAAGTTTTCCAACAGAATCATGTACGAAGCAAGGCTGTCGCAAACGCTGTGCTTCATCCACATCATTTATTTCAAATTTGCCAAATCATAACCCGAATGAATGCCCGAGGTATAATTTGAGCGGGTTTTGTGTTTTTCTGTCTCCGCTGTTTTTAAATTTTCCGCTCCAGGTTTGTGATTGGATGCATTCATCTCGATTGTGATTGGTGAAATTAATGACGTGTCATGTCAAACGTCCAAAAGCAGGTCAGGAATGCCTGGGACATCACAGTCAATGTTCATTTGATCTATTCATCACAGCTGTATTCTGAAGTTTTTTTCGCTGTTCCTTTGCTATATTGCTGTGACATTTTTTGGCTAATGCACAAATTATAATTTGTTGTAAGTAGATTTGACAAGGTTTTTGTAATGCGTTTTATGACAAGCAAACTTTCCCAGCGGACAACAGAGCGAGTCTTTCACAAGTCCGTTCGATCGAATTGAGCTACCTCGCAAGTCTTTGTAAGTTAAACTACAAAAGAAGGCTACTTAGTCTGCAACCTGCAGACTTGTCGAATTTACGAAAGCTCCGTGGAATTTGCTGTTTTTAAGCTTGAATCATACAAAGGATCATTGTAAGTGAAACAACTATTATTTTAGATACCAAGAAATTTAAGCTGACTCTGACAAGATTGGTTGCAGACAATTGCTTGGTATTACGGAACAAGCACATGACTGTGAAAAGTTTACAAAAACACTTACAAAGACAGTGAGACAAAGCAGAAGAAAATGTTTAACAGTTGTGATTTGTTACGAACGAAACAGACATAAACTACTTTTTTGTCGATCGAAGTGAACACTATCAAGTGATTGAACGACCCAATTATGGGATTAAAAAAGAACAGATATAATATAGATCGCTTTGTTATTTGTCAAAAGATGAATAGGAAGACCCATTTGCAATTGTTGCAATAAAATTTAACAGCTAGGACGAACTATCGTGTGTAATAATACTTCAAGAATCATTACGTGGTCTACTACAGCCCTGCAGTACGATTATTATCTTGAGCAGATTTCTTGATGTCCAGTGTGCACAGAATTGTTTTTAGAGTGTATATATTTCAGTTTTTAAGTGTTTAAATTGGGATTTGAGTAATTGTCAAGCAATTCACAAGTTTATTGCGAAAGATTTTATAAACTTCAGATATCTGTATCTCTTATAATAACATTGGCCGAATAGATCAATGTTATGCTCCAGTGCTCATGATCCGGCGGTAGTGGGTTCGATTCCCGCTCATGCTACATTATTTTTTTCTTTTTAAACCTATCTGTTTATTTTTTCTTCTTGACAAGATGTTTTCAAAAATACCAAGAAACAAAATTTTTATTTTCGGCTAACATATATTGTTGAAATCAAATGAAATTTCCCATCTGTTTATTAATGAATATGTAGTAACAGAAAAGTTTTTTTTGGTGGTTATTGTTTAGGTTAGGTTAGAATAAAGGTTTGGTTAGAATAAAGAGCTTGTCAATATTCAGCGCTGTTATCTTGTGCTATTTACCTGTTGACAACAACTTAATTGTTTTTCTTCACAAATGAAATGCTTGCTGGTTGCGTTTGACAAGCAGACAACTTCAAAATGAAGATACAGAATTTAATTTTTGGCGTATAAAAATAGATCAGAGAAGCCCGAGTTCACACAGCTATGCGTCTAGCTTTAAGAAAGAACGGTCTCCAAAGATTGCTAAATTTCTCAAAATACGCGGAAATGCACATCAACATGTGTGTCTCTGCTGAAAAATCACCTCGTTTACCGAAGAAAAAACATTCCCAGGTGAGTTATCAAATGATAAGTTGCTCTTTTTGTGTGGTAATTCTGATTTTACGGGTTGTTGTTGTTGTAAATTTGACACTTGTTTAGCCGTGAAATTGCCGATTTACAACATCAACAATCCGTAAAATCAGAATTACCACACAAAAGAGCAACTTATCATTTGATAACTCACCTGGGTATGTTTTTTTTTTTTGTTCGGTAAACGAGTCGATTTTTCAGGAGAGACACACATGTTGATGTGCATTTTCGAGTATTTTGAGAAATTTAGTAATCTTTGGAGACCATTCTTTCTTAAAATAAGCGAGCAGTGAAGTTGTCAATACCCACACAGGAATTGTTACTTCGGCTCACTTAGAAGTAGGTTAGTTACAAACGAATAGCGAAAACACGCCTAGGCATCAATTTAACAACTTTATTCCACGCAAAAGTGAATACGATTCGCTTCTTTGTACATCAGTCGCAGCGTTGTTCGTGTAGGTGTATTAAATTGAAGGTGGTTTTCTACAAAGAAACAACGGACTATTTTACTCAGTTAATTACTCAAGTATTAATGTTGACCATTATTTTCTACCTTTACAAACGAAATTTTACTCCTGAGTTTACACACACCATGTGCTCACTGAGCAAATCACGTGACCTGACAAATTGGTAGTCACAGGAATTCCAATCGGTATAGTTTAACTTCATGCCTTATCTTATCGTGACGACAAATATTTTTTTTTTTGTGATCGTCTCATGAATTCACAACTTTGTTGTTACGTTCCAATAAAATCCAAAATGGCGGCAAAATTAGGCAAATTAGAACAAAGGCTGACGCATTACCAAATGCCCATCTGCTATGTATGTACGTATGTTGCACGTATTTTCGAAATCCGGGCTTCCTGTGGTCGATTTCAAATGAGCTCGATGGTTTACCATATTTTCTTAAATATGGTGCTTCAAATTCTCTTTTCTTACGTAAGTTATATTTATATTTACATGTCTCAGGTAGGAGTTTTTAAAAGATCTTCCGAGAGATACAAAGGTAGGCTGTTATGGTAGAGTGCAAACACTAAATGTGTGCAACAGTTGTCATTATTTAGTAGTAAATAGCACTAATTAAACAAAAGAAAACAATAGATTTAGCATAAAATAGCTCTATTTAGTGGCATTTATGTTGCACACTTTTAGTGTATGCACTCTATGATACTTTGCCGCGTTGAAAGTTATTACCGAATTATGCCAAAAAAAACCCTAAAAATGACGTTTTTGAACTTTAAAAAAGAATATTTTTTTAAAAGCATGCGTTGATCTCAGGGCCGTGACCAAGGGAAGTGGCACAGGATGCACCCTCCTCCCAAAAAAGCAAAAGGTCCGCTCATAATTTATTTATAAAACACGTGCGAAAGACCACTGTGCAAAACTAAGACAAAGTGTAATGGGTAGCAATAAGGTGTAATAATCACCGAAAATACAAAGAATAGAGTCATTCAAAAGGACTGTAAAGCACAAAAATTGTAATGCAGGTTTTCACGGGTTTTTGAAAAGCACGCCGACTTTGTAAAAATCTACCTAAAACCCATCAATGGTCCAGGAGTTTTTATGTGCACCCCCTGTAAACGGTCTGGTTAAGCCCCTGAATCAAAAAGATCGGAATTTCCTATAGACGATAATGTCATTTGCTAGTTTGTAAAGTAATTCCGTGTTCCTGGAGCTCCATGAAAAGAGGAGGTCAAAAATCATAAACCACTAACTAAAAATTAATCAATGGATCGCATCAAAGTAATTTTGTATCAAAGTGCTTCGCTAGAATAGTTGTAAATTTTACATAAAAAACTATAGCAAATCTAAGGAAATGTCTGAGTGTCTATTACATGTTGCTTTTTTTGAGTGAGCAGATTCAAGGTAGTTATATTTCATGGCTAAAAGATGGTTAAAAGCGACAGATATTCAATCATTGCTATCTAGATAATATATGTTGTGAGTTATTACATCCATCTTATATCGATTTTTGCCATGTAAAAGCTTTCAGTTTTAATTAGTATCAAATTATCGATTCTAATTGATATTTTCAAAGAAAAGTAATGATTTATTAAAATTGATTATAAGCTCTAGACGTCGGAACTGAATACAATTTGGATTGCCACATAAAGGAATTTGAACTGGTTTTACTCTTTTGTTCAATCAAAATCACAAAAAGATATATTTGTATAACAATTCACTATAGTTCTAATTGGGTCATATCTATTGTAGATCAAGTAGCTTCAAGTTTATCTAATGAGTACATATGAATAAATTCATGCAATATCTGCTTGCAGGTTTTGTCGCTTGCAAGTATGTGATCTCACTTCGCTCAAACGTTAGATTAATTTTAGTCTATCTGTTAGTGATTGCACAATTTTTTTTGATATTCATACAATTATTCGTTTGTTGGGTTTTTGTAAAACATTACCGAAGTGATCGTTACACTTTTTCAATAATAACATTAAGAAATCTTTCGAAAAAAAGGCTCATCACCACTCAGACATATCCAGTACTGTCTACTGAACACAAAAAATAAGCAAATTTGGTTGTTTGCTCCAAACTCAGTAACAAGGAAACGGGCTATGTGATATGCTGAATGTGGCTGCACTATTTTAGGCCATAAATATACTCCTTCTAGGGTAGATTTAAATATCTGCTTTGCTGTTTATGAACTTAAATTGCGATAACAGACGTGTAAGTTTTTGGATTATTTATAATTCTTGAAAAACCTCATATTTAAATATTGTTATGATATTCTCTGTAAATCCTATCCATTTAATCTCATTATTCAACTATGTAAACACTGCAATATAGATTTGGGTTTTGCACTTGATCCTTACTATTGGATTTAATGAAATACCTATTTCATTTTTATCATAAATTTGCTTGTTTTTGCAAAATTGTTTAGCGTAAGCTGTGCATATCTATCATTCGTATAATGGTTTCTCATCTTAAGTCAAAAATAGATCTTTTATTTTAAATAACATAGCTTAAATATGAAATATTATCATGAGTACATTCGTGAAGGATGGGCTTACTTTGTATATAATTTTGTTGCCTTTTAACCATCTTTTAGCCATGAAATATAGCTGCCTTGAATCCGTTCACTCAAGAAAGCAACAGGTAAGAGATCCTTAGCATTTTCGTTGGATTTATCATAGATTTGTATGTAAAATTTTCAGCTATTCCAGCGGAGCACAAATCATGGACACTGCCAAGTCTAGACCAAGGACTCAGTTTCCCGTGATCCCATGCGCGCTATAAATCCAAAATGGCGTCCACGCGCATTGGTGCTTCATATTGCAAACTCATTTCATCGGACTGCGTATCTTTATAAGTGACGAAATGCTTGCAGTCAGTGAGATATCTCTTGAACCAACTGTAAGTATTTCCAATAACTCCTCTTCCAGTTTAGATAGTGATATGCCGTGGCTAGAAACATCAAAGGCCTTGCGCAGGTCTAGAAATGGTGCTACTAGTACTGTTAAGCATTTACGATCAATGGCCCATTTCCATTGATCAACTAGAAGTAAGAGTGCCATCAGACATGACGACTTTTAATTTCTTGTAGGCAAATTCGTTATTGCTGATAAGATTGGTTTGTTCAGCATGTTCAGCATGTTCGATAAACAAGGTAATATAGAGATAGGCTTATGGTTGTCACAGATAGATGGAGTGGCACCCTTAAATAGAGGAACAACCCAAGCAATTTTCCAAGGTGTTGGGAAGGTTCCGAGACGAAATGAGTTATTACATAAGTAAGCAATACTTGGTGCAATGTGTCCTGCTGCTATCTTTAAAGCCTTAGCTGGGATATCATCTGCGCCGGTCTCTTTACTGCTATCTAAGGAATTCAGAGCTTTGTATGCTTGTTCGTTGGTAATAGGTACAAACTGGGTAGTCGTGTTTATTGGATGGTGTAAATATTGTGTTTGTTCTTTAGTCACAGGTGGTGTTCAGTCAGTTAATACAGTTTGCGCTATATTCGTAAAATAATTATTTAGAGCATTGGAAATTTGCTTGGGGTCTGCATGTGACAATGTGATCATCGATTAATAACTTGTTGTTATATTGTCTCGTAGTAAAATCAATAAAATAAATTGAGATAAAAATCGAGTTTGTTTGCTGAAGTGTAGTGTGTTTTTTCTAAAACTAGTCTCATTCTCTCTGTCAAGATAATCCATCCTTTGTTTAGTAAAACCTAATTAATTTTTTTCTCGAATTAAACCCATTTGCCGATCGAATGAAGTTGAATCCGAAAACTTTACCGTCTTTTGATCGAGTTTTTGTTCAGCTGTTGTTTCTTTACACACCAAAAATCGTTTTGATTTAAAGGTTTTTGTCATGAATAAGCTTCTAAACTGGCAAAGCTTATATCAATCTAACTTTTTGAATAAAGAGAAGTTTATTTCACAATTGTTGGCATCTTCAGTTTGTTGTTGTTTTTACAGTGAAATTTGTTGACAAAATCAATCAATCAAAACTATGTTTCAAAGGTTTCGTTTCAAAATTTGGCAATACTTAAACAATCAAAAGCTTAAAACATAATGTTTTCGAATTAACAGCTTTTGCTGTTGAGATCGCAAAAAGGTATAGCAAGACGCCTCGAAATGAGCCGAGCAAAGTGAAGCGTACTTCGAAGTAGTTTTGAAGGCAGGTCGATGACGCTGGACGAAGTTCTCCCATTTCTTACAAATTAATGGATCTTTAGGAAACTGATGCATGACGATACTTTCCGTATAATGAGTTGGAACAACTTTGCTGGTTAGGCGCACCAGCAACGCAATATTGTCCTTCTCGACGTTTGTTTTCAGACATTTTGTTATTATCAGACAACTCTACACCTTAAAGTAGATGCATTGAATATGATGACAAGGCAGGCTTTGAAATTTCATTACAAGCAAATCATTGTATTTTAATTAATTAAAACTGAGCGGTAAGTTAGTGACTAATATCAACTAATATCCGCAAACGAAATTTAAAAACACCCAGGGTGAGTTCTTTATAATCAATATGATTTGTGAAGACTGACAAAACATCAAAATCGTCGTAAATCCCTTCATTTTTGTTGTTGTTGTTGTTTTTGTTGTTGTTTTTTTTGTTCATGTAGAAAGCTTGATAAATGTAAGTCAAAAGGTTTGTCACGTAACGCCGGCACTACACTGTACCACGGACGAATGTTTGACCGTTCAAATAGTCGACTAGTACATAGAAATAACCACAACATAAAACTTGTATTATATCAGCATCATTATGATTAACAGAACGATAAGGATTATTCTTACTCCTTATAACCTGACTTTTTTATCAAGTACTTATTGTGAAGGGTTGAAATTTCTGCTGTTTTTTTTATTTTTTTATTTGACAGAAAATCAAAACTTAGATCATCAATATTTTACGTTTTACTCTTCAATAATAATACAACATAACAATACAATTAAATGTAGTACCTATACATTATATATACTTTTAACCTTTTTCCTTTTTCATTTACTGCGTTTAGAGCATATTCACAGATATTCAGTATCATCTACAATGGAGACTTAAACATTAAAACGAAAATTTAAATCAACACGATATATAGTATAAGATTTAAAACAACCTTCCGTTGCAACCGCTATGATTTTTTATACTATAGTAAACGATCTGTTTCTGTCGTGTCATGTTGTTTGCGTGTTAACTTTTTATGATATGTTTTAGTGTATTCTAGAATAATAAACAGTAACACATTCACTTTTGTTTTGGAACTCTGAATACCTTCGCTGAATGTTGGTATTTAATATTTGATGAGTAAAGGCAACAACCCACATCTTAGGTTGCAACTCAGTGGTCTGCTATGCCAATCGACAACATTGACCCTAAAATGGATAAACGGTTGTTATACATGAGTTTTATTTGGGTTATAACGTTGGTTCAAGGTCAGTTGGATTTGAAGAAAGATATTTCTATTGCTGTTTTACAATATTTCCGTGTCAGTTTAATTTAGAAGGAATATGAGCGTCAACTTCTTGCGCAATTTCTTGCGTATATCTGTTTAAACATGAAGTCTAGCTAGTTTATTTAACTTTTTGGACTTTTTTTCAATTTGCATTGCCCGTTGTGTTATTCGATAACAAGTAAGGTTGTTCTTGTATTCTATTTGTACTTAAAAGTAAACTCACAAGAGCTTTAGAAAAAAAATAACTCAAAACAAACTTGTTACAGGATTCATAAACA
Source organism: Diadumene lineata (assembly GCA_918843875.1). Taxonomy (NCBI): domain Eukaryota; kingdom Metazoa; phylum Cnidaria; class Anthozoa; order Actiniaria; family Diadumenidae; genus Diadumene; species Diadumene lineata. The sequence goes on from OU974079.1 coordinate 6,844,686, forward strand.
ATTAAAAGGCCCAAGGAAAAGAAGAAAAACAAACTGAAAAGATTTCATTTCATCAAAGTCTAAGATAGGGTTTTTATTCTTTATTATTTTTTTCTTATAATGTTTCAATTTCTTTTTCTTTGAAAATCCTCTTAAGGACGAGCATATGTATGTATGTATGTATGTATGTATGTATGTATGTATGTATGTATGTATGTATGTATGTATGTATGTATGTATGTATGTATGTATGTATGTATGTATGTATGTATGTATGCATGCATGCATGCATGCATGCATGCATGCATGCATGCATGCATGCATGCATGTATGCATGCATGCATGCATGCATGCATGCATGCATGCATGCATGTATGTATGTATGTATGTATGTATGTATGTATGTATGTATGTATGTATGTATGTATGTATGTATGTATGTATGTATGTATGTATGTATGTATGTATGTATGTATGTATGTATGTATGTATGTATGTATGTATGTATGTATGTATGTATGTATGTATGTATGTATGTATGTATGTATGTATGTATGTATGTATGTATGTATGTATGTATGTATGTATGTATGTATGTATGTATGTATGTATGTATGTATGTATGTATGTATGTATGTATGTATGTATGTATGTATGTATGTATGTATGTATGTATGTATGTATGTATGTATGTATGTATGTATGTATGTATGTATGTATGTATGTATGTATGTATGTATGTATGTATGTATGTATGTATGTATGTATGTATGTATGTATGTATGTATGTATGTATGTATGTATGTATGTATGTATGTATGTATGTATGTATGTATGTATGTATGTATGTATGTATGTATGTATGTATGTATGTATGTATGTATGTATGTATGTATGTATGTATGTATGTATGTATGTATGTATGTATGTATGTATGTATGTATGTATGTATGTATGTATGTATGTATGTATGTATGTATGTATGTATGTATGTATGTATGTATGTATGTATGTATGTATGTATGTATGTATGTATGTATGTATGTATGTATGTATGTATGTATGTATGTATGTATGTATGTATGTATGTATGTATGTATGTATGTATGTATGTATGTATGTATGTATGTATGTATGTATGTATGTATGTATGTATGTATGTATGTATGTATGTATGTATGTATGTATGTATGTATGTATGTATGTATGTATGTATGTATGTATGTATGTATGTATGTATGTATGTATGTATGTATGTATGTATGTATGTATGTATGTATGTATGTATGTATGTATGTATGTATGTATGTATGTATGTATGTATGTATGTATGTATGTATGTATGTATGTATGTATGTATGTATGTATGTATGTATGTATGTATGTATGTATGTATGTATGTATGTATGTATGTATGTATGTATGTATGTATGTATGTATGTATGTATGTATGTATGTATGTATGTATGTATGTATGTATGTATGTATGTATGTATGTATGTATGTATGTATGTATGTATGTATGTATGTATGTATGTATGTATGTATGTATGTATGTATGTATGTAGGTAGGTAGGTAGGTAGGTAGGTAGGTAGGTAGGTAGGTATGTATGTATGTATGTATGTATGTATGTATGTATGTATGTATGTATGTATGTATGTATGTATGTATGTATGTATGTATGTATGTATGTATGTATGTATGTATGTATGTATGTATGTATGTATGTAAGGGCTGGGAACCAAACAAAATTTTACCTCTCTCTGTCAAACTTTCAGAACTTATTATTAGCTTTAATATTATTTCAAAATATTACCAAGAGTTAGTGCTGACTACAAATCTCTAGTGTTAAAAGGTATCGATTTGTTAACTGTTATCAATTACTTGTCGATCGCATACTACTAAGCCACCATTCATCCTTATCAATAAAAAGGATCAAGTTTGTTTTATTACTTTACACAATTTAAAATGGAGTAGACCAGACAAATATGACAGAAGCTAAAAAACACCATTTTTTAAGTTTACTGTAATATTTAAAAAAAAACTTGTATCTTGGCAAATTATTATGCATGTAATAATCGTTCATAATTTTGGATGAGACCACATTTCAATTTCTGCTTAGGGACCGGTCATTATTTAGCGGGGGGGGGGGGGGGGGGGGGGGAGGGCACTATTTTTTGGGGGGAGGGTCACGATTTTCCAAACTCTCGTTTGGGGAGGGCTAAAGAATTTTGTGAATGACTTTGGGGAGGGTCACAATTTTATTTTCGGCTGCACCTATTTTTCCATAGCATCAAATTTGATTTTAACTTTGATACAGTGAATGAGTGTTTCAGTTTTCTTTGCTCAAATCTAGATTATTAAAAGAACACCTCCTGTCAGTCTAACATTGGTGCTCAACTGTTTTTCCGTTATAGTAGTACTTAAATAAGGACAACCACGCTGGCAATGTAGCTAATGTATGAAGTATATGGATGAACCGTAAGGATCCCAGGGCGATGTTTTTCTCTTTAAGTGTTAGGTGAACACTGTAAATAAGTACGCAGATATAAGGGAACAGTTATTATTTATTGCCTGGGGGGGTGCGGAGGATTTTTTGGGGAATCGGTGTATTTTCATAAAAGCAAAAGGGGGATCAGATGGAAATGACCGCTTTGAAAGGGGATCAATATTTGGAAAGGCGAAAACCGGTACCTAAAATTGCCTTAAATCGTGCAAAATTGCCTAAAATTAATCGCAAAAAATGCCTAAAATTGCCTAAAATCGCACAAAATTGACTAAAATGGCGCAATATTGCCTAAAATCGCTCAAAATTGCCTATAATCGCAACAAAAATTGCCTGAAATCGCTTTCAATGCACAACAAATAATAATTAATAGCCAATTTGTAATAATTTTACATTCTATATTGGCATTTTGTTATCTCTATCAGTAACTGGGAAAATGTGGGATTACACTCAAAGAGTACTAAATATTTTGCCTATAATTTCCTTTAGTTGTCCAATTCAAATTTCGGTGACTTTAGGTCACGGAGTGGGCCTTTAGAAGAATTATAATATACTCCGCGTTCCCTGAGTTATGTAAGGGACAGGTCATTATTTATCGCCTGGGGGGGGCGCGGAGGATTTTTTGGGGGATCAGTTCATTTTCATAAAAGCAAAAGGGGGGGGTCAGGCGGGAATGACAGCTTTGAAAGGGGGGATCATTTACAATTTGAAAGGCTAAACTCGGGACCTTAAGTCGCCTAAAATCGCGCAAAATTGCTCAAAATTGCTCAAAATTGCTCAAAATTGCTCAAAATTGCTCAAAATTGCTCAAAATTGCTCAAAATTGCTCAAAATTACTCAAAATTGTAAAATTTCTTAAAATCGCTCAAAATTACATAGCATCGCTCAAAATTGCTTACCATCGCGCAAAATCGCTCAAAATTGCTTAAAATCGCTCAAAATTGCTTAAAATCGCTCAAAATTGCTTAAAATCGCTAAAAAGTGCTTAAAATCGCTCAAAATTGCTTAAAATCGCTCAAAATTGCTTAAAATCGCTAAAAAGTGCTTAAAATTGCTCAAAATTACTTAAAATCGCTCAAAATTGCTTAAAATCGCTCAAAATTGCCTACAGTCGCCCAAAATTGTCTGAAATAGCCTTAAATTTGCAACAGCTTAATAGTAAGACAAAGTATATCCTTGAATGAGAATTGTATAGGGGGAGGGTCATGTTTTTTTGAGCTTCGCTTCACCTTCGCTGACCAAATTAGAGGCCCTACCCCCCCCTCCCCCCCCCCCCCCCCCCCGCTAAATAATGACCGGTCCCTTAGTCGTTTTATTTTCGTTGGAGAAAAGCAATCATTTGATTAGGTTTAACATGGTATCGTAAATTTATTCTCTAAACAAAAGCTACTCAAAGCTGGATAACACATGTCCCATTTTTCATAATATACGTTATTATATGTGAAAACCGAATTCAGTTATTGCTTTATTATATCATAGATAGTTTATATATACTGGAAGCAGCGCGCGAGGTGGCAAGAATATAAACTTGTATTGCGCGCGACTTTGATTGGTCAGCTATAATCTGTTTTGCTATGGGCTGAACAAAATTTCATAATTTCTGAAAACACAGGTTCCTAATCCAGTATAGGGATTCTTCGTGCAGTCTGTACATTTAGATTGACGACATTAATGATGTTATAGGTGAAGATGGATGTAAAGATCTGAATTACCTTGACTGTATTAAGAACAAAACCATGACCGATCACGTGATTGGACACGTCCAATGTTATAGCTCCTGGACTACAAATGTGTCAAAATAAGTGCTTTGAAAAAGACCAATGTGTGTCGTACAAACTTGGGGCCCAGTAGATGGTTCAATCAGAACGTGTGAGTTGAGTTCTGCAGATCATTGGATGCGTCCTGGTTCCTTAGTTTCTAAAGAAGGCTATGAATACTGTCCCATTGAGGTAAATATGAAAAAATAGTCGATTGCTAAGTGCTTGTGTGGCTACTTATCTTTTGTTGTTTGCAAAGATGTTGTCGCCCTCATTTGTTGCTGTTGTTGTTTTTTGTTTGTGTGTGTTTTTTTTTTGTTTTTTATTGTTGTTTTTTATGTTTTTGTTTGTTTGTTTGTTTGTTTTTTTGCTTTTTTTTGGTTTATTTTTTTTTTTTTTTAATAAAATCAAAATGTCCCATGTGATAAATCATGAACAGTTTTGAATTGGTGCTTTGAACAGAGTACAGTTTGATTATTTATTTATGTTAATGATAGATGACACAAATCAGATTTAAAGATAAATGAAGTCGATGTATTGTTCACAAACAGGTTTTTTTTTTCGTTAGAATATAATCTGAGTTCTTCTGGGTTAAAGTCTAACCACGAGGCGACGTTTCAATTTAATATCGATTAGCTGTTGATTTGTATCGACTATTCAAAAAAAAATCATAATTGGTCCCTTTTGCACAGTAGTTTGTCGGTAGTTGGAATTTGCGATGGCACACAAGAAACACACATGCTCAAACGTAATATTGACTTCCTGTAGCAGACCATTGTTAACAATGGCTCGAAATGGTTCCTTACGTTTTTTGTCAGATCATAACCTAGTGTGACTTTCGCTTCTAGCGAGCAGTGACACAAAAGCTTCTCACTGCCCAGAGACAGCGGAGCAAAGGGGTGCGAAGTGCTCCGCCTCCCCTCCCCCCACCCACTGCAAAATTATGAGATCGCTTTGAGGAAAAAAATAATGATTGTATAAACGGAGACAGACTATAGACAGAATATGTAATGTGTAGAAAAGTCAATTACTGACACACTGGGCATAGTATTAATATTGTAAAGCAATTAATTAATGCAAACCAGGAGAGAGGGGGTAACTCTTTTGTATGCAAATGAGCCACTCTCCAGACTCATCGCTACCACCGATATATCAACGTTACGCTTGACTGCCTTCTAGTAAATTATCGTGTAGTCGCCATCGTCGCTCAGCTTTAACTTTACAAAAAAGCTCAAAAATGAGGTCAAGGAAGCTATTGTGGTTTAATTTATTGTAAGTGTGTCTTTTTTTGTATATTCTAGTGTTAGTAGAGTGCAATTTTTTTCCGATTCAAACTATTTCTTGTGATTTTTTGTTTGTTTTACTCTCGCGGGACGTTCTCGGAATCAAAAGTTTTTGTTCGGGACGCGCAAAATGTCTTCAGAAATATTTTATTTTTTCTGTCAAAAACTAAACAGATATACTTCTAAATAGGAGGTTTTATAAAGCATTTTCTAAGCTTTCATTTGATGTATATTTTACCTATTGACATGGTCTCGTACTTCTCATCAATCTTTTTATTTGCGGTTAGTTCATTTTCAGCTCACTTACATGTAACATGTTTACCTCACTATATTTCTTTATCGACATTTCCACCCCACGATAATTATAGATTTATTCTTATTGATGCTGTTGCATTATTTGCTTTGTATTGATTTTGAGTCAAAGAACTGCAAATTGTTAACATGCAATATAATGAAAAAATTGAGGGGAAATTGTAACGGTATGTTTATGTATGATTATGGATGACCTTTGTATATAGTAAACAAAGTAATGCAAACTGTTAAAACATTCTCCTTTGGATCAGTTTTCACTATATTTATCATTCTTAATACACTAAATACGGAAAGGGTCATAAGTATGCATGTATGTCTTTCAAATAAGTCAGTTATTGATCATTATTTTTATTTGGAAGCTGCTATGATGCAGTTTGTCCCACTTTTCTTTGTAAATCGCTATAGTGCTGTCGCTTTGACAACATTTTTTATAGACATTTTGACTACAAGTATGAACAAAGAGGTCCATAATTATTTATTGTTTCATCTTCGCAATTTATCGTACATGAATGACTGATGTCAAAACATGATTTAAAATAATTCACATTTTAGTGATTAGCCGGTGCAAACATATCTTTTTGCTGGTATTGAATGCTGAGTTATATCGTATCTTGTGTTTAAAAAGATTGATGAGACAAACCACGCGACCAACGCCATCCAAATTTTACAATCAGATAGATAAACATATTAGCTATAAAACCTCCTAATTTGAACATACAAAATCAATGTGTTCCATAGTAAGGACCATTTGCTTGTGCAAAATTGTGTCGTCAGATCCACAGCCGACATCAATATTCAAGCACAAGAAATTACTTTTAGCAACGTTTTATGTGTTATCTAAACAAAAAACAATAAATATGCCATTATCAATATGTGCTTTTATAGTTTCGAGACATCCAAAACTGTAAAGAAAGTGTAGTAAATCCCAAAAATTGCAACAAAATGTGGAAGCCTTCTTGCCGCCATATGAAAATATCAGTGAAGCGTGCGGTGGTAGCGATGAATAAATGTTGGTTGCCATGGGAGACACCCTCCCCCCCCCCCCCCCCCCCCCCTGATGCAAACGAATGTCTTTTAAAACCTTTGGGAATTTCTTTTACAGAATTGACCCCTCCCCCGCCAGGATTCTACCAGGATGGCGCTTTTCAATAGTCGAATGTCTATTGCGCTTGTGAAGTTTAAAAGGCACTCACTAAATATATTTGAGAATCCGCCTAGCTAATGTCGCTAAGATGGTCTATGAAATCATTAGCCGGAGATCGAAACTGTGTCTAGCAGAGTGAGTTTGGTGGAAATCTAGTTAAAATTTTAATTTTATTTGTGAAATTAACGTCTACACCAGAACGGTGGCTTAGACGACAAATCGATAGAATTCTCAATAGCTCTTTGCTTATACTTCATCATGAAATACATTACATCTCAGTGTTTTAAATAAGAGTCAAAATTGAATTAAAATAACTAAAAGATTGGACTTACTCGTGTGCTTGTCTATTCAGTTGTATCATATCTGTCTAAAATCAATGGCTTTGGAATTTTTATCATCTTGTTTATTTCTCCTTTATTAGAATGAATTCGAAAGCTTTCAAAACATATTGATTTAATGTAAATTGACTTGATGGATTAAAATTTTAGTCAGCCGAATGCTTTTGACTGACAGCGCGCGAATTGCTGAAAGCATATTTGTGTAACTTGATGATGACGAGAGACTTTATTTTCGTGTCAAGATATTTAGCTAATTAACAAGCTAATTAGGGACACAACAAAATAGAAAAAATGGAAAGATTGATACTGCAAAATTGCACCGGTTGATATGTATGGTATAGTTACTCTCTGCTCAGACTGAATCGGAAAAGCTTGTGTAGCACTTTCCACCTAGCCTAGACGCACTAGGTGGAGCAAGCTGTGCACTAGCATGCACGATCTAGGTATTGCATTGGAAATGCTGATTACGTAAATGAAAACTTGTAATCTAACGGCTGACAAATAGATTTTTGATATAGTGTGGAACTTCGTTGTGCTTGACCTTATTCACTAAAATAAGTATATCTATTTAATAGGCTTGATAATTTGGCTTTGCTGAGCTATTCCTGATATGTTGCTGAGTAGTTTTTTAAAAGTAATCTTAAAACTCTTTTCTGGACTCGTTGTAGTTTTTGTTATCAGACGTGCTACTGCTGACTTTTCACATATAAAAACAATCCTTACATGTGGTGAGGTGCGACATTTCTCATCGAAAGAAATCCTTTTTTACACTACATTTTTTTATATTAAGAAATCTTGATTGTTTGACCGATTAATTGTTTGTAACTGTTTCTAGATTTCATATTGTCAGTTGTTCATAATAATTGTCAATTGTATTATAGAACCAGTGCTCATCAAGTCCTTGTCCAGCGGACCGACTCTGTACACCTGATTTTAAATGGAACACGTATAGTTGTAATGGTAAGTCATGCAAAAAACAATGAGACTGAGCACTCTTAACTAGTAATCTTGACCAAACGACAAACTATATCTACATGATATATGTGCACAGAGTAAAATATACATGCGAGCAAAGTTGAGTGTAACTGAATACTTTTTGTTAAGGTACTAGTGTGGAGTGTGCGTTTCCATCTCAAGGACAACCAATGTGCTAGTTATATTTATCTATTCACTTAAATCAAATAGAAAATCAAAATTTATGAAAACATTTTTAACCGCTAAAAAATTTAAACCGTTATAATTGAATACAGTATTATAAGAGTATTAAAAATCAATCAATCTCTCAACAAATTACCAATTGATCAATCAATCATATAAATTAATTAATCAATGAATTAATCAACCAATCAATCAATCATTAAGTCAATCAATCAAACATCAATTCATTAACGCTAAATAATCGGTTAGTCTGTTCATCAATTTATCAGCCAATCAGCAGCTAACCAATTAATGATTCAATCAATCAGTCAGTCAACTTATCAATAATCGATCAATCATTCAGTCAACTTATCAATCAATCGATCGATCGATTAAAAACCAATCAAGCATTAATTGAACATATCAAACTATCGTGAGATATTTCAAACTGTTTAGATGGAGGATGGACCCAGTGGAGTATCTGGGGTGGCTGCGCGCATACCGATTCCTGTCCACAAGTTCGCAAGAGAAGTTGTACAAACCCATCTCCACAGAACAACGGTGCCAACTGTGCTGGACCAGACACAGAAACAAAGGAGTGTAAGATTTCAGTAGATCAATTGCAAGCCGGTAAGTCACATGATTATATGTTGAATATATAATATAGTAGCAGGCAGAGCAGAGCCTGGCCTGAGACTGGATTGGGTGACTTGCAAAGTATATATACATATATTACAGTGAAGTACAGACATTTACACATTGACATAAAAGAAATATTACAAAAAGTGTTCATGGTTCATTGTAGCATATTGACCGTTAGCTCTTGATGACGTCATCTGCCGTTGACATGTTTTGTTTTTAGTCCTGCTGGATTACATGCCACCCTCCACACTAACTTGAAGTTAGTGGGGAGCCGTTTCAGTCGTCGACAACCCGACCACGAGGCAGGTAATACTGGGCTAAAATGGTACCAGTAGCCTGGATGCCCTTCATCCTTGACCTGAATTAAAAATGGAGTTCCGAGATGGGTTATGAAATGTTAGCTGGATAAACTTCCATCACAGTGTAGAGAGTGATCTTCACGGTGCAATATTATACAAAATTCGATAATAAATACGAATACTGAAGGAACCGTTAGATGTTGAAATTTTTCAAAAATATTTTCTAGTCAAATCAGAAATGGCGCATGTCTTACTGACTTGACGGAAGTCACCTAGTAACGAAATTTTGGTAGACAAACCCTTCGCGTGTAGGAATAAAATTGAAGATTAAGGCAAAAACTAGTTCCTCTTTCAAACTCATTTGTTCATTAATTAAACATTTTTATTTTAGTTTAACAACTGAGCGTATTTGTTTGTTCATCTATCTTTTACTGTTCCTTGGTGGAATTGTAATTTGAAGAGAACAAAGTTGTGTTTTTTTTTAGTTTTCTTTTCAACTTCATTTTTGGACGTGACACAAAATGGCGAATTTCCAAGGTGTAAGAAATCGAGAAAACTGTCTTTCGTCTCTCAAATTTGTCAGTTCTTGAAACTTGTTGGGATTCCAGATTCGAAAGATCTGGATTTGGGATTCCTCTTTGCAGTCTTCAGTGCTTTGGTATATGGATTTTTATAACAACGCTTGTCCACTCTTTTGGATATTTTTTTCTAACAAATCAATATTAATTTCAATTGAACAAGAAATTAGTTCTGCCACTGAGTAGAAGACCGTAACATAACGTGGACATTAGCTTGCATCAGTTCCCAAGAATATGCAGCTTTTGTCATCGAGAAATACGCCTTTTCACATTTTGTAAAATGCTAACATAAATTTTTGAGTGACAGCCAATTAGTGATCACATGCAGTTTTCCATGTTTTTCCTCAAAACAACAATTCCTCTACTGCGAAACTTGGTGTAAAACCCTAACTTGGTGTAAGATGTACATCGAAGAAGTACAATTTCCACTAGGTTTTGTAAGGACGGGATGAAGAAAACACGCTGAGAATGCTCTGTCGGGGAGGTTCTGGGTCATGTCCACACGTTAACCGTGCTAATCGGCATGGACATTATGCTCTTTGGTGTTTTGGAGCATGGCGTAACTCGCGAAAATTGTGAAATGTAGCACCCGAAAAGTGCCCTAAAAAGTACAATTTCCGACACATTTTGGTGCATAAAAGCTTTTAAAAGATTCAGAGAATCTAATATCAGGACCAAGAAAAATCTAAAATTAGAATCAAAAACTGTAATATTTAATAGCCGAACAAGAACAAACTCATATTAAAAACAAAAAAAATTAGCCAAAATATAATTTTAGCAGCGACATAAAGCTTTTTTTATGCGTAATAGCATGTTATCAAATTGAAATCTAGGTCGATTGCAAATAGTTTTCTAGTAACAAATACAATAAATGTTTTTAGGCCGGAACGACCGGTTATCATTTACAATCAAACTAAAACTTGCCGCTGAAATCGCTTGTATAAACAAGACTTTAAAATGGTTCTAGTCTTCTCACTGCGGGTGATGGACCTAGCCATTATCAACATCCATAGCTGTACTGCATGGATATCAAGTAAGACTTTTTATTGTTCAAACTTTTCCAGGTTGTGAAAGTCCACTTGGGTTGGAGGACAAGCGTATTAAAGACCAACAGATTACATCATCGTCATTTTATCAAAATTCACTCAGCCACACTGAAGCAAGACTCAATAATGGGCGGTCCGATGGCACGTCTGGTTGTTGGGCTGCCAAAAACAAACGCATAAATGAATGGATCCAGGTTGATCTTCTTAATGTAACTATCATCACTAAAGTGGCAACGCAGGGAAGGCCCGACGGTGCTGCTCAATGGCTAACAAAATATGCAGTGACGTTTAGTAATGACAATATCTTTTGGTATGGAGGAGACTGTGTTAAGGTATAGAAGTCAGTGTATCTAAGTAATTAAACCAATGAGTCCTCTCAGTTTGTTCGCTCAACCACAAAGAATTAATTGTAGTCTTCATGGGCCGGACATTGTTGGAAAAGTCATATTACGTAAAATTCATTCGGTGGCACTCATAATGATAACAAATATTAACAACTTGATCGTCTTTTTTTACAGACTTACAATGCCAATAGCGACAGAGACACAATTGTAACAAATATGCTGTGGAAACCCATCAAGGCTCGTTACATTCGACTGATAGTGAAAGGATTTAACAGTTGGCCCTCAATGAGGCTAGAGCTGTATGGGTGTAGAACACAATTCGCGTCACGCATTAGAACTTGAAAACCCATGTTTTATTTTACTCAAAAGTAATCAAAAGTAACCTTTCAAAGGCGGAAAAAAAAAATTTCTAAATTACTATTAAGAATTATTTCGAGCCAGCAGCCAAAAGTACGGTTTTGATCTGTTCACTCAGCCTTATCAACAAACAATTGTGAAACAAAAGATTGTGCATGGTCATGCTTAAAAAAGTACCGGTAACCTATAACAAAAGATGTTCCAAACCAATTTACTCGAAGAACTATACTCCAACTTATCGAAATTATTGGGAAATTTTACTTAGTTCGAGAAAGTCGTCCAAAGCTCACAGCCAAATATTGCAATTTGACAAGAAATAAAACCAAAAAGAACATTTGGCGACTTTAATTCGAAAATTTTTTTAGAATTATGTCCAAGACAAAGTGAGAAGCAGAGTAGCAGACATACATTGTTTTGCAATCGTAGCTCTTTTGTAGACTTTAAAGCGTCTTTATACACCACCATCTCAACAAGGGGGCATTTTGCATGACCATGCGCGAACTGCTGTGTTGTGAGATCGTGATTCTGGTTCACCAAAG